>CM060878.1:24640594-25240594 GCA_030737845.1 Acorus calamus
TGTTTTTGTGTTTTTTTATATATTGTTATTTAATGAATGATTAATTTGCAAGTACGATTTCTATAAAATTCAGTTACATTTTATAAAATCTACACATTTTTACATATGAAATTCAGATGCATTGTTTGAATTAATTTAGATACATGTTTCAAATCTAGTTACATTTTATAAAATTTACATATTATTATATTCTGAAAAGCCAATATACAATCTTTCACGTTAAGATTCATTATTGGGTCCATGAATGCCATTGAATACATGAAAAAAAAATTGTAGATATCCAACATCTCTCTCTCTCTCTCTCTCTCTCTCTCTCTCACTCACAGACAAAGAAAACAAAAAAACTAACAAAAAAAAAACACCAAAAAACACAAATCACATCAAGCACTCCCCATTCATTATTCATTAAAAAAAAAACCCAAACCCAAATTAAGCTGCAACACCACCCCCACCACCATCCCACACCACCACCACCACCACCACCACATTAGAGGAGGAGGAGCACCAATCAAACAAGCCGAAAGCATATTAAAGTCAAATAAAAATTGTTTTGTATTTTATTTTTTTAACTTTATGCAAAATCAAATAAATAATCAATGAAAACTAACACCTAATCAGTATGAAAAACTGACACCTAAAAACTGACCCAACTAACAACTCTTAAATTATTATTATTATTTTACACATATGAAGTATGTACTTTACTTGAAAAAAAGAAGAAGTGTGTATATTGGATGGATCGAATGTACACATTTTTAAAAAATAATAAATTATATGTTTAAACGTATATGTAGTAAGAAAGAACAAAATACATAACTATTATGTGTCTGTGTACGAATAACTTTAATATTGTGAGAAATCATGAACATATGCAGTTCAATAGCGTGAGTAAATTTAATAGACTTTATAAAACATCAACTTTTTTTTAATATTGCACGTGGAATGTACATGACCATAATAAATGCTCATTCATAAACACAATATTTTAAGAACTTTTAAAACTTTCGGCACAAGAAAAACTCATTTTCTAAATCTTCATCTATATTCTGTAATACCGTATTTTAAATAACATTATTTATTAATTTTCTACACTTTTCCCCAATTCAAGTGCAATTTTTTTTATTGACTTGTGAAAAACATGGATTTGTTTAATTAAAATAGTGGAGGATTATATTACAGCAGTGTAGATTTAAATTTATTTAGTAGTTCACATCACAATTCGAATGATAAATTTTCCTCCACAGGTGATGATTGGATATGACAATGACCGGATATAACTAAATGTTAGAGTAGATATGAATCTCAAAATTATGGGCTTTTCTTTGATGAAGCCCATGTGTGACCCAAATGTAATCTTGTTTGTGTTGTTTTGTTGCTTACAACTCTTTAGTCCATTTGTTATGAGAAAATATAACTCAATTATTTTTATTGTTCAAAACTCAAATCACACATATTTTCATTTCCTTTAAAATAATAAACATCATCTAATGAAATATATGTTTTTAAAAAAAGTGTATATACCTCTATTTCGTGTCGAATGAACATATTTTTAGTAATTGTAAATTTTTTTTAATGAGTTATATACATGATCTAATGTGGTATATGAGACTATATTTTAATCTGTAAAAAAAATATGAGTGTAACATCACCCTTTGTTAAATCCATTTTGCTTTCACACCTTACATATCAAGTCACCCCTATCTTTTGTCGAGGGAAAATGATATGCCCAGCTCCACATATAGCTCTGTGTGTACTGTGTAGTTCTCACCCATTTTCTTTTTTTTAAAAAAATCTACATTCTTCCATAATATATATTGTTATACGAATTAAAATATATATTAAAATACCCTAATATATTTTTATTTAGAAAATTGAATTTTTTTTAATCCTATGTATAATGATAGAGCCCATACACTAGATAACGTGAATGGATTGAGTATATTAGTGTTTTTTGTCAAGATTTGTTGGGCCATCCCCCTATGCATGTACATGAGGCCCAACTTACAATATTTTTAGGAAAATGATATGTTTAGCCCACTATGCAGCCTCAATTATAATCTACATTTGTTTTCTTCTTAAAAAAAATCACATACTTTTCGATTGAAGGACATGCACTTATATGAAATAAAGTATATACTGAGATATATTAGTATAATTTTTTCTATTTAAAATACTAAATTTTTTTGCGACACTATGATAGAATCATATACATTATGTCATAGTGTATGAAACCATAAAATGAGTTTCAAAATCAGCGTTCATATTTAATCTTTCTATGTGATTGTTTTTAGCTTTTGATTATTGACAAAGGTGTCCTGTGCCCATATCCAAAACTCTAATAATTGTGCATCCTTTGTAGCATAGTTTGGAAAATGGATAAATTTTTAGAATAAGTTATGGGGATAAAACAATCATTATTTTTATCTAGATTTGTATTTCGTAATGCTTTTTATTATCCTCATTTTTTGTGTTCTTATAATTAATCTTGCATTTGGATCAAATATGAGATAATTTTAATTTTTTTAAAAAAATACCAAATCTGCCCTTCATATTAATGAGGTATAAATATTGTTTGGTGGAACGCATTCTTTTTTTTTTTCTTTATATTTTTGAAAGGGTAATCATAAATATTATCTCAATTTTTTATCTGTTATCTCAATTTTACAAAATAGAGATAAAAAATTGGGACAAAGTCTGTTACACCTTTTACCCAAAATAAACTATCCTCATTTTTTATCTCAAAATGTAGACAATTGTTCATGTTTTATCCTCTTTTTTTATGTCATATGGGATAAAAAATGATTTAATCTATTTTTTTCCTTATCCCAATCTCTTATCCCCGTGCTAAACTAAGCCTATGGGTCACACTCACCAAAAGGTTATTATATATATATATATATATATAGGTCAATGAAAGATTAATGTTTCCTAGGGGTGCAACTTGGGCGGGTTGAACCCGACCCAACCTGGTTCATTGGCGGGTTTGAGTTAGAGTTTTTCTCTGTCGGGTTCAACCCGACCCAAACCCGAACTAATCCGAACCCAATTTGGGTCGGGTTCGGGTTAGGGGGGTTGAATCACCGTCCGACCCGCGATGGACCCGTCACGGCCCGTGGTCGTTCGCGCACGACCGCACGTCCCGCACCGTATCATTTCCCTATATATATATATAATATATATAGGTATCAATGAAAGATTAATGTTTCCTAGGGGTGCAACTTGTTGAAACCTATGGGCGGATTTGGGTTATGTCGGGTAACCCGACCCAAACCCGAACCCAATTTGGGTCGGGTGCCAACCCGAACCCGATAAGTTAATAAATGTTATGCATAACATACCTATATCTAAAACCCTAAATTCCTAAAACACAATAAACAATTACATAAATTAGAGTATCACTATGTTTGTTGTGTTTAGGTTAATTATCATAGATATTCACTTTTAATTATTTGTATATAAGGTTTAATTAATAATTAATTAGAGTTTGTTTTGTTGTTTATTAAATATTTTTTATGATATTTTAGGTGTTAAACCCGACCCGACCCAACCCGAACCCGACATAACCCGACTTGAGCCCGAATTCAACCCAAACCCGACCCAAACCTGACCGAACCCGACCCGAACCCGCGGGTTGAGGTCGGGTTCCGGTTGAACCCTTCGGGTTGAGGCCGGGTTCGGGCTCGGATTCGGGTTGGACTCTCTGCAATGTGGGTTAAAGTCGAACCCGACCCGAACCCGATCCAACCCGCCTGAGTTGCACCCCTAATGTTTCCCTGCCACATCCTTCTTTCTGAGGAACATTATAAAAAGGAAAGTGTCATACATTTCAGCACCGTGTGTCAAAGATAAAATAGAATTTGTAGCTTGAAAAAATGATAACAAAGTTTTATTAATGTTGGTTTCCTGTCACTAGGATAGTAGGACTCCTAAAGGGCATACAAAAAGTAGTGTTTCATGCAAGACCACAATTGGTGATCAGCAAACATTTTAAACTCTGGTTCATAAAGTTTAGCCTAAGCTTATATATTGTTTACATCAATAAACATTGATTGATGTACTTGTGTTTGCTTGATCTATTATGTTATTGAGGAGTTGTATCTTTTGGGACATGAGAGATTCTATGATATCATATTAGTCCACCACCAATTTAATTTTCACTTCCTCTTAAATGAATGACGCCCCAATTGGCATATTTTTTGTCAATTGGTTGTTGTTGTTTTCGAAAATATTGGTTAGACAAAGTGATCGATATGGATATTAATTAATTAGCATACATATCTATTGTAAATTAAAATTACAAGTAGCATCAGTGACAACATTAAACAATAATTATATAAATATAATACTGATTATACTAGTATATCTGTCCTACTCTAAGCAGTCGACACTGTCGTATGTTGTACCATAAACAACACCCCAGAATACTCACCATACAGTATAAGAATCCTTGGTATTTGTAACATAATTAAAGCTGTGTAGGTGTAGTACATGCTATGACAATTTCCCCCAATAAAGCCTTTCAACATATATAACATAAAGTTGTGTGTAGGTATGGCAAGCTATGACAAACTCTCAGGTAAAGACACAAATTAGGAGGGATATAAATCCATGCATGAACACACCAACAAAGCCATTAAACCCCACACATAATAGTAAAAATTGTTAGACTCATTTAAAACCATGAATCGGACACTTTTAGGGTGTGTTTGTGCATGATGGAAAGTGAAGGAAAGTGAGGAAAAGTAAAGATTTTCCCTTTGACCACTCAAAAAGCTAGCATTTGTGCCAAACAAGGAAAAGAAAAATTTTTCCATCACTTTCCCTCTCCTATTTTGTCTTATTAGAAAAAGTGGGAAAAACTTTTCCTTTCCCCATAGGTGAGAAAATGAGAGAAAGTGATGAAAAATTTTTCCACCACATGCACAAACACCTTGAAAGTGGATCAAAGGGAAAATTTTTTACTTTCCACCACTTTCCCTTTGACCCAAATTCCCTCACTTTCTTTCATTTTCCCTTCAACTTTATGCACAAACACACCCTTAGAATAATAAAGAAAACACTCAGATTTATGTGGTTCTACATCTACAGATGAGAGTAGGAAACAATTCATTATATCAATTAATTTGATTATAAAATCTCTCAACCGATTTTTTCTCAACACCGTCTTTTTCTCTCAAATAAAATCTTATACACGATTGTATCTCTAGGAAAATAAATTTTTTTTTAACCATAATAAGGAAGAGATTATATAAATAAGATAAGATAAAAATGAAAAAAATTATGAAAATACTCCTACAAAAATTTGGACTGGGGACATCGCCTTCAAACCCTTGCAAGATTTCAATACATGACATGTGTCTTTAAATCAGGTTAAATTGGACATTTACTAACAAAGCATTCATGATAGAATACAAGACATCTCACAAGCAAAGTAAATACAACGCATCATCGCATTAGGTTTAAATTTAGGCAAATGTCAGCTCCTCAGATAGACCAGAGTGTATTAATGTTTGATATATAACTAAACATGTTGTCTGTTTCTTCTGTTGTTGGCTTGTCGGTAGGGAAGAAAGATGTCACCTTCAAATTTATATGCAAATATAAATAACAATAATATATACATTTGTTGTTGTCCATAAAGTTGTGAGACTTAAACACTTCCACGCAGCTTATGCCTTCATGTTAGCCTAATTAATTCATTGAATAAGCCTAGTTTTTTTATTTCTTATTCTTTTGTTGGTTGGTTGTTCTCTCCATCACAAACATTATTATATAATATACTCATGATGCATATCTGAACAGTATAAACAGCTGTATGCCCCTCATGTGCCACCAACCCATTTTTCCAACTTGGATGCAAACACTGCAGAGTTCTGCTTTCTGTTTTTTCTTTCTTTCTCATGTTGGAATACATCTATTGATCAGAGAGTTCACATTTGTCTCAGTGTAGGTTTTTGAATCAATTTGCACCCACTAAATGATTTATGGAAATTTATATATGGTTAAGTGTTGAAATATGATAGAATTTCGTATATATATTTCACATATTATTTAATTAGTTGAGATGTAGAAATTGAATATTAATTTTTTGGGTGTACTATGGTTGATGTGCATACTTTATGCAATGTTTTGGGGAAATGTGGGGTGTATGTTAATACCCTATTAATTAGTATTATAAAATATTACATCAAATAGTATGGAACATATATATAATTTATTTATTTTTCATAGTGTAGTTATTCAAATGTTAGGGGCCATTGTTTGGAGTGCTTAGGCTAACATGACAAATTAAAGTCCTGGATTCACAGCCCTTTGTTTTTTTCTTTTCAATTGGTAGTTTCATGTAGTATTTTTATGGAAGATAAAATAAAGTTTAAACTTGATTATTGTCGTTTTTCTAATCCACTGTTGCCATCCAAAATAGCATGAACAACAAAAAGATTGGTACACTTATATGAGAGCAACCCCAATGGAGATCTTTAAAATAGAGGCTAAAAAAATAATAAAAAAGTGAGTTTAGAGTCTCTCTATTCATTTATCAACTCCAATTACAATCTCTATTTTCATCTTTATTATATTTTTTATATTATTTTTCATAAAATTTCAATAGGTAATATCCCTATTATTTTTGGGGTAAAATCCATATAAACCCCTGTAAATTGACTAAAATCCATATAACTCCCTAAATTTTCTTAAAATCCATATAACCCCTTGAAAACACCTAGTAAATTCAATAACCCCCTGAATAAAATTTATGTTTACAGATGATGAATATTTTGTGAATATGATGTTTGTTAGCCTTGGTAGAAAACACAATATACCAAAAAATCCTACAATGTGTTAAAAATGTGAAAATCTTCTATAAATGACGATATTATCCCTTTGGATAAGGTTTTATAATATATTCAGAGATGGTAAAATTGTTATTTTTATAGGATTTTTCAAAGTTTTAACATATTGCAGTGGTTTTGTAGCATATTGTGTTTTTAGTCAGGTTAATCAAATGAAATATTCACAAAATATTCATCATCTATTAACGAAAATTTTATTCAAGAGGTTATTTGGATTTACCGGTGTTTTCAGGGGGTTATATAGATTTTAAGAAAAGTTAGGGTGTTATATAGATTTTAATCAGATTTTAGAGGGTTGTATGGATTTTTCCGTATTTTTTTTATATAGTATACATAATTGAAAAATATTAAGAAATTAAAAATATATTTAAGTTAATATTATCAGTTCCGAAAAATATATATTTAAATATTTTTTAAGGGAAAAATCTATATAACCCCTTCAAAATTGCTTGACATCCATATAACCTCCTAACTTTTTCTAAAATCCATATAACCCCCTGAAAACACCTAAGTAAATCAAAATAGCCCACTGAGTTAAATTGTTGTTGACAAATATAGACTTTAGGAAAAACCAAGGGGTTAGATGGATTTTAGATAGTTTACAGGGGGTTATTTGAATTTTTTCCTTTATTAAACATATGTTAAACATATTCAATATTATATTCATTTGAATCGTATCAAGGATATCTATCTAATGATACTAATTTTATGAAAATTAAGATTGTGTAGAAAAAGTTACACACATTTTTTAAAAAATAAAAAATAAATAAATCAAGCTTTCATAGTGAGCCTCCACATATGGAGGCTCACTCGTGCTCTTTTTTAAAGAAAATGAGCGCGATTGGAGTGCTCTAAAAATGTTTCATTTCTATTTATATAGAAATTGATTTCATTATTATGTTTTTCAATTTTCCAGTCCTTTCCCTCATGAGCATTCAATAATGGAAATAGTTGATGATCATAATAATTTCCATATACCATAATATCTACCATTCTAAAGTTTAAACGTGTAATCTTAAATTCTGGTGTGCATAGGTAACCTCACGTTGATGACAAAAGAGTTCATTTGTCTTATGTTCAGAAATTCTCTAAGGACTTGGTATATGCACTAATATACATTAGTATATTTTATTTAAAAAATAAAATAATTTTAATTTTTATGTACTGTGATAACATGGATATATTGCATTATTATTGAAGAACTGATTCTGAGTTGCAGACGGGGATGTAAGACCGGATGAGTGTATTGGCACTATTATTAGGGGCATCTCTAATGGATATGTTAACTAAAATGTTAGTGTCAAATTTTTACATAACATGTAAAAAGTTATTCTAATGAGCTGTTAAAAGAAAATGTGAGCTCCGCCTATCAGTGATCTTTAAAGCCAATTATGACTAGTGTTTTAGTTAGCTAAGGCCATTCTAGCCCTTATTCAAACTTATACCCAAATTTCACTTAGAATTTCAGTATAAACTTGATTTGATATGATGTATCTCCAACATCACTTTGCATTTTACTCAAATCTCTTAAAAAATTCACATCTTCTAATTATTTTTATAAACATTTTCAAAATTTTTCCCCAAACATTTTTATTACTCAATTTTTATTACATTCAAGATATTTAAATTTAAAAATTATTATCATCCAACTTTTTGAAAAAAAAAGGTAAAAATAAATTTTTTTATTGGAGTAAAAATAAGAAGTTAAAAAAAAAGATAAAGACTTAAGAAAAATATTTTTTTTGGGGGGGGGGGGTTTCAAAAGATAGTAAAAATGCATCTAATATAATTCAACTAAAGGTGCAGTTGAAGGGGAAAAAATGTCACACTGAAAGAAAATGTGTAGATAAAGGAAAAAAATAGATGTTAAAAATTTGGATAAAGATTTGAGTCTCCCTTTATTTAGTTAAAGATTTGAGTAAAAAATTGATTTGGTATGAGTATTTGGATAAATAGTTGGAGAGAGTTTTTGGTGACTTTTACTCAAATTTAAAATTGAGTAAAAGTATAGATATATGATTGGAGATGCTCCAACATTTCAAGAATTAAAAAAAAAAAAACTTTGGGAGCTCCAAACTTTGCATTCTAGCCATGGGTGAAGAGGTTGGGTCACTATTATTTTAACTAGTTTATCTAGCTAGTCTATTGGAGCAGCAACATTCAACTAAACAGAGGTATAACAAATTAGGGTCTGGTGGATGTATAAAATGCTAATATGATATTTTAACTTCTTGGTTAGCTAATTTATTAATTAAAGATGCCTAATTTTCCACCCTTTTGCCCCTACCCGTGTGCTTTAAATTTGACTATAGATCCAAGGTTTTAGAACCAGAGATCTCCAGAGTTGGTCAACAAACAACTTTGAAAAGCTAATCAAAACAAAATATCAAGGACCCATTTGTGTCTTCTTCCATTGATTTTTTTTTTACTTTTCATACATGCATGACATTGTGATTAGGGCCATATTCATAATTTCCAGACGAGCTCGTCAGCATGTGTACATGTTGTGTGTACAATTAAAAAAAGGGCAAAATTCATATAGCTAGCCTCTGTCCAAAATTCATATAACTATCTGATTCTCCCTCGAAAACTTCAATGTAGGGACCGGGCTAACTCCAACACGCGTTGGACAATTTGATAGTATAATGCAATCCTGATCATTCAATCTTATTAAGTCATTATGACATTAATATTCTGTCAGATTTTAAAATTAAAATTAAAATTCATTGAATTCTTACATTTTCTTTTAGAAGATTCAATTAAATTTTATATTTAAAGTGATAAGAGTGAACAATCATTATCCTGTTAAACAATCAAATTATTCAACACGTGTTAGACTTAACCCATCAATATAAATCCAAATATCCTATTAAGTTAAATTTTTTATGACAGATGAAGAATCTTCTATTTGATCAACCCTGGTTGAAAAGACAATATATAAAAAAAAACTCTTACACGATAGCTTAAAAATACGAAAAATTATCTATAAATAACGATTTTAATCATCCAAATAGAATTTTATATTTTACTCGGAGGAGTAAGATTGTTATTTACTGAGGTTTTTTCCATTTTTCACATACATTGTAGGGGTTCCTAGTATATTGTATTTTCATGTAGGGTTAATGAAACAAAATATTCGCATAATATTCATCATCTGTCAATGAAAGTTCAACTCAAAAGACTATTTAGATTTACATTGATATTCTTAGGGTGTTATATGAATTTCAGGTAGTTTATAAGGGGTTATTTGAATTTTTTCCTTAAAAAAATAAATCAATTCTGTCAAATCGCCTGCCCATATATGACTTTCAGGTAGCATTAAGGGGGTTATTTGAATTTTTTCCTTTTAAAAAAATCAATTATGTCAAATCGCCTGCCTATATATGCCATGCCTGCTCTTTTCATTCTCTTATCCTCAGCACCACCGAAAATCCCAAACACCCCCCCCCTCTCTCTCTCTCTAAATTTCTCTCTCTAGAAATGGCTATGGAAGTGATGTCTGAGATGACCCACCAAGTCACACATGCAACATTGGCTACGGATATCACTCCTCCCTTTCACAGAAGGTAATGAACACCTCTGATGCATGCCTTCTTTCTTTGATTATCATCTTAATTTCTATACTATCATGCTAATTGTTTCTTATGTTTTGATTCCTATAAATTTTTTTTTTTTTGAAATACAGTTTTGAAATGATATTTATAACTAATAAACTGAATTAGATTTTTCAATTAATCATTGAAAGTCGTGAGCGTTTGAAAACACATATGGTTGCAGTTTTTGGCTTCCAGCAAAAGCAGAATCACTTAAATTGTATTTCCAAAAACTCACCCAATTCTTTCATGTCAATAGATCTATTAATAGATGATTTTAATAAACCTTTTGATGAGAAGAGAACCTCAAATGAATAGATTGGATGAGCTAGCTTTTAACCTTTCATTTTCAAGAGGTCACTAATGACCTCATCCTGTAATCTTTGAACATGTTTTCTTCATGTGGGTGCTCTTATTTTTGTTTCTTGAAGTAACAGTGATTAGTCGACACTAGAAAACATTTTACATATTCATTCATTATAAATAAAACAAAACTGTCACCATTGTCACTTATACAAAGAATAAATAATAATAAATTGACTGACTTTCTTTTCTCTCTTCTCTATTTTGATACTTATAATGAATTATAATAGATATGAAATTGACTCTTTTAATATTGTCATAAGATTGGAAGGCAAGATCACCATAGTCACTGGCGGCGCGCGCGGCATCGGAGAAGCCATGGTCCGCCTCTTCGCGAGGCACGGCGCGAAGGTCGTGATCGCCGACATCGACGAAGCGTCGGGCGCCGCCCTCGCCGCCGCTGTGCACCCCCCGGGCGCAGCCACCTTCATGCGCTGCGACGTCTCGGTCGAGGCCGACGTCGAGCGCGTCGTCTCGACCACCGTCGCTCGTCACGGCCGCCTCGACGTGATGGTGAACAACGCGGGCGTGCTCGGCACCCAGGCGAGCTCGCGCGGAGGCATCGCGGACTGCGACGCGGACGAGCTGGACTGGTAAGCCTATCAAGAAGCTGATATAGATCATAGACTTATATCCGTATCTGTATCCGAATTAGATATCTCTAAAAAAAAAATATATGTATCCAGGTATCTGATAGATATTTAAGTTAAGTTTATGTTTGACATTTGGATAATTATTTGAAAAATAAAAAATAATATATCAAATATATGAAATAAGTAAGAAATCTAATATTTACCTAATATTAAACATAAAATTATAAAAACTATAAGAATATTACATGATTTAAAGTATTATAAAAAAAAAACAACTCATACTAATCCTCAAAATATAATTATATTAAGATAATACATAATAATATAAAAAAATCCAGATACAAATATTTTGTGTATTGAATACCATAATATCTATATCCGATCCGAAATATTTTGGATACATATATAGATTTTTGGATATCATAATTTTTTTAAATTTTTGGATACGGATCCGAATCGAAAACGGAATTTTTCCGGATAATTGACAGGCTTATGAACAGGGTGATGCGCGTGAACGTGCGCGGAGCAGCATTGGGTATGAAGCATGCGGCGCGCGTGATGGTGCCGAGGGGGCGCGGGGGGTGCGTGATATCGACTGCAAGCGTGGCGGGGGTGGCGGGTGGATTGGGCCCGCACGCGTACACGGCATCGAAGCACGCCGTGGTCGGGCTCACACGGAACGTTGCATGCGAGCTTGGGAGGCACGGCGTGCGCGTGAATTGTATCTCGCCGTTCGGGGTGGCGACGGACATGTTGGTGGATGCGTGGCGGGGAGAAGGTGAGAAGCGGAGGGCGAAGGCGGAGGAGGTGGAGGAGATGGAGGAGTTTGTGAAGGGGTTGGGGAACTTGAAGGGGGAGACATTGAGGGCTAGAGATGTGGCTGAGGCTGCCTTGTACCTTGCTAGTGATGAGTCTAAGTATGTGAGTGGGCATAACCTTGTTGTGGATGGGGGTGTCACCACCTCAAGGAATGTCATTGGTTTGTAATGCTATTTTTTTGTGGTTTATTTTATTTATTGGGGTTTGGTTGGTTCATTACTTGATGTGTAATTAATGTTGTAATATGCGCAGTCTTATATCTATATATATGTACATTTCAAGTTTAAGAAATTGATTAAAATCGGATGTTCGTGACTTTTTTTTGTTATTTGTATTGATCTAATTAATTGTTTGAATTTGTTCAAATTGAAATTTTGAGTAAAATGGTACAGGGAGGAGCATTGGAATTTTTATTCAAATATATAAAATGATTTGATGACTAGCAAGGAAATGGGTAGAAATATGATTCAAGGAATTTCTTTTCATTGGAACTCTCACCTGAATAAGTGAGAAATGCAAGTGAGGGAATTGTGATGACCTAGAGTTTTAAATTCATCCAATTCCAATCCAAACAAGTGAATTTTTATTCCACATGTTCCCAAGCACAGTTGAAATCACAAGGTTTGGAAACTTAGGTCATTCCCAAAAAATCTAAGTTTTGGACAATTGTGTTTTTTTTAACGGAAGAATATGGTAATGAATTAATGATCTGATGAAAACTTCATTATCGATTATATAAAATCCAAACTGCTAATTAGCTAGAATTGAGAATTACAATTCCAAATCTATCCAAAATGGTCACTCACTCAAAACATGCTTCTTAGTCATCCCATCAGATTCATTAGATCATGATTAACTCTGAAAGAGGCTATGATTATCCAGATTCCTTAATGAATATAGAAATAAAAAGGAGCTGTAGTGATCCAATTAGTCTCCTAACAAAGCCATAAATTTATTTTAGAAAAATGGGCTTCATTAAAGTATTTCAGTTTGACTAATCAATAGATATGAGAATCTCCAAAAGACCTAGACAAATAACAATATCAAAGTCCAAGGAAGTGAGAAAAGAGATCAAGATGGGGTTGAAAATCTTGCCTTATATAGCCTACATGATGTATTATTTATAATGCTTTAACCAGTAAAGATGACAATTGAACACAATCAAGTTGTCATTAAAATATTATAAAAATGTAATACCGAATTTGGAGAACGTAAATTTTTAAGAAAACTAATCAGAAAGGATTTACAGGAGCATCTCCAACTAGCCTATGAATAAAAAAGGGTCAATTGCTCAAATATCTCTACATCTCAACCCCAATATTTCATGTGCCCCCAACTTTTTTATAAAAAGTTTGCACCCCTGCATTAAACATCCAATTATTTCTGTACTCTACAACAAACATTTAATTTTTTTTCTACCCTTATCTTATTAATCCCCCTAGTCGCACAAAATCACATTTTTTCCCTGTAAGTGCATATATGTTTTTTGTAAATTGGAGAACACAAAATGTAATTTATGTAAATATTATTTGAAAATGCATTATTATGTTATGTAAAAATCATAACTTACAAAACACTAGAGAAATATATACTAATGCATAACATTAATATATATGTGATTCTTATATTATCAAGAAATAAACATTTATTGGTGTTTGATTTATTTGGCCGTTTGACTAATTATTGCATCTCTAATATAATTTAAATTGTGTTTTTTTCCTAATGATATATGTTTGCTAACTCGAACGTGTAACAATAGATTCGATTTCAGCCAAAATGACATGAAGATGATCCGAGGAAATACAACATCTTAGTTCATTAGGGTTGGAAAAGAACGTCAGAATGCAAAAATTCGATGAATTCAAGTGTTTTGATGTATTTATTGTGTTAAAATATTTTCAGGTGTTAGACGTTAACGTATGTTTCTCTAGCATTTTGTAAGTTATCATTTTTACATGACATGCATAATATTGCACTTACATATGGTATTTACATAAATTACATTTTGTGTTTTATAAATTACAGAAAACATACATGTACTTACAGGAAAAAACTGTGATTTTGTGATGCTATGAGAATTAAAGGGAGGAGTGTAGAAAATAAATTGTGTTTGTTGCAGGGGTATATTTTTTTCAAAAAATGGGGACACGGAAAATATTAGGGTTGGGATGCAGGGGTATTTGGAAAATTTACCCATAAAAAAATTACAGCCCCAACATCCCCAAGCTTTGATATGTGGAGATAAAATTTTTGGTCTCTAGATATTTTGTCACATCTCCAAAATATCAAAGCAATTCATTTCCAATTGAGTCTCTTTCATGAATGACATATGAAGTCTTATTTTATTATAACTGCCTAATTTATCTTTTTTAAGTTATAAAAAATTAGAATTTATATTCAAATGTGTAGCAAATTGTTCTCTAAAAATCGGTGCATCACCTTTAATCAGAGTCTTCAAAATCAAGACTTCCATTAGAGCATCTCGAATGGAGATCTCTATAATATAGGCAAAAAAAATATTAAAAAAAAATTAAAAAGTGAGTTTAGAGTCTCACTATTAATTTATCAACTCCAACCAAAATCTCTATTTTCGTTTCTATTCTATTTTATATACTATTTTTCATAAAACTTCAATTTGTAATATCCCTATTATTTTTTTCTATAGAATACATAATTGAGAAATATTAAGAAATTAAAAATATGTTTACATTAATATTATCAGTTCCGGATAATGTAATGAGCTTATGTGTTATTCAAAAAATTGAAATCTATATATCCGAAAAAATCGTATTTGGATATAGAATAAATGAAATTTTAGTATATAAGTGTAAATAATAATTAATAAGAATAAAATCAATATTAATTTTAATGAAAAATAAAAAATAAAAATATATTTTTAAACATTTTTTTAAGGGAAAAAATTCACATAACCCTGTAAATTGCTTAAAATCCATATAACCTCCCAATTTTTTCTAAAGGCCATATAACCCCCTCAAAACACATATGTAAATCTAAATAGCCCCCTGATTTAAATTTTAATTGACAAATATGGTCTTTAAAAAAAGTTAGAGGGTTAGATGGATTTTATACAGTTTATAGGGGGTTATTTGAATTTTTTTTATTTTTTAAACATATTCAATATTAGACTCATTTGAATCGTATCGAGGATATTTATCTAATGATATTAATTTTATGAAAATTGAAATTATGTAAAAAAACGTTCACACTTTTTCAAATAAATAAATAAATAATAAATTAAGCCTCCATGTTTGGAGGCTTACTATTTGAGCCTCAAAATAAATAAATATATAATGAAGAATATGGAGGCTCAAATGTCTGCATTGTGGCGGACGGTTGGAGGGCTATAAAACCCCAACCATGCTCCTTTTTAAAGAAAGGAACATGGTTGGAGGTGCTCTTAGAGTATCTCTAAAAGATTCTTTACATCGCATTTTTCTCTATATAGGAGTAAAAAACCTTAAAATGCACCTCCAAAAGCCTCCCCACACCCCTCCCTAACTACATTTTTCCCTGACATACTCTTTATGGGTGGAGAGCCAAATTCATTCCCTACATCTAGAAAAGACTATATTACCCTTTTCCTCTTCTTTCATTCTTTGTTTCTTTATGTGGGCATATTGGGTATTTCCCTACATGAAATTTTTTTTATTCATTAATAATAATTAATTTTTATTTATTTTTCATGTTTTCAAAATTTTAATTTACTTTTAATTAATTTTTTTATTCATTATTAATAATTTTTATTTAAATAACTTTTTTTTCAAGTCAATATTTGATAAGTTTTAGAATATGTTTTTATTCATTTGATATTTAGACATCTTGTAATTTATAGATATCAAATGGGGTAAATTGGCTATTTGGAATGAAAATAGGATAAGAATGAGAAGACTTTGGGGAGGCTTTTGGAGATGCTCTTAGCCCCCGTTTGGAACAGGGATATATTTTATTCTAGAGTATAGATTTATCCAAGCATAAGTAAGTATAAATAAGGATAAAGTAATTTTCTGTTTGGTTGTGTTTTGAATTATTCTCGTTAGTAAACGTAAGAATAAATATTTTGTTGTTTGGATAAAATGTGAATAAAGTATGGATAAAGATTTATAAAAGATAAAAAAGTAATGATAGTTGATTTGACAGGTGATTTATAAGAGGCGATGACAGTTGATTTGACAGTGGGCCCACATATTCTTTGGGTGGAATAACCTTGGATAACTTTAATTCCAGGGGTTGATTGGAATCCATATACCACTTTATCTAGGTTTATTCTGGCATACTTTATCCGGGGTTATCTGGGGTAAACAAACAGGTGAAATTTTTTATCCGGGGTCTTATACCGGATCCAAACATGGGCTTAGAACATCTCTAATTTTATATCCAAACATTTATTTAAATTTAAATTTGAATAAAAATCATTCAAAACCCTCTTCAATCATTTACTCATACTTATACCAAATCAAGTTTTTACTCAAATCTATACCCAAATCAAGGGAGACTCAAACCTTTACCCAAAATTTTAACATTTTTTCCCTTTATATCCACATTTTCTTCCAATATGATATTATTTCCCCTTCAACTCTATATTTAGTTGAATTATATTAGATGTCTTCTCACCCCCTAAAATCTTCACCATCACTTAAAAAAATGTGGTATTTTTTCTTAGGTCTTAATCTTTGTTTTTTAACGTCTTATTTTTACTCAATAAATTGAGTAGTAAAAATGTTTGGGGAAATGATTTTGAAATGTTTATAGAAAATAATTATAATAAGATGTAATTTTTTTAAAAGATTTGAGTAAAACACAAAGTGATGGTTGGAAACATATCATATTAAATCAAGCTTTTACTCAAATTTTAAATAAAATTTGGATGTATGTTTGAGTAAGGCCTGGAGATGGCCTTAGAGGTACTCTCTCTGAAAAAAAACCTTAAACAATTTATATGTTTTGATCCACGCTTCACAACAGCTTATATAATATATTAATTTTTGGGTAGGTCAAGTGGCCCCTCTCATGGCCACATGCCCACATGCAAACTAGGTCTGTCAACAGGTCAGGTCTAGACCTGGACCCAACCTAACTCGGACCCGATTACACGTGTAATATAATCGATCCGATTTAGACCCAACTCGGTAGATCCGAACATACAAACGGGTTGAGTCCGGGTCCACCCCGCCCTGACCTGTTGGATCTGAAACCCGACTGTTTTATTAGTATATGCTAATATATTACAAGACTATTAGTATTAGTTGACTGATAATTTTGTTTTTTATTTATTAAGTTACAAGTATAAGTTTTAATTCATATTTGTATCCATAAGTCCATAACCAAACCCATAAATCATAACCAATAACCAACCAAATCCACCCATTGACAAGCCTTGTTAGTTTGTTAGCTTTTGAATTTGTATAATTAATTGATTTGTTGCATGATTTATGTTCATTATTTAGGTTAATATGTTAGTGTTTATTGTTTTGAATGTTGTTTAGATTAATATGTAGTGTTTATTGTTTTGAATGTTTACTTTGTGACACAAATAATTAACCATTAGCTCTCACTTTTAGTTCATTGTTATATTGTTTAGATTTTTATTTATTTTGAATGTTATATATTAGTGTTTATTGTTTTAAATTGTACAAAAATATGTTCAAATATAATGTTAGGACACTAATTTAGAAAGCTCAAAACTAATGCTTTATACAAAATTTTCATAATAAAATGATAAAACAAACAAATTCATGAGCTCTCCATTTTTTCAGAAACTATAATGGGGTCGGGTCGGACCCGACCCAGGTCCGGGTCCACATTTCCGAGGACTCGTCTGGTCCTGGGTTGGACCCGGACACGACCTGTTGACAGGTCTAATGCAAACCACTCATAATTCAAAAAAATTTCCAATTTAATACTTCAAAAAGTCATTTATTTCCTAAAAATTTATCATTTGTGGAAATTTATTTTTCATTGATAAATTTAGAGTCATGTTAGTCCCCTTTTATTTATTTTAGATGAATTTCGATAATTAACAGCCATTCTAGTCTGTTTCTACGATTTTTCAAAAAAAATAAAAAAAATTATCATTAATTAAGAGTTTTTTTATTTTTTTTTGCCTTAAAAAAGGAGTGCCATAATCAATCATTAAATTTTCTTGTGCATAACATCCATGTCAGCATAGATGTTTGTTCCTGATTGAGATGTTATTAATCAATCCACATATTTAAATTTCTTTACTGAAGAGGACTCACACCTCTCACCTTGTTGTTTCTCTTGATTAATTAATCCTGTTTTTTTTATGTGTATTTCAAAGTTTTGAGTACAACCCAACTTGTGCTGGTGTAACATTGAAAAGGCTAAATTAAAAAAAGAGTTTAAATGAGTGGTCACAGGCTCACAGCCATAACAATAATCAGTCTAGTTGACAAGAGAGAGGACACCAATATTAATGTGTTCAAACCTATAAGTCTATATAGCCTATAGACTATAGACTATAGACTATAAAAATAAAAAAACCTATAAGTCTATAGCCCAGACTTTATGTCAAACAAGGATTATATTATACCATTAAGTTTACTGAAGTTCTTATTAACAGTGTCTGAAATCTGAAATTTGAAGATTATGAATGAATGAAGGGGGTTTTTTTTGGCTGGTTCTTGAAGACTGGGTCAAGTCAAAATTTTAAAGCTTTGATTTGAGCCAAGTATATCTGGAGTTTTAATTGATTTGAGTCCAGCATCATCTGTATGGTGTTGGATTCAAATAATTCACAACGAATTATTGTTTTTTTTATAATAAATGGTAGGCAATTGGTCACCAAAATTTTATGAATTATAGGGTGGTGTCTACTTAGAAAGCAATAAACTCCGACGCATAAAAGGGGACGGATATATGGACCCCATTTATAAGAAACTCACCCCATTTAGAAACCCACCCAAGTCATTTTATAAAGATTACAAATTCACCCCACTATAAATATTAGTGCATGGACAGTGTAAACCCACCCCAACCCCATTTAAAACAATGGAATCTCTCTCTTCCACATTCAATCCCCATTTGCAAGCCCTCCGTCCATGCCCTCCAGTCCACGTGCTCCGGTTGCCGTCCACGTGCGCCGTCACATTGTCCTCTTCCACCGGCGACCATATATCATGACTGCTTTCGATCACTGTTATGTCATTGAAGGTAAATGCTTTCTTCTTCTTCTTCTTCCTCTTCTTGTTGACCTACAATTCTTTTTTCTCTTAAAACCCTAGCTGAAGAAAGGATTTAGGTGGTATGGGTTTTATATAAGTTTTTATGGGTTTATTTAAATTAGGGTTGTCTTTTTTTTCATTCGGATTTTAAAAGATGAGTTGTGTAGATTTATTTTGGGTTGTGAATGTTATTCTGTTTCCTGCAATACCTATTCAGACTTAAGACATGTTTATAAAAACTAACTTTATTAGGACTGTTTTGATTGTGCATAATGTTTATGCCCATCAATGTCAACATGAAGTGCTTTGGTTTGGCATTACATTAAAATTAGCATGTGTCCAATGAACTCAATACTACAATGCATGTTAGTTCTGGCTTTTCCATGATTGATGTGTTTGATGTGTTACATGTGAATTGATGTGTTTGCATGATTGTTTTATGTGGAAGTCATTTGAACAATTGTCTTGGGTTAGATGTATGGGTTACATGTGAATTGACGTGTTTGCATGATTGTTTCATGTGGAAGTCATTTAAATAATTGTCTTGAGCTTTATGTCGGTCACAGTCACGGTCACGTAGCATGTCCCAAAATTTAGAAACTTTAAGCTGATCTCCTTTTACCCTTATTTAATAATAGTTCTCGTCTTTCATTTCAGTCTTTCTATTTCTGAGTTCCAGGGGATAAATTTCATAATAACATCTCATTGGAGATGAATTTTTTGTTTCATGATTATGACAGTTTTGTTGAGAATGGTTTGAAGCATTGGTTGATTGAAGTAAATTTACACATTGGTTATGACATATTGATTGAACAAACAATGACATGTACAATGTACTTTTTTTTATAGAATGACATCTAAGAAACGCATTCCCCAAACTGCCTCTCTTCAAAGACGTCAATCACATAGACTTGTCAAAGATGAACCATCTAATTCCATTGTTCTTCATGTTGAACGAGAGGCAGAGCAAGATAAAATTAGAGAGCACAAGGTAGAGAGAGAGGAGGTGGTGGATCTCGAAAGGGGATCACCCTTCCGTTATGATGAACATGATTGACTTACCTGAATGGTTGAATTTTGATGTATTTTGATGTGTGACCAATGTATTTTGATAACTAATTAACATAACAATCTTGGTTTGAGAACAATGTATTTCGATGTGTGACCACCTGAATGGTTAGTTATACAATTTCGAAGTGTATTTTGATGTGTGACAAAATTATTGGTTATTGTGGAAATTAAACATTGTATGTTGATGTGTGAAAAATGTACATTAATCCTTAGTATAATCTTTTATGTACTCCTGTCCTTTCACAGGGAGACATGTTTTCTCTTATTTACGTTCGACGGACCTATTGGCGTATTTGCTCACCTAGGTTGACAATGGGTTAGAAGATTTTTATTACACCAGGTCGCCAATTGGTCTGTCGAACATAAACTAGAGGAAACATTCTCTGGACTCCATTCGACAGACCAATCGGCGAAACTGTAAAACGAGAAAAGGTATACTCATTGTCGACATGGGTAATAAAAAAAAGCCAATAAGTCTGTCGAATGGATTCCAGAGAATGCTTAATTCATCTGGAATCCGTTTGAATAACCAATCGGTGAACCTGTACAATGAGACTTGACAGCCATATTATCGACCTATGTAAGAAAAAAAGCCAATAAGTCAGTCGAATGAATTCCAGAGAATGTTTCATTTGGCTTAAGTTTGACGGACCCATTGGCGAAATTGTAAAAAGGGACTCGCCAGACCCATTGTCAACCTGGATATTGGGGTGGGTACTGTAGGGGTGGGTTTCCTTTGACTTCAAACCTTTTTTTCTTTTTTTAACCTGGGGTGACTTTATAACTATATGGGGTGGGTATATAGCTCCCAAGCATAAAATAGTGAGACTTATATCTCAGGCAATCACCACTCAGTAGATAAGAACTCTACTATGGTAGAGCTCGAGCCACAATCGAACAAGTCATTGTTACACAATTATTTTTACTATCACATTTGCATATACTTCATCAGCCACCTACTCTCATTCATCTTGTTAAATTTTTTAAAATTTTATATGTGGAGTCCATATAATTTATAAAAGTGTGTGTGTGTGTGTATATATATATTTAGTCCATAAAATTTATCACGGGCCATCGATCACATGTCCATCGCATCGGACGGTCGGGTGCGATTCACGTCGACCGTTGGATGCGATGGACCCGCGATCGGACGGCTGCCGCACCGTGCGGCCGCCGCACCTAATCACTCGACTATATATATATATACTCGTGATATTATACGGTCGTGCGGTCGGTGCGGTCGGGATCACGGGTCCATAGCATCGGACGGTCGGGTGCGATTCACGTCGACCGTTGGATGCGATGGACCCGCGATCGGACGGCCCGCGATCGCGACCGCACGACCGCATATTATCGGAAATCTATATATATATATATACCCGAGTGATAGCGTGCGGCGGGCCGCACGGTGCGGATCCGACGTGCGTCATCCGATCACGGATCTATCGCATCCAACGGTTGATGTGAATCGCACCCGACCGTCTGATGCGATGGACCCATGATCGACGGCCCGCGTGGTCGACGCCGCACGCGACCACACGCCGCACCTAATCACTCCTCTCTCTCTCTCTCTCTCTCTCTCTCTCTATATATATATATATATATATATATATATATATATATATAGAGTCGTGATATTATACGGTCGTGCGGTCGGTGCGGTCGCGATCACGGGTCCATCGCATCGGACGGTCAGGTGCGATTCACGTCGACCGTTGGATGCGATGGACCCGCGATCGGACGGCCCGCGATCGCGACCGCACGACCGTATATTATCGAATATATATATATATATATATATATATATATATATATATATATATATATATATATATATATATATATGAAAATGATTGCGTGCGGCGAACGGCAGGTGCGGCCGCGACGTGGGCCGTTCGATCGCGGGTCCATCGCATCCAACGGTCGAGATGAATCGCCCCCGACCGTCCGATGCGATGGACCCGTGATCGACGGCCCGTGATCGCTGCCGCACCCGCCGTTCGCCGCACGCAATCACGTCCCTATATATATATATATCATTTCCTGACATATGCTATTTTAAAAAAAAAATCAAAATGGGTGTCAATTGAATTTATGGTTGAGATGGGACTTTGGGTTGTTGGATAACATTTTCCATTCCTAATAGGGTTAGAGGGTAGGGTTGCAACTCCCGCAAGTTGGGTTCGGGTCACCCGAACCCGAACACAACCCGAAGTATAAGGTGTTTAATCCTAATTTGATTTAACCTGAATTTTAACTCGATGACTCTAACCCAAACCCAAACTATGCTAACCTGAATCAACCCACGAACCTCATTTTCAAGCCAAATTTTTAACAAAAATAACACATATTTCATTAATTTTAATCACCCACTAAAACAATCTAAGTCCACCAAAAAATATTATATTATGATCCAAAAGTAGATATTTAAAATAAAAAATCAAGGATCAATGACCCATAACCTATTTAGAATATCATACGGGTGTCCACTACAGGTTCGGGTTATCTATGATGCCAATCCAAACCCAACCCGATTTCTGACTTAACCCAATTGGGCAAATCGAACCAAACTCGATTTTTACTACACGGGTTCAACTCGTCGGGCTCAAGTTGAATCAAACCCAAGTTGCAGCCCTTTCAGTGGGTTGCATATTGAGAGCAAATTTGAACTGTAAGGTATAAATGGATCATTTTCCGATGATGAGACCATCTGAATGGGCCGGCCCATGTATCCCATTATTTTAAATAAAATGTAACACAATTCATTTTACGGTTCAGAATGCAGGCAACACATACTTTTATTTTTTAAATATTATATATCTCATCTAGTTATGCATTTTTATAAAAGATGAAATATATATTTAAATGAAGTGAATGATATCATGTATAGAAAAAAAAATTTAACGAGATATATATTTCGATACAGTGAGTGAAAGTAGTTAATGCGGAATATAGGGTTGTATTTAAGACGTAAAAAATACTGAGTTTACGTCAACTCTTTTTCAACCCCATTAATTGAATCTAGTCTCCCTTCTGCCAAAAATTTCTCCACGTTCTGATAAACTTACAATTTGGAAGTTTGTAACTAGAGTAAGTTTGTAACTAGAGTATATTACGTTAAAAAAAATGCAAAAAAATAAAAATAAAAATAAAAATAGAATGAATTCATTAACGTAGGTGTTTGATTTTTTACATTTGAAAAATATGAAAAATTTTGGGAAATTTAAAATGACTGCTACAATGTTTGTTCCAAAATTTTCCTTTCCACACAAGACAAAAATGAGCTGGTTTGTGACACTGTTTGGTTTTGATTTAATATTTTAAGGAGTGTACTTCTAATTATTATTTCTATAAAAAATTAAATATATTTTTTTAAAAAATAAAGAAAAAATTATATGGATTGCTAATGTGGCTACAAGAAATTGTTTTATCAACGTCCAAAGAGTTAATTAAACAGTATCAAAGACAAATGTGCGTTCCAAGAATCCAGGAATTCAAATCCCGCGATAGTGAATTATTGTTTTGATCACGTTTGAAAATGTAAAAAAAAAAAAAAAGGATGATAGAACTAAGCCTTAATAGGCTACGTAGAGTGGTGTCCACAAAACACGAAACCTGTTTAGATTCCTCAAATTCAAGTGATTATCATTAGATCTCATTATCTTAAAAATGTTTCCTAATATCAGAAAATTAATTATTTATCCCACGTTGGGGTTGGCACTTTGGTAATCTCCTTCATGCATGCGCAAGGTTCATTAATTATTCCTTGCAACTGGGATTTTATAACTGATGGGGTTTCTTAGTCACATAAAAGTTTTTGAAGATAATGAATAGATTCAAATTTGAGGAGTTGTTAGATTTCTTACATTCTAGCATGAATGACATGTTCGTAAAGACCTATTTTTGCTTAATCATATTCTATTTATTTTAGTCTCTACCATGTTAGGGCTTAATTTAAGAAATTTTTCTGTAAATCCTTTAATTATGAGAAAAAGGGATGGTATTGAGGAGAGAGAGATTGAAAGTTTTGTATTTCAATTATTTGATATAGTTAATCGTTTTCCACTCTCATAAGTGAACTCAGGCATATTTTGTCGAACCACATAAATCTTTGTATTCTTTTATGTGGTATTTTGTTCTCTTAATCATTCTATAGGTGTTGAGATCTAACTTTACAAACATCACAGCATCAACATGAGTTAGGCCCATGCTTCTAGAAAATGGTCCCTGATCACATGCACGTCTCACTTATGATATATGTAGATATCATTTAGAACGATCGAGTTCTCTAAAGACCTATATCATCAGACTCCATAATTGAAGCTGGTCCATCTGTCTTTGTCCCACTGAGGAACTTGTTGTCCCCACACCAAAGCCTTGATGAAATGGAGGCTTATGATGTGAATAAAAACACACATGTGAAGCCATTATTTAACATATCTCTTCAAGTTCAAGGGATCCTCCAAAGCCATACATATTTTCCATCAGTGATAGGTACAAGACACACCAAAGGGCATTAATTTGGGTGTTCAATAATTGATGGGGATTTAATTAGGGTCTGCGGAATTGTGGGGGATGTATATGCTGGAGCCAACTCATGCATGACTATTGGATTTGTCAATCACCATGTTTGAATTTGTCAATCAACATCCTCTGCATGCATTGCGTCTCAAAAATCAATGAATGGCCGACGTCTCTTTGTCTCTGCATGCATGAATAGGTTTGGATGATGGATTTATTAGCCACCTAACATGTTTTGATTTTTTAAAGTTTAATTATAGTATATATATTTCATTTTTTTTTAATTGATGGAACAATAAAATAAAAATGTGAAATATATACTTTAATGAAGAAATAAAATTCTAGTTATTGTAAAAATATTATACAAAAACCTTATTATATGTGACAGAGACTTTATGCTGGATAAATTATAAATGTTATCAAATCTATGATAAATATTGGATTTTCTTTTAACTGATTAACCTTATTTGCAGACATACGTGCAAGTTCCTACTGTCTTAGATTCGACCTCCTCGAGTTAAATATGATCATGTAATAATAAAAACGAGGTACAATGAATTATCATTGATTAATTTTGAATCAATCATGCAAAATTTTATTCATCTGATCACTGTTTTATGACAAAGAAGGCCCACGAAGGATTGAAGATTCCAAATTGCAGCTGATTCATATATATAGCTTGGTGTTTCTCAACCAGACCAAATGATACGTTTGAATTCATATTTGGGCGAATTCTGCGATTTAACTGTCAATTATTTTTTTTCAGACACGGCATTCTTCATTTTTTGTGCTAATTCTGCAATTTCTACCTCATTTCAACAAAAAAAAAAAAAACACGGCATTCTTCATTTTTTGTGCTAATTTTTCATGTGTATGGGATGTAAAAATAATGATTTTTAACAAACAGTAAGATTCTCACGATCGATCTCTCTCCCTCTCCACTGCACTTCCAAATGGGGCCTTTAAGTATCTGGATGCATGCCTATCACATTGTTGGAGGAATGGAAACACATTAGTTAAAGGCCATGCTTTTATTTATTTCGATGATTCTCATTCATTTTTCCAAGTAATAAAATGAGTATTCAATATATTCGGGGTACCATTTGTTTACTGATTTTTTAAAATAATAATAATAATAATAATAAAATAAAAATAAAAATCAGGATGAGTATTATATTATTATTACTTAATAAACAGTTGTATAACTGGTATCCCTACCCATTATGCACACTGGATACACTTACGTTTATGTTCCACCCACGAAACTATTCGCATTTATTCTTAAGAAAATTACGAAATGCCGTCATCCAAACGTGCAGAATCTCAATAGTGGCAGTTTCGAAAATTATTTGAATAACAAACCCATATTGAACACTTCCCTGTCGGCCCGCACGCGTGGATTGAGAGTAACGACAAATATACAATCCACGCAAAGACCGCGGTCAACGCATCCCCACAGCTGGCATCTCGTCGTCATACGTATGAAGTTACGAAACTACCCCCATCCGAACCACAACCAAACAAAGGCTCCGTTTGGAAACACAGATTGAAATGTAGATTTTGAAATAAAGCTGCTTTTTAAGATGATTTTAGACCTTTGACTTTTTTGGATGCTTTTTTTTAATTCAGGAATCAATATTTGGAAGGAATTTAATGTTTAGTAGAAAAAGTTGATTTTCAATTCAAAAAATCGATTCCGACAAAAAATCGTTCTTTTTTAGATTTTAAAAACACGGATTTCGAGAGAGAAATTAAAAGGAATCCAGCTTTTGATTCCGCCGGAATCCGACCGGTTTGATTGCGCGTTTGGGCGGAATCCGCTTTTTGAGACCAAACGGGGCCAAAATCTTTTTGAAAATCCCCTCTAAAAAGTAATTTAGTAATTATTAACTCACTATAAAAAAAATTTATGAAGTGGTAAGCGATCAATCTCATTTTATTAGAATGAGGAGAAAGCCCAAGTTAACAAATTAAAACACAGACTCAAATAAAATACAAACAAGCTATAAAATAAACTAAATCAAACGGTGCCTGATGAAGGGGTTGAGCGAGGGATGCCATGGAACAATAACAGACTACCCCAGGATCTCCTGTTTACCCCTTGCGATGCTGACCGAACTAGCACCGCCACACGCCTTCCCCTATGGCCAAATCCCAAATATTTTCAGTATATGAATAACCTTTTATAAAGTTATTGCATCTTATTAAAAAAAAACCACGTTTAGTTTCTACCCTTTCTACATATATAAATTATTTAACAACCCTGTCAATCTAAATACACATTATTATTTTAGAATCATTCAAATGTAGATTGTCTCCATAAAATCACACACGTTTAATCTAATATAAAAATTGTTCATAATAATTTTGTATTAATCAGTTTTTTAATGATTTTTTAATAGAAAATATAACTAAACTCTTTTGCAAATACAACTACAATTTGTAGGGGTCGATCTTAAAATAATAATATTTTTTTGAGGGAGGTTTTTAAATAATAATCATAGTATTTTAAATAACTACTGTATTTTCTATATTATAATATGTTGAAGAGAGGGTAAACCCAAAAATTATCCTATCAAATATGGATAAACAAATAGTAGATATCCAAAAGTAAAGTAAGACTCGTTATGGATCATTGGATCGGGTTAGTATACCAGAATTCAAATATTTATATTTTAATTATTAATTATTGATGCTGTGACACGACACGTCTAGAATAATGAACAGAATTGATCCTCTTATATATTCGGTGTTTTATATGCTTGTTGTATGCAAAGTTGGTTGCAACATAAGTTGATGCAAATTGCAACACCATAACGACATAAATTAAGATACATGAAAAAAAGGAAGAATAGAATAATGATAGATCAATCAAAGATGAAAAGAGCATTTGAATTTGTAAAATAAAAAATCAAAGTTATTTAAAAAAAAAATGTGATACGTTGATCTAGTGAGACTGTCCAAAAAGGTCGTGGTCACATCCTTTGATTCGTTACAGTTTATACATCACAATCATTACATTACGTATAGTATTTGAAGAGATCCCCCTATGGCTTTAGATAATCAAAATGTACAGGTTTATGTATGTTTTAGGCTATTCAGGTAATATAGGGTGGACAAAAATCCATTAAATAATAAATTTGTACAAAAACTGAATTAATAATTAACTTATCGCTATTTCAATTTTCAAGTTTATTTAGAGCCTTATTCCTAAACTAGTGACATCTCCAAGAAGAGAAGAAGCAAAAAAGAAAACATAAAACCCAGTTTGATTCAGGGATAAACCCAGGATAGAGTTCAGAATTGAGATAAAATTCAGAAGTTATCTCATTTGATTAATAAGTATTTAATATATACTTTCATTGATATCTGTATTAGGATACACATACATATAGTTGGATTTTTATAAAAAAATAATTATCCTACTTTATCATTGACTATAATTTATCCTAATTAGGATAAAATTTTAAAATCAATTAAATATATGACTGCCTATCATATATTCATTACACTGAAATAATTATTTCTTATTTTAAAAAAAAATTGGTGTTTTATTTAATATTTTTATTATTATACCTATGGACCAAACAAGGGAACACACTAATACAGACTTTTTTGCTTTATTTAATTACAATGCAGGATGTAAAAAAAAGTTAAATAAAAATAAATAATAATAATAAGACTCTTGTAACCTTGTGAGGTCGGTTCCAACCCATCCCATAATCCTCCCCCAAAAAACACTCTCCATATATAGCTCTCTCCCCCAAACAATAATCATATATCACGACCTTTAGAACCAATCACAACCGTCCATTCCTCCTATAAAAACTCCCTCTCCAGTCCATGCAAAGCCCACATCACCCACTCGTGCCTCACTAAACACACACACACAAAATGGAGGGCCAGTCTTCGTCGACCACACCGATCGAACGGTTAGTAGAGGCCCTCTACGACGGGCTGAGACGTGGGGACACGGAGGCGGTCTCGGGCCTGATCGCGCCCGACCTAGAGTGGTGGTTCCACGGCCCACCGGGCCAGCAGCACATGATGATGGTGTTGACGGGCCAGGCGGGCCACAAGGACTTCCGGTTCGACCCGCGGAGAGTGGCCCGGGTGGGCCGGACGCGGGTCGTGGCGGAGGGTTGGGCGGGCTCGCACGCGTACTGGGTGCACGTGTGGACTGTTGCGAACGGGCTGATCACGCAGTTCAGGGAGTATTTCAACACGTGGTTGACCGTCAGGGACTTGCGTCGCACGTGGGAGGAGGCGGAGGCGAACGAGGGCGGTACGATTTGGGAGAGCGAGGTGGGGGTGCATCCTGGCCGTTCGTTGCCTGGGCTTGTGCTGGCCATTTGATCTGTATTGGATGGTCTCTAATGGTAGGACTGTTGGGGGGGAGGGGGTGGGGTTTGGTAGTGTAGTTTGCATGGTGGGGGGTGGATTTTGTATGGGCTCTATGCTTAAGGCTGCGTTTGGTAACAAGATTGTAAACTTGATTTTAGTAAAAAGCTGCATTTGAATGAGTTGGTCTATTGAGTTGTGTTGTTTTATTTCAAACTTTGAGCACTGTTCCACACAATATCTTAATTTAGTTGGGCCTTAAGAATTGATTTATTTAATGGCTTAAAGACATTTTAGTCACTATAAACAACAATAAACCCATATAAATTATTGCAAACCTAGAGTCAGACATACATGTGCTTTAAACTGCAATGGTTAAATAACTTATTTCATGAGTTAACTTTTTATCTAATTTAATATTATATTTTCATAATATTTCATCCATGTGAAACTTTATTTTGAGCACATTCATCCATGTGAAATTAAACATTCATATAAATCATTGAAAAAATAGAAAAAAAACAAATAAATCCTTTAAAATGATAATTTCACCCTTGATCAAACTCATTTTCACTTTCTTTTTTTTTTTTTTTAGATTTTGCTGTTGTTGTTGCCTACTGCTCCATTGTTTTTTTTTTCCTTCTATTTCAAACAATTGTAATTTTGAGGATAATTTTATATATGTATTGTATTTAGTATAATATAGATATTACTTAAATTTTTTATTTTATATTTTGATGATGTGACAATTTAAAAAGCTCATTTTAATCATCATGTTTTACATTATGTAGAGTATAATAGTCAAACAACACCCATAGTTAATTTTAACCATGATGGGTGATAATAATTAACAATAGGGATGCATTATACATTTTTTATGTTACTATGGTTGTATTTGTTTTAACTCAAGTTTACAAGGATTTATATGTATGAGTTTACAGATGTTTATAGGGATTCAAATGTCTTTAACCCTTATTTAACATATCTTTCAATAGACTAGGCAGGCTCTGAGAATTGATTTATTCAATTGGGCTTTAGGGGATCTTTTAAAGAGGCCCTAATATATAATTAAAAAAAATAGTTTGCCTGAATCTTGCACTTACATCAAAACCTTTATATTATATATGCATCTAATAAATAATGAATGGATTTTTCAATTAAATAAATTTTTACATCCATAAAGAGAGCTCAACTTAATTAATAGAATGAAAAATTATAAAATTCAGAAAAATATATTTACAAATGAGTTTGAGCACTATGTTAACATAGCAATATTTTGGAGGCCTTCTGAGCTGAGAGTGAAAACAGAATAGCTTTAAGAGAATCATATATATAGAGAGAGAGATACAATGAGAGAGATATATTGGAGAGAGAGAGAGAGCGAGAGAGAGAGAGAGAGAGAGAGTCTTGAAATTGAAATAACGAGGGAGACATTACCATTATGGTTGGAAAGATTTGGGGGAGATGAGAAATTTTAAGTTTGATTTAGAAAATGAGAAAAATTCATTCACTCTTTAATTAGAAAAATTAACACATCCCACCATTCCATTTTTTTAAATTTCATTGATCACATGATTTTTAAGGGGCCTCCTTGGGTGGAGGCCTTAGACAATTGTTTTGATAGCCTTTGTCCATGATTGGTTCTGCATTAGACGAGATATAAATTCAAGCTTCAGAATTTTTATAATTAAACTAAATTAATTAGATGATACATTTTTTCAAAGTAAAAACTCATATTCATCAAACATGAATGAATCTATGATAAATAAAATAAAATAAAACGAAAAAATTTATTCATGCATGACAAATGAATACCAACTAAAAAGAATATCCATCTAATTCTCTTTTACCCCCCGTTTGGGGTGGAGCATAAACGTCGGATAGGGGAGAATACAGTAGAATAACCCCCAAACAGCTGTTTGTTTGACAAGAATAAATCTTGATAGTTATGTCTGGATAAGCTAGGATAAGGGCTGATAATTATTCTCAGAAAAAGCTAGAATTGCTTATCAGGGCTTATCTATACCAATGGATAAAAATACCCTTATTTGTCATTTTAAAAAATTTATCTTACCTAATACTCTCTGCACACATTTCAAAAAACTATCACATCTATCATATCACACACACATATCTCATACTTATTCCCAAACACAAATAATTTATGCAGGGGTATAATTGTCATTTAAAAAGTCATAGATTCTTATTCATCTCTTATCTACCACTTATCCTTACTTTATTCAAGGTGAACCAAACAACAAAAAGATCAATTTTACGTTTTCCAATGAGAATAACAGAAAAGACAACCAAACAAAAATTTACCTATTCAACATGGATTGTTATCTATCCCAGTATAGCTATCAAGGGCGAATAACCTTATGTCACACTCCAAACGGGCCCTTAAAGATTTATATAATTATTTTATATTCAAATAAGCTATCCATGAACCAAATGTGCTAAATGAACCCAAAATGAAATATTACGTGCTACTCTTATAATTGACATTACTCAACATTTAAATCTAATTGTAAGTATGTTTTAACTTATTAAAATATTTTAGTGTAAATTGGTCCCAATGTGGCTCTGGTACCAGGACGTGAATGTAAAATCATATGCTTTCAAATTCTGCTTTCAACCATTAAAAGTCATGGGTACAACCCAAATAGAATGCACATTGGGTAGAGATGTTTTGGTTTTTTTCTGCTTGCATTATGATATCATTTATATATATATATAAATAAAGAGGCATGTTTGCCTATGAAGCATAAAAAAATAGTAAGTAATAAAACATTTTTTTCATGTAACTAACAAAAATAAAAATATTCAACCTCCTATTAATAAGATGGTAATACATGATTTATGTTTTAATTTTGATGTTGATTATAAGAAAATATTTTAAAAAAACAATTAATAAAAAAAATCATTTGGGGCTCTAAAAATCCGAGCCTGTCCCTACTCGTAACACTCAATAAAGATATGACAACTATCATTAAAGGGTCAGCCAATCAAAATTCTTTGCTTAGCTGTTCAGTGTACCCCATGAAACCCTAACAATCATATAGACCACAAACCATGCCAAAATGCATGTCACACTGAGAAAGGAAAAAGTTCACCCTTCCGTTGAAGTTGTAAGGAGAAAAATATAAATGTGCCTGTCAATTTTTTTTTCCCTACAAAAGCAGAAGAAAATGTGCCTGTCAATTTAAATCATGCAATCCATGTCCCTATAACAATGGAATTTGATGAAAAATAGGACTTGTGCTTGAAAGGAAATCAATGATAGACTATTCAAATGGGACAACAAAAAGGGGAATCAAATCAAAAGAAAAAAAAAACACAACAATACTGGTGGGTGAGGCCGTATGGATGGAATAATATGTAGGGATATTGAGTTTTGCTGCATAATGTCTTCATTGGCTGGGTATTTAATTGAACATCATCAACATGGAAGCATTCCATTTTTTTTATTCCTTGATTCTTTATCCATACAACATATGCATGTAGTAAAGTATATGCTTATCTGTTCATGAGTTGAGTCTGTATGTGTACGCTTAGGGCCCGTTTGGGGTGTGACATAAGGTTATTCGTCCTTGATAGCTATACTGGAATAGATAACAATCCATGTTGAATAGGTAAATTTTTGTTTGGTTGTCTTTTCTGTTATTCTCATTGGGTCCGTTTGGGGTGAGACATAAGATCATTTGCCCTTGATAGTTATACTGGGATAGATAACAATCCATGCTGAATAAGTAAATTTTTGTTTGATTGTCTTTTTTGTTATTCTCATTAGAAAACGTAAAATTGATATTTTTGTTGTTTGGTTCACCTTGAATAAAATATGGATAAGTGGTAGATAAGAGATGGATAAGAGTTTATGACTTTTTAAATGACAATTATACCCCTGCATAAATTATTTGTGTTTGGGAATAAGTATAAGAGATATGAGTGTGATATGATAGATGTGACAGTTTTTGAAATGTGTGCAGAGAGTGTTAGGTGAGATAAATATTTTAAAATGACAGAGAAGGGTATTTTTATCCATTGGCATAGATAAGCCCTGATAAACAATTCCACCATTTTCTTAGAATAGTTATCAGGCCTTATCCTAGCTTATCCAGACATAACTATCAAGGTTTATTCTTGTCAAACAAACAGCTGTTTGGGGCTTATTCTACTGTATTCTCCCCTATTCACCCTTTATTCTTCACCTTGGGAAACATAAAATTGATCTTTTTGTTGTTTGGTTCATCTTAAATAAAGTAAGGATAAGTGGTAGATAAGAGATGGATAAGAGTTTATGACTTTTTAAATGACAATTATACCGCTGCATAAATTATTTGTGTTTGGGAATAAATATGAGAGATGTGTGTGTGATATGATAGATGTGATAGTTTTTGGAATGTGTGCAGAGAGTGTTAGGTTAGATAAATTTTTTAAAATGACAGATAAAAGTATTTTTATCCATTGGTATAGATAAGCTCTGATAAGTAATTGTAGCATTTTCTGAGAATAGTTATCAGGCTTTATCCTAGCTTATCCAGACATAACTATCAAGGTTTATTCTTGTCAAACAAACAACTGTTTGGGGGCTATTCTACTGTATTCTCCCCTCTCTAGCGTTTATTCTTCACGTCAAATGGGGGGTTAGTGGCCAACTTCTTTCCTAAGGGGATGTAAAAAAGTCAAATTTCTAAAGAGATACTGTGACCCACTATTCTTTTTTATAAAGAAAAAAAAGAAGATATTTAATCACTTTTTTAAGTCATAGCCATAGTTTGTCTTTGTTAAGTCATTTGTTATTAAATGCTTTGTTCTAAATTATATATATATTTATTATATATTTTATAATAAGGGTTGGTTACATAATTCAATGGTTAACATTAAAATTTACCGCCTTGTTTTTCTTCTTCCCATACTTCTTTATATTTCTCTCCTTCCTCCCTCCTCCCTCCTCTCTCTTTCCTTTTGAGACAAGATTAATGGTACATAGTCTATTATTTTCTCAAAAAAAAAAAATTCAAATTTACAACCATAATGTCCTAGTTTTAATTGCATCGCTTACCATGTATATTTACATCATTCATGCTTTGCATATACATTCATACCTCTAGAAGTGTGTTTGTGCATGCCCATTAAAAAAAAAGGAAAGTTGCTTTAATCTCACCTTATTCTAATACTTTCCATAATATCATTATGAAAATTCTATTTAAATTACCTTTTATAATGCTTTGAACATTGATGAGTAACATCATATCCACTAATATTTTCAAAAATTGCAAAGATTACGAACCTTTGAGGATAGATTACGAAGGTACATCACAACATTTGATTCCCACAATTATTAGTGTGTAGCTTGGAATATATAATCCCCTTGACACCTCCCACATTATTGACCTACAAAATAATAATTCTCTTATCATGTAAAAGCCAATTATCATTTTATAATCTCTCTAGCTACGCTGTTGTTTTCATGGTCCCCTGAGATGTGTCATATGTTTTCATAGCAGATTCTTAGACCCCGACAAACTTTAAAATGTCACAATTATGCAAAATCAACCTCCATTTGAACACATTTTTTGTAGCTAATTAATTCCAAGGGTGACCATGACTTCATACTGTTCCTTGAATTTTGAACCCATACCCAATCCGGGCCCCAAATTCTATAAACACAAACTAAAATTTTCGAAATTCATCGATAACCTTTTCTAACTTATCTAAGGTAGTGTTTGAAAGTGAGTCTAAAAACAGCTTTTCACTTAAACATGAATAGCTCTTGAAAATAGCTGTTATGTTAAGAAGATGTACTTTTATTAGATTTCTATCATAATAAATGATCAAAAGACACATTATCTTTATTAAATAAGATGTCAGTGGATAAAATTAAATATACGATTTATAGTGATATAAAAATAATTGACATGTATTTTAAAGGTATACATGCCAAAAAAAAAACCAACTAAAAATTACTAATCGAGGAGCATTGTGAGCCTTTGAGAATTTAGATTATAATTCATGTGATAAATCATAATCTCCAAAAAAAACTGTTTAAGATGTTTTTAAACCTTGTTTAATATCAGACCACCAATAATTGGTTAGATTGATGTGTCATTTGAGGACTTATCCTCTGGAAGTTCAGTTGCCCCGGGAGGGTCCATGGAAAAGACATCAACCATTGAAATTTGATACAAATTCATTGAATTAATGTGTAACGATTGCGATGTCCTTGTGCTGGATAACGTATCACATGCAATTATGATTATTTTCTTGTAAACTGTATTGTTTGCATGAATTTGATAGCTCTGGATGTCTGATTTGGAGAAATTTGTGGCCCTATGAATTCACATCTCTTTTATTTTATGGATTATCACCAATGAATTAACATGATGTTATATTTTTGGGTGAAGAGACTCATCTCTTGAAGAGCGTTTTACAATTCCTGTGATTGGATACATTATTCTCTTTTCATAGAATATGAGACACATTGAAAGTTTGAAGAATTTATCTCTAAATAAAATTTATTTTAGTTTATTATTTATTTATATAAATTGGCATGATATTAGTTCATGATAAACAAAGCCATAATTGCCCATGGAGAAAAAGATGGTGGAATTGACATGTAAAACTCCAAGATCAGAGGCTCATTTATGCTTTAAGATTTTTATTATTGCTGCAATCAGCACACATTAAATACCAATATGTGCTAAAACTTTAGATACAATTTTCACAAAGATTATGTATGTTGTAATTCTAAAACAATGCATTAAATAGACATAGTGTTCTAAAAAGATTCATCGAATTTGAAGAAAAAATAAACAAATCGGGTGAAGAAATTGATTGAATTTATCAAAGATAACATTCAAGATTTTGTGTTATAATTACAAGAGGGATTTTCGTGAAGATTGATCACAATTGATTAAATAGGATCATATTCAATAGGCTTTTATGGGATTGTTACAGTTGTCACGCTTTCTAATTTTGGGTTGATAATAAATGGACCCGGATCCGACATTCAACCATTTAGGCCCCGTTTGGTTCGTGTCATTTTTTTGGATGGAATTACTTTACTATGAATTAGTTTACCAGGAATTAAAATACCAGGAATCCTAATTCCATCACACTGTTTGGTTCGCTAGTGGATTTCTCCAAATAATCATTTTCAAGTGTTTGGTTCATACATGGAAAATGATAAGGAATCTGTTTTAAATGTCTAAAATATCCTTACTATTATATATATACTTATAAAATTTATGTATTTATCTATATCAAAATAATAATAAATAAATACATTTTTTATAAATATTTAATGAATGCAAATAAATAAAATAACCAATTATGTAATTAAACATATAATAATAGTAATTTTTCTAAATCAATTGAATATTATAAACTCCCATAAAAACTAAATAACCAATTTTATTAGTTAAGATTCAAATACATTGCTTTAGGGTTAAACTCACATCACACATCACATTATTATATCAATTATAATAATATCTAAACCCATCTAGAAAAATAAAAATAAAATTATAAATATAAATTAATATCTAATGCACAGTTAAGATTTTTCACCTTACATATAAAAATTATAACAAACTTTTTTAGTTAAAAAATTAAAATAACTATATAAACCCATTATATGGTTGGTGGGAAAAAAAGAGGCTATTTAAAAAGGGATGAACATAGTAATTTCATTAATTTGTAAATGGTATAATAGTAATCTAATTTAGGATTCCTTGTGGAATTTGAGATTACCACCACAAACGGTGGGAATGTGATTCCACCATATTTTCCCACATGGATGGATTTTAATTCCACTGGGGCCCACAATTACCATCAAGATTACCACCAACCAAACACTGGATTTTATACACTTTCCTGGTAATGTCACATGGAATCAAATTCCATCTCAGATTACCACGAACCAAACGGGGCCTTATAAATTCAAGGAATTTTTGCATATGTATCTTTTTCAAATTTCAATTTTGTCAAATTATCCCAGTCGAAAACAAGTTTGCATCAATATTTTTAAAAATATTTTTTAATCTCCGTTTTGTTATTGTTAGAGGGCTGTGAATCTCTCATTTACCTTCCTTTTGTCCAATTAGAAAGTTTTGAACCTCTCAAACATCAACAATTTAAAGAAACAAGGGATCAGGAGTGGATATTTTAAAGAAAGAAAAAGGCATTGAAAGAAAGGAGGAGGTTAGAGTTTACTGTTGAGGGTAGTGGAAAGAAGAAGAAAAGGGAAAGTAAGGATTTTTTTCATCTATTTCCAATTGAGGGCAGTTTAATCTTTTTTTCATGTGCAGTTATGCTTAGTAACTATAGTTCATCTAAAACTTGTTTCCGTATGGGGTGTGATACTGGATTATTCGCTTCTACTAGCTATACTGAGATAGATAACAATCATGATTGAATAAGCAATTTTTTGTTTGGTTGTCTTTTCTGTTATTCTCATTGGGTCTTTTATGTTATTCTCATTGGAAAATGTAAAAATGAGTTTTTTGTTGTTTAGCTCACATTGGATAAAGTGATGATAAATGGCTGATAAAGGATGAATAAGAGTTTATGACTTTTTAAATGATAATTATACCTCTTGGGAATAATGTGAGAGATGTATGATTGATTTGATAGATGTGATAATTTTTGGAATATGTGTGAAATTGTTAGGTGAGATAATTTTTTTAAAAATGACAGAGAAGAGTATTTTTATCCATTGGCATATATAAGCCCTGATAAACAATTCCAACATTTCCTTATAATAGTTATCAAGCATTTTTTGAGTTTCATGTATTCTTCATTATTCTTACCTTATTTTTCTAGCCATACAGAGGGTAATGATGCGTGTTTCTAGAGTTGGGATGCATTGGTTTAAATAATTTCAAGGGTATTGATGCAAATGTATTTTTAACAAGGATGTTTCAACAAAATTAAAATTTAATAAGCCCTTGTTGGATACATAATAAGTTTTATTCTTGGGTATACAGTTATTCTGGCGTAAATGAGTATAAATAAAGATAAAATAATTTTGAGTTTGGTTGTGTTTTGAATTATTTTCGTTAGAAAACGTAATAATAAATTTTTTATTGTTTGGGATAAATGTGAATAAAGTGTAAATAAATATTTATAAGAAGTTAGAAAATAATGATAGTTGATTTGACATGTGATGACAATTGATTTAATAATGAATTCACATATTATTTTAGTGGAATAACCTTAAATAACTTTAATTTTAGATGTTGATTGGAATTTATATGCCAGTTTATTCCAAAATAATTTATTTGTGGGTATTCTCTGCATCCAAATAACAAAAAACACATATTCTGTTTTATTCTCATTTGTTCTCTATAGTCCCCATTTGAATAGCGGAATTGAGTTATTCTGAATAGATAACTATACCAGTATAGATAACAAATATACATGGATAAAAGATTTTTCTGTTTGGTTGTGTTTTTTTTATTCTCATTGGAAAACGTAAGAATAATGGTTGAATTATTTGATTGATAAAGAAGAAAATATAAATAAAGTATAAAAAAGTTGATTTGACATGTGAACTCATGAGAATAGATAAAGTGAGTATAGTTTATCTTAGGGGTTACTTAGAATTGTTACCTGCAAACAAACAACCATTTTCCTTGTCCATTCTTATACTATCCTTATACCCGCCTATTCCGCTTCCCAAACGGAGGCGTATGGTATTCCATTTCCAAAATGGCAAAATGGTATAACGAATGACATCATCGCACGTGGCAAAGACAACTGGCAAATATAATAATCTCACCATAAACGTGTCACCCACCCGTCCAGATCCATTATTCCTACCTTGTACGAGTCTCTCGAATCTTCCGATTCAAAAATTAAATTAAATAAAGAAAAAACCACTCAACGGTTTTCCGAGCAGTTTTTCATCCAAACAGAAAAAAATAATAATAAAAATCCATTCTTTTATTAATAATAAAAACCAAACATCCATTACAAACCAGACCTCCATCATGAGATCTTAACATACCCACAACTTATACTAATATACGTTTATTCAAAACAAAGCCTTGAAAGATAGAGGGATCACTATTATTTATATTTATATATTTATATTTATATATCAACCTAAATAGCCAAAACCAGGCCAGGCACGGACTCCTCGGAAGGCGTGCTCTCCCAGAGCAACTGCTGAGGCAGGCAATGCAGAGATGACGACGACGACGACGACGACGACGGAGGCGGCGCGACACGTGTGACGGTGACGGAGGTGTTGAAGTACTCCCTGACTTGGGTGATCATCAACCCATCAGTACCGACAACGACAGTCCAGGCGTGGACCCAGTTGATGTTGCGGACGGAGTCAGAGCCCTCGGCGAGGACGGTGGGTCCGAAGGCGGCGATTTTTCTGGGTTTGAAGAGGAAGGGTTCGTTGGGTGAGAGACCAGTGAGAAGGCGCATCATGAACTGGAAGTGAGGGGGGCCATGGAACCACCACTCGAGGTCGGGCGCGAGGAGGCGGTGGACGGTAGAGACGTCGCGGGTGTTCAGGGCGTCATAAAGGGCTAGGACCACTGACTTGTTGAGCTCCTCTGAGGGTGCTGCTGATTGGGGGTTTGGGTCTGCCAGTTCTGGTTCAGAGAGAGATGAGTGGGTGTGAAGGGGAATGTGAAAGATTGGGATTTGTTGTTGAGGGGGAGATGATGAAGGGGAGGTTTGAGTGGGATGGGGAGGAGGGCCTTTTTATGGCTCTTTTTGGAGGGGTTGTCGTGGTGGGGACGGCAGTATTTTTAAAGTTAGGTCAAATTTTTCTTATGAAGCACTTATTCTCATGTCTGATATGATAATTAAATTATTATAAGATTTATGATTATTTTAATATAAATGAGAATAAAATAATTTTACGTTTAGTTATGTTTTGAATTATTTTTATTAAAAAAATGTAATAATAAATTTTTTATTGTTTGAATAAAATTTCAATAAAGTGTGGATAAAGATTTATAAAATGTAAAAAACGATGACAGATGATTTATATTTGATGATAACAGTTGATTTGATAGTTGACCCACGTATTCTTTTGATTTGAATAACCTGTAATAATTTTAATGGGTGGATAGAATTTACATGCCTCTTTATACTATTCTATTCTGATACAGAGATTCTTATTTATTCCAATTATTCAAACATCCATAATAAGTTTATTTCAACTAATTCCAATTTATTTGAGTTTATTCCCGAACCAAACATGGATGCAGTGATAAGAATCCAATCAATACATATTTTGATGTGTGTCTATTAAAAAATTTCATTAATTAAAAAAATTATTGATAAAATTTTCATTATTGTAATTTGATAGATATATGTATGGATAACAATTCCATCAGTATATATTAATATGAAATTTTTTCTTGTAGTCATGTATAAGGTCTTTATATTATGTTTGAAAAAATTAATTACAGGTTTCTCGACGTACCTTTGTATCAATTTTAATGTGAAGGAAATGTAAAAGTGGGAGTAGGTTGTTGTTGAGAAGATGATGAGGGGAAGGTTTGAGTGGGGAGGGCCAGGCGGCGAGGGGAGGCTTTTCAGTTTTCACAGGTGTCTTTGGAGGGGTTGTGGTGGGGACATCAGTATTGGCATTGTCGGTCAATTTTGTGCTAAATTTTCATATTAATACATACCGATAAGAATCCTATCAATCAAAACACGCATCTATTAAAAAATTATAAATCTTTTGTTAATTAAAAAAAATCATTGATAGAATGTCATTATTTATAATATGATATGTTGTCCATCTAGATTCCTACGGCTGACAATTTCATCTGTAAATATTGATCTAAATGTTTTTATAATTTTTTAGTTCGGTTTATGATCTTTATATTAATTATTTTTTAAGAAAATTAATTCTAGGTCCGTCAACATAATCCTGTATTAATTTTAATGTGAAGGGAAAGTAAAAAGGAGGGAATAGGTTGTTGATGAGAAGATGTGGGGACTGGGGAAGGTGTGAGTGGGGTGGGGTGGGGTGGGGATGGGGGGCTCTTTATAGGTGTTTTTGGAGGGGTTGGGGTGGGGCGGCAATGGTGCAGTCGGGTCTATTGGGAAAGTGAGACAAATGTTTTAACTCTTTAATGAATTTAGTAATTATTCAATATTTATTTATTTAAAATTTAAATTTAGATTAATTATAATTAAGATATCATAAACATATCCAAGTAAATCATATAAACATTTTCAACTTTGAATAATCTAAAATTAAAAAATTTAATTAAAGATTTGTTATATTATTTTTATTATACTATAAAAAAATGTATACAAATTTATTAAGGATGAGTTTCTTGAATTGTTCAGTATTTTATTTACATTTCTTCTATGCTATATATATACTAATTATTTAAATCTACTTAAATTTGTACATATATAAAACTAACAGTCATGATACCCAGGCCTTAAAATATAAGTCTCACTCACAAGCTTTGTCATTATCTTATTGGTTGACTTGTTTACTTTTAACAAGGGTAAAAAGTCAAAATACAAATATGTCCTTCATTAAAAATCTTTTCCAATAACCCAAATCCCTTTTTTCTCCAAATCAGTTACTAATTTTATATATTTCAAAATTTGAATTTTGAAATCATTACCTAATAACTGAATTTTCTATTTCAGTTACATAAAAAACTTACCTAAATTACACCAAAACTTACCTAAATTATTTTTTTTGTCAAAATCCTTCAAATGGCTATTTTTTTTCAAATTACATTCGTACTATATACATTATTTTAATAATGTTATTAACTAAACTTTATAGCATTTGACAAACATCTTTTCACTTTACATAAATAAAATCATCTCTGAAAATGCAAATATATTTCCTAAATATTTACATCCTTTACAATTATTTGTTGATTTATATAAACACTGTTACATTTACATAATTGTTTTACATTCCATGCAATGTTTAAATTTTTTTAAAAAGATTCTTTCTTCTATAGTCAGTTACATTTTATGAAAAATATCAAACTTTTTTTTTTGTGAGTAATATTTAACAAATATTACATGAACTATTTTATTCATTTTCATAAAAACTGTTACATTTACTAAATGTAACAAAAATAACATAGATTTAAAAAATGACTATTTAGATTTTCAACAATGTAGAAGTAGCATCAAACAAATTACCCACATATAAAATATAACAGTATCGAGTGTTACATTTAAATATTGAGACAAAAACAAATAAAACTGAGAAAAATGACATTTAATACATGAAAAAAATTTGTGTTTAAACATTTAAAACAAAAGGCAAAACATCAATACCTTCACCGAGACTGCTCATCCCCTCGTTTTGAAGAGAAGCCGTAGCCGTCCATTGAGGAGTCTTCACGGTCGAGGGTAGCCAGAAGTGAGTTGTGTGGGATACTTATTTCAACTTCTCAGACATGGCACTTTCTCCAACAAGCCCTAGTTGAGCTATCCCAACATGGAACGAAGCTAGATGGTGATGGTGAACACACATTCGACCCATCAATGACAATTAAAAAGTGACGAACAAAGTAGAGAAGTCGAGGGTCGAGGGAGAGGGGTCTTGCTCCTGTAAGCGCATAACGCATTTATTTTAGTCAACAGAGGAAAGAAACCTCATTCAATTACAAACCAAACTTATCTTAAGAGGATAAATGATATAATAGTAAAGATTTTTAGTTTGAAGGAAGGTTGAATCTCATGATTCTTGAAATAAATCTTAAAGTGGTTATCAAATAAATGAGATAATAGCATTAAGGGTATAATAAACAATGTACATTTTTAACATCATGAGGCTCGATTTGGGGCCTATGAAATTGGGGTTTGGGAATCCTTATTGATAAAACTAATCATATATGCAAAATATGTTTTCATATGAATATGTATTTTTTTAATATTTAATTTCATTAATCAATTATATATACACCTCTGTTTGGATAGAGAATTAAGTTATTATGAGATTTATTATTATTTTAGTATAAATACGGATAAAATAATTTTATATTTGATTGTGTTTTTAATTATTCTCATTTAAAAACGAAATAATAAAAAATTTATTGTTTTAGTAAAATGTAAGTGAAGTGTGAATAATGATTTATAAAAGATAAAAAATAATGATGATTAATTTGACAATTGATTTATAAGAGGTGCTAATAGTTAATTGGACAATAAAACTAAATATTATTTTGAATTGAATAACTAAATTCCAAAAATTATCCATTTAATTAAATCAAAATATTCAATGGTGTAATATCACACTTTACTGAATGTCATTGGATCTCTTATTCACGTTATGAGAGACATCCCATTAATACTGGTACTGTTATTGAGTGTGGACTGATTGACTGACCGGATCTATTCCCATATTTCCGTGGGGAGACACGCGGATGCGACACGTGAACAATAACGTGTTACACAGGCATGTATATATATATAATAATTAATGAAGGTTTGGGTGACCACCTAAACTACGGACGACGATGTTACTTTCGGTTGTTATTTCTTCTCGTCCATGTGACGTGTTTCTCGTGTTTACATGATCTGTTAACGTTGTCAATGAACATCATTTTTAACACGCCTATCATTTTTAACACGCCTATCATTTTTAACACGCTTACATCAAAGTCGTTCATGACAAATGCAGTGTTTGAAAATACACATCCAAATAGGTTTATAGTCGACACGGTTAATTTAGCATATGAAATTGTCTAATACAATTAAATTCATTTGTGTGTGCATGAAAGATAGTTTATGAATTAAATATAGAGAAAAATTCATATAACCCCCTGTAATCTAGCCTAAATTCATATAATCCTCTGCAATCTTCATAAATCCATATAACCCCCTGTAATCATCCCCCTATATCCAAAAAACCCCCTCCGTTATCTTTTCCGTCCAGCTGGTTAACGGGGCAGGGGGTTATATGGATTTATGGCAGATTACAGGGGGTTATATGATTTTCTCTTTTTTGTAATTATTTTTTTTTACATGTGGTTTAAAATTTGAGTTGTTTAACATTTATTTTTGAATTTTTTTTTCAAAATATCATGCATTTTTAATTTTAATAAAAGAAAAAGTGTTATTCAAATCACAAACACATACAAGATCACCCACCCACCAAAGAGATAGAACTAAAAGAGATATATACTCTATCTCTTGATATTTAAAAAAAGAACTCAAAATTACTCATCCACATACAGTTTATCTCCAACAAAACTCACTCTCATGACACAAATACAAAGAGGTGCTCCAAGATTTAATAAAATTATTGGTTGATGTTACACACTTTTGTAATATAGATTTAGGCCAGATTTTTTTTATTAAAATAGTGTGTAACATCAACCAACAAAAATTCAAAAATGTCAAGAGGATGATGAATTTTGTTTTTTTTTATATTAAAATTAGTGCATGATATCTTGAAAAAAAATTCAAAAATAAATGTTAAGCAGCTCAATTTTTAAACCACATATAAAAAAATAATTAAAAAAAAGAAAAAAAATCATATAATCCCTATAATCTATCATAAATCCATATAACCCCCTGTAATCTGTCATAAATCCATATAACCCCCTGCCTCGTTAACCAGCTGGACGGAAAAGATAATGGAGGGGGTTTTTTGGATATAGAAGGGTGATTACAGGGGGTTATATGGATTTATAAAGATTGCAGAGGGTTATATGGATTTAGGCTAGATTACAGGGGGTTATATGGATTTTTCCCTTAAATATATATATATATATATATATATATATTTTAAAACAGGTATGAAAAACATATGGAATTACAAAAATGCATGAAATAAAGGGTGTCGATATACACTGTTTTGTTGTTTTATTTACAATCATCATAATTCGTAATATATAAATCATTTGATGTAGTATATATTCTATTATTTTAGCATATATTTTATTATAAAAAACATGTAAAAATATATATATGTGCATTATCTGTTCTGTGAATTCGATTTTGTCACCCGAAAACCTATCCCAATGTTATACCTGCACAGATTTGAATGAATTTTTGATGAATATTTCCAGGTATCCATTATGGTATATTTTAATTACAATCTGGTCAAACCGTCCACTTTACTATTTTGTACCCATTCAAATTGAGTGGGGAAGGACTCGAGGAGGCACTATTGTCGTGGGTGTCCCTTTCATTAGGTTAATTACATCAGATTTTGATGATTCAATATTATATTATATTATGCACAGCTTTACAGGCCACAAACCTCGTTTCATTTTTCAATGAAATGACGCTATTTTTAACCCAAAAATTATACCCCTGTATTTTTGGCATGTTCTAGCTTGAATTTAGGGTCGTGAAAATTTGGATCATTTCACATGAAAAACAAAAGTCACTTGTATTTTCAAAGCATATAATTAACATAACTTATCCTAGAATGCTTGGCGTGGCGGATGGGACACTCTCTCCTTTGTAGGAGGTCGTGCGATCCAATCCTGCCGGTCGCATGAAAATTAAAAAAAAAAGAAAAACAGCTTATTCTTTTTTTGGGAATGGTGTCCACGAGCTTTTCCTGCCTGAGTTATTATACCCCTCTGGGCTGGTTGTTAAGGGTCTATTAACCTATGTGTACCTCTATGTTTTAGATACAGAGTGTTCCTACAAAAATAAAACAAAATAACTTATCACATAGTTGTACATATTTTTGTAATATTTTTTATAGTTAGGGCCATGATGTGATTCATTTTGGAGTAACAATTCAAAGAAGCTTATTTTAAACCACAATCAAAGGAAATATATGAGGCAAGGAAAACCAAAAAGTAAATAGAAAGAGACATGCTTGACTGTTAAGGTTTGAAACTTAGGCACCCTAACCTTTTTTCTGGAATGAATCATAGAGTATAGTCACTGATAACTATACTACGATAGAAAACAACCTATTAGATTTTTTGTGTGGTTGTCCTTTTATTCTCATTTAAAAATGTAAAATAAATTCTTTTTTTTGTTCACCCTTAGATCAACTAAGAATAAATACGATTTGTATTTAGAAATATGTATGATAGATGGGTGTATGATAATTGATGTGAAAAAAAAAATAGATGGGGGGATTCTACTTTAACTTAAAAGGAACAATGAAATTGTCTTTCACAACTCAACAGCTTTTAACTTCATCAGGTGACAGTAGAATTTCAAAACGTTGAAAATTTTTAGTTGTCATTTAAAATCACAAAGTTGGTATAAATGCAACTCAAGGTCCTTTACAAAAGTATCCACTTTATTCCATACAAAAAAAAAAAAAAACATCATGACATGAATTTTATACATAAAATGAAAGGGAAACGTAATCCAAGCTTTTGATTTGTCTAATTGGGTAATTTTCATAAAATAATTATAAAATAAATTCAATAAAAAAAAAAGTTAGGATGAGGAACCCTTCGTAGATGGACCTCGATGAGACGACTATCTTGATTGCCTATACTCATGGTCGGCGACCTGGGTAGTATTTGTTTGTGTTAATTCTAATAAACTGCTATTCTGAGTGCTCTAACAACCCACAAGAATAGGTTTTGAATTCAAAATATAAAATAATGGCTACAATAAACTCTCCATTAAGGAATTCACACAACAGTTGTTTTTTTCCACGAGAGAAATCTTCCAAGGATTTTAGTTGCCTTGGATCTTACACTTTTTTCTTAACAGGGTAATAATCAACTTTAGATTTCCTCAAAGTCATTAGAAACATCTAGGTTTCATGATAAGTTACGTTATAGCTCCATATCTACTAGATAAAAAGGTCGTGTTAAACTTCTTATATTGTGATGTGACTCAATAGTCAATATAGCCTTTCAATTTTAAATGAACAACCACATCCATGTTTTGTGATTGTAAGTGTATGGTCCATACATAGTATTTCTTGTTGGCATCCAAAAATACAAAAGGAGATGGTCCACACTCCACATATATATATAAATCCATAATACGCAATATAATGTATGTGTGGTCCATGTCATCTTTTTTTCTTTTTTCAAACTATAGCTGTTGAACATTGAATATGTAGTGATGTTTTTGTTGGAGTCGGTTGTGCTTTTTTGTTCCAATAATGTCTCCTTTTTCATTTGGTTCAACTTTCTGAAGGACTTTCTGAACTTTTTAGATCAGTGAATCCTTGATAGAATCATTTTTTTAAAATATGTATTTTCAAATGAATTGGATATATACATTTTTATATTTTTTTATAATAGAGTAGAGTCTATACTCACCTCCATTAGACATTTCATATATTGGTTTAAGAGCATTGTCACACTCAATCGGTTTTGTAGTTTTGTCTACAGCTCAGAAGCAATCTTATACTCTAGTCACTGTACATTACGACAACGCAGTATATATTGTATTATCACAATGTATTAAAATTTAAAAAAAAAATTATTTTTTTAAAGAAAAAATACACTAATGTGTCTCAGTATTTATTTAACTTTTTATAATAGTACGATCAATGAATGAGTATATTTTTTTTTATAAAAAATATAATAAGAGCTACAAGCGAGTCTACATAAAAGGCTGGACATATCAATTTTCTTCAATGTGATGGCTACAGGACGGAACGAGTGCATGGGCACCTGAGCATTGATACACGCAGTCCATAGTCCATTTTGTAGCCCCATACATCATAGTGTGTGGGTTCTATTATATTATATGGCGCAAAATTGTTTTGTTCTTTTTTTAACTTAAAAAAAACATACTAATGCATCACAGTATATATTTTATTTTATATAACAGCATACACTTCATTTAAAGAGTGTATAATTTTTTTAAAAAAAAATTGATGTGAACTGCCATAGGAGTTGCAACAGAGCTAAATGTATCATTTTCCATGGGCACCCTTTTCTTTCTACAAAGGCCCAATCTGATTATGAGCCCAAAGCCCAAATCTCGACTCCCGAGCCCAACCAATCAGTACAAAATGGATCCTTTAGATAGGAAAAAAGAGATGATGCACACACAGTCCGTTTTGCCGCACCGTCTGCAGCCTCATACTCTATAATAGCACAATATATATTGTGTTATCATAGTATATAATATTTATCATAGTATACGATACAATTTTTTTTCATTTTTCAAAACGAATAAAAATACACCATTATATCTTAGTATATACTTCATTTTATATAACAATATGTACTTCAAATAAAAAAATGTATGATTTTAAAAAAAATGAAAAATGGTGTGGACTGCGGTTGGGCTGTACTTGGGACTGGATGTATCATTTAGGAAAATGATATGTCAAAGACCCAAAGCCAACCCTCTATGCAGTCCCATTTGCAATTATCATCCGTTTTTCTTTTAAAAAAAATAGTTATATGCATGTGCCAAAAGCATGTGTTACAATATTAGATGTTATTATGTAAATAAAATAACAAAAAAATATAAAAAACTAATCATTGTCTATCTATATTTATATCTATACTACCTATAAAAGTATCAATCCATGAAAAACATTCACTTGACATGTTTACCATTTTCAATTCTTAAAAACCCATTCATATCCCAAATGACCTTTTATTTTGATACATTTATCTTTTCAAATTCTTGAAAATCTAACTCTTTATCCCATATGAACATTCATTAAATGATTTATCACACATATCTTGTTTGGTTATGCTTCTTTAAAATCTTTATAAATGATATATATCATGATAATATAAATGGTGTAACATATTATCACTGTATGGTACTGATATATTTGATATTACGTGTGATATATTTAAATGTGAATCACATCTTTTATAATGTCATATTTTTCTTCAACACCAACCATGTGTATTTCATATACTATTAAACCTACACATCATTCATATGTGTTTTTCCTTGTGCAACACACATGTACATCAACTAGTTAAATAAAGTAATAGATACATGTTCTATGTAAAAAATATTTTTTATAATATTACAATACTAAAAGGAATAAATATTTCAAAAAATTGTTTGGTGTTACTATTTTTAAAGAATATATAAATTTAATTGAGATAGATTTAGAATTCTTTAATTTTTAATTTCAATATATTGGAAAATCTGAATATATTGATATGATTTACTTAAATATGATTTTGAAATCTTTAAATATATTCCTGATTTGTCTAACTTTTAGACAATAGTTATCATTTAAATTTTTTAAAATGACAAAAAAAAGCTTTTTAATTCATTGACATAGATAGGCCCTAATGAGCCATTTCAGTATTTTCTTATAATAATTATCAAGGCTTATCTAGACATAGCTATTTATATAAAGAAAACAAACAGTGAATAAAGACTATTCTCCAGTATACACCCATATTCTATGTTAATTTTCCACCACGAAGAGAGGGGAAGAGTTCATATCTTATTCGGATGAGATATATAATTTTTTAAAAAATAAAATTATGTGCACAATTTCCTTTTTAGACAGTATATAAAATGAACGGGTCCGAACCCAGTCAGGCCTAAGGATGAGGGGGTTGGGTCAGTCCATCCACCAGGGACCTCAAGCAGAAAGCACTCTTCATATCGTGGAGATGAGATTACTTAAGTCACTCCTCTTATAAAACAATACTCTAGTGGAAACTAAGTGATGTTTCATAGTTTCCAGACTCGAGAGTACAAAAAGATCAATGCACACATGTATAAAACTGGCAACCTTTATTTTCAAAGAAAATAGTGTGAATTCATGATATGATGACAAAGATCTTATATATCTTAGAACATTAGATTAAAATCCATGATATGATGACAAAGATCAGAAACTCACAAACATTTATATGAAATGGAAAACACACAGTCCTTTTCCCACATTGATTAAAAGAACAATAAAATACTACATGAATCCAACACACAGTTTAGATCATGTAAAAATTTTACAATACAAATAATTATGTCCATAACACAATCAACAGTAATAGTTAAATTGCAAGAAAAAATCAATCCCATCAAACAAAAAGCCAAGCTCATTTTTACACCGAATGAATTACAAGGGTAAAAATATATACAAAAAAAATATTTTTCTCATAACAAAATCAATTACCAAAATCACAATAGAAGATCAAACTACACTAAAGTAAACAAGAAAAGATCCATTAAACACATCAACTCAATCGCTGAAAATAACATGAATTACAAGAAAAAACTCCAACCATGAAAAGGGTTGAAAACCCATTCAGTTTCGCAAATAAATCTAGGTTGAGTGTTTAGTGAGTGTTACGGGGAGAGAATAGAATAATGGGAATCCTTGTATTCTACTTAGGGTTAAATCCCTTTATATAGACAAATGAATAGGAGTTACACGTGTAATGCACTACACACATAATGAGATAACACACATAATCTAACAGCCCCCCTCAAACTCACGGTGGATCATACAAAGTGAGTTTGCGAAGGAGAAACTGAAATCGAGGAATTGGATGTGACTTCGTAAAGAAATCAGCAAGCTGCTCGGCAAAGGAGATGTGCGGAAGCGATAATGTCTCTGCAAGAAAGTGCTGACGAACGAAGTGACAATCGATCTCAATGTGTTTGGTCCTCTCGTGAAAAATAGGATTGCTAGCAATTTGAATAGCAGAACAGTTATCATAATGAAGAGGAGTAGGACCAGTTAATAGTAACTCCTAGGTCCACCAAGAGACGTCTAAAATGAACAATCTCCTTGGTGGTGATGCTCATGGCTCGATACTCAGCTTCACTATTGGACAGTAAAACAACCTCCTGTTTCTTACTGCGCCAAGAAATGATGGAATCTCAAATAAATATGCAGAACCCAGTGGTGGAGCGTCTAGTGGTCGGATCTCCAGTCCAATCAGCATCAGTGTAGGCCCTGAGAACCAAAGGCAAAGAGGATGACAGATAGATCGATCTACTGATAGTACCGCGTAAATATCTGAGAATACGCATAAGAGCACCATAATGCACTGATCGAGAAGCTGAGACAAACTGACTAACAATACTGACGGCATGAGCTATGTCAGGTCTAGTGATGCAAAGATACACAAGTTGACCAACAATCTGTCTGTACCGAGTTGGGTCTGGAAGGAGCTCACCATCTATAGGACGAAGCTTCACATGAAGCTCAAGAGGAGTATCTGCACTGCGAGTATCTGAGAGGGCAGTGCGCTCGAGAATGTCAGTTGTATACTTTTGTTGAAAGAGCAGAATTCCACGATCACTCTGTGCAATCTCGAGACCAAGGAAGTAGCGAAGGGTGCCGAGATCTTTCATATGAAACTGTCGACTAAAGTGATTCTTGACCAGAGTAATACCAGCAGTCATCACCAGTGATAATCATGTCGTCAACATATAGAAGAAGGATAACCCGGCCCTGCGATGAGGATCGTACAAACATAGAGTGGTCCTGAAAGCTCTCAACAAAATCAGCTGCCAGAATAACGCTGCGAAAACACTCAAACCAGGCACGACGAGCCTGTTTGAGACCATATATAGCCCACCAAAGACGACAGACATGCTGAGGAGGAGTGCTGAGACCTAGAGGTGGCTGCATATAAACCACCTCAGATAAATCACCATGAAGAAATGCATTTTTTCACGTCCATCTGAAAGAGAGGTCAGCAACGAATAGCAGCAACGGCAAGAAGGGTGCGGATAGTAGTCATCTGAGCAACGGGAGCGAAGGTCTGCTCATAGTCAATGTCATACTCCTGTGTGAAACCTCTAGCAACAAGACGAGCCTTATGTCGTTCAATGGATCCATCAGGTCGATGCTTGATCTTGAAGATCCATTTGCAACTGATAGGTGTAACGCCATCCGAAAGTGGAACAACATCCCAGGTTTGTGTCTGCTCAAAAGCCTGAAACTCCTCATTTATGGCCTGCTGCCATTCAGGGTATTCAACTGCCTCTCGATAGGATCTGGGCTCACGATGGGCATGGATAGCGGTGAGATAAGCCTAGAACTGTGGAGAATAGATACTCAATGAAGCAAAGCCAAATCGGTCAGAGTCAAAACTGAAGCGAGTAGGTGGATGACGCTCACGCTGAGGGTAGCGAGTCGAGGGACGAGGATCCACATCAGAGGGAGATGCGTCAATCGTGGAAGGCGGAGTACCAGCGGAGTCATCTGTGGGAGAAGCAAGAGGAGACACAATAGGAAAAGAACCAGGAGAATCAGGGGAGTTGGCTGTAGGAGTGCTGAGATGAGGCTCAGAGAGAGTAGAACTAGGAGTGGACTCAAGCACAACAGATGGCCTGAGAAGAGGTAGAGACTCAATATGAGAGATCTGAACAGGAGAAGACACAGGATGAGAGGCCTGAACAGGAGAAGGCACAGGAGGAGAGACCTGAACAGGAGAAGGCATAGGACGGGAGGAGGCAGCGGGTGTAGAAGAAAAATAGGGAACATACTCGACAAATGACACATGATGAGCAAGTCAAAAACGATCTCCAACAGGATCGTAGCAGCGATATCCCTTGTGTTCGAAACTAATCCCTATGAATACACACTTGACTGATCGAGCGGCCAACTTGGTGCGTTGATGAGGAGGGAGAAGCACGAAACAAGTACATCCAAAAGTACGAAGTCTACTATAATCAGGTTTGGAGGAGTAAAGGCGCTCATGAGGAGTCATACCAGAGAGGACAGAAGAGGGAGTGATATTGATAAGATGAACAGATAGAAGAGCAGCCTCAGCCCAGAATATACCAGGGACTGAAGAAGAAAGTAAGAGGGAACGAGCGGTCTCAAGAATATGGCGATGTTTTCTTTCAACGACATCATTCTGCTCATGAGTATAAGGACAAGATTGCTGAAAAAGAGTACCATGAGATTGAAGAAGAGAACGCATCGTGGAAGAAATATATTCTCGAACACAATCAGACCTGAAGATTTTGATGCGAGTCTGAAACTGGGTGTGAATCATAGTGATAAAAACCTCATATATTTTTGGGACCTCAGATCGATGACGCAATAAATAAATCCAGGTAAATCGAGAATAGTCATCAATAAAACTGATATAATACGAAAAACCACTCTTTGATGTGATATGAGAAGGACCCCAGATATCAGAATGAAAAAGTTCAAATGGACTAGAGGACTGATGTTTACTAGAATGGAATGGAGTAGCAAGAGGTTTAACCAATTTACAACCCTTACAAATAGAAAGAGAAGAAATGAAAACACGACCTAAATCACCAGATTAAATAAAGGCTTTAAGTCGAGACTCAGAAACATGACCTAACCTTTTATGCCACAAATCAGCATCAGAGGTGACAACTTCAGAGAAAGCTGAGGGATCGGGTACAGGAAGATGAAGATACTCCACATAGTATAGTCCGCCAATCCGATGACCAATACCAATCATCTGCCCTGAATGTGGATCCTGCACATAACACCCAGAAGAGGTAAAGGTAACAGTAAATCCAGAATCACACAGTCGACTAATAGACACAAGATTCATGCTCAGGAGCATGCAAAACAAATGACAATGAAAGTCAGCCAGTAGGGTCAGAGGTGGTGGTAATCGATCCACACTGCGTGATGACCAAAGGAGAGCCATTACCAGTATGAATCGATGGTAGGTGAGCATGCAGTGAGGACAGAACTATAAGGTGTCATGTGATGTGAGGCACCTGAATCAAAGATCCAATAAACAAGAGTACCCGTAGTAGAAGACAATGCAAAGGGAGTAGAAGAACCAGGAATAGGCTGCTGCAGAATCAGGTGGTCGAGACACTAACTGATCTGATCAGGCTGACCCAATGGTGGCTGAATGGAGGCAAGCGGAGTAGCAGTCGCAGCGGCAATAGGAGGAAGAAGATGTCCATGTCTTCTCGATCTATGACGCTTCTTAGTAGGTCTTCATTTACGTAGTTTATGGAGATTCACAGCAGGAGCGGCCCCTAAGATTCCCTCATAGATGAAAGACGAAGATGACTGAGGAGACGCCATAGAATAGTTGCCTTTTTTCTTCTTTTTTTGTTTTTGCTAAAGACGAGATGGTGATGTCGGAGACGAAAAATTGATCAAAACGGACTCCACGAACACCTTAATCGGATTGCTAGAGAGGAAGTTATGACCGGTTTAGTGATTCAAAGTCTCGAGACCGGAATGCGACAAAGGGTGGCCGGAGGGCGGTTGAGGGCGACCGGGGAAGCCGCAGGGCGATCGGAGACGACCTGAGGTGAAATCCGGATCGGGTGACCGGGCCGGGTTGGACCGGGTCCCGGAACTGGGTCCGGAGCTGGTATCGGGTCGGGCCTCGGGTTTCTGGGTCGGGTCCCAGAACTGGGTCCGGAGCGGGTACCGGATCCGGTCTCGGGTTTCCAGGTCGGGTTCCGGAACTGGGTCCGGAGCGGGTACTGGATCGGGTCCTAGAGCGCGGCGCGAGTGAACGCGTGCAGACTCGGGACGAATTCCCGGGATGCTGTCCGGGACAAATTCCCGGGGGTTCCGGGATGCTGTCCGGGACAGATTTCCGGGAGATCCGGGAAGTTGTCCGGGACAGATTTTCGGGAACCAACCCAGATCCTACACGCGCGGGCAGGCTGCGGACGGGGCACCGGCAGGGCGCAGACGGTGCGCGCGCATGGACAGAGCGGCTGGGCACGCACAGACAGGGCACGGGCAGCGCGCGGACGGGGCGCGGGCAGGCTGGGCGGCGCGCGGCGGCAGGGGTGCGACGGCAAGGGCGGCGCGGCACAGCAGGAGCGTGCTGCAGGGGCAGGGCAACGGCGGCAGGGCGTGCAGCAGGGGCGCTTGCGTGCGGCAGGGCGTGCGGCGGTAGCAAGGCGACGCGCGGGCAGAGGGCACGTGCGGCAGCAAGGGCACGCGCGGCGACAGGGGCGCGGCGGCAAGGGTGGCGCGGCGCAGCAGGGGCGCGCGGCAGGGGCAGGGCAGGGGCGCTCGCGCACGACACGGCGCGCGGCGACAGCGAGGCAGCAAGGCGAAGGCGACGCGCAGCGGCAGGGGCAGCGCGATGACGATGACGACGGTGACGGCGACGGCGACGACGACGGCGACGGCGGCAATGAAGGATTCCAAAAAAAACTAAAAAAAATTAGGGTTTGTGAGGTGGTGGCTCTGATACCATGTTACGATGAGAGAATGGAATAATGGGAATCCTTGTATTCCACTTAGGGTTAAATTCCTTTATAGACAAATGAATAGGAGTTACACGCGTAATGCACTACACACATAATGAGATAACACATATAATCTAACAGTGAGATATCAGAGTATAAATAAAATTTTGATATGAGTTTAAATATGTGAGGCTTCTAAATTATTTATCGAAAACTTGAGGAGTTTAAATAGTTTACTTGCAGAGATTTGAGGGCACAAACAGCAGGAACCGAAGAACTGGCACAAGCCCGTCGATCCCCCGAAATCACCACCATCAGAAGCAGAAGGTCCACGTTTTAAGAAAGCCTCTTCTGCATTGGAGCTTGCTCAAGCATTTTCACGGTCAGTTTCCGAGGCCAAGGCCGATGGCCTACCAGCCATAAGGGCCAGGTGCACTCAACCTAGTTTTTCTCCTTCAGTTTTATAAAAATATATATCTCATTGAGGCATATGATTTTTGAAAAATCAATTTGCATTTTGAGCGGTAAAATAGACGGATTGAATGTAATATTTTCCTTGAAAAAAAGAGGTCAATGAACTTCATTGATGATTGTAAATTCTTGGCTTTGAAGATATTGCTTCATTTCTCTCGCACTATTTCACCAACATCAGATAAACAGAAGTGACCAACCAAAGATACTGACAAATACGTGGCCACCCGCAAATACATGTATTCTTGATGTACAAAAAGAGAGTGAGTATTGATTCTGACCTCCCCTGGGTGTGTTGGATCCAGAGATTTGATTTTCATGACTCAACTGGAAGGCTTGTATATTAGTTATCCCAGTAGTGCCTTAGCTGAGACATATGGAGAAGCAGCTCTTTCCGACCCAGGCCTGTGACACCACTAGTCATGATCCATGGAGGTGCTTCTTTGTAATTCTTGCTGATCAGCTCCTGGAATTTCTTAAGGTTCTCGTTCAACTGGTTTCCTCTACCACCCTTCATTTTATCACACTTGGTGAATACAAAAGTTATTGGTATCTGAAATAAATTTAAAAAGAGTATTCAGAAAGGATGGAAAATAATAGATATCACCGACTCAACCATCAATTACAAGAGTTAAATAAGGGTGAGGAAGAATGATATACATTGTTTCGGCCTAACCAATTTGCACAGTCGAGGTCAATCTGCTGAGGAGGGATGCTGGAATCTATGAGAAGTAAAACAGCAACCAGTGTTTCTCTATTCAAGAAGTACCCTTTGGTGAATGAAGTCCAATCATTCCGAGCAGCATCTGGAGCTTTTGCAAATCTGTATGTGCATAAGACATAGTCGAAACAATATAAAATCAGGTTGAATGTGAAACAAAATCAAGAGTCTGATTTCATATTGTATATGCGATATGCACATGATTCTCTACCCACCCACCAGAGTAATTGATCAATGATTTCAGATGAGATGGAATCATAAAAAAAAACTCCTCTCCCACCCATATATAGATATATACACATATATAAGATCATTGCTTGGAGGAACAGTAAAATACTCGAGCTAACAGGATGAAGTTCTGTGTATTAGTCACGAGAACAGTCATTTTGTGCCCAAAAAAAACAAAATAAGTACTGTATACAGTCTCTTACATCTCAACACCCTGCTATATGAGGGTCTGGTGTGGGTGATGATTGTTTTATATGTATTACAGTATGTATGTGTGCATACATGTATGCATATGTATGTGCGCGTGCATATATACATGTCATCTTGCTGAAATCTATCAATCAGTGAAAGAATGTCCAGATAAGCATCAAAATGAATACTAGAGAAAAACTTGCTTGCCGATAACCAAGCATAAAACATTATGCCTTTTAATGTTGACCTTTAATAAGATTGACAATGGAAGCTACAAGGATTTCTAATGAATTTCTTATGAAAAAATGAAACATGCTAGTATTGAAAAAAAAGGAACTACTCAAGGTTCTAAATAGGATCTTCAATCACATAATTCCTTGTAGGGAAAGTCAAATTCTGGTTTGGATCACCAAACTGAAGAACCAGTCATGATAATGTAATATATATTCTCTCGTAAATCTAAAGTGGGTCGGTGCTGTTTACTGACAGCTGATACACCAAGGCAGCTAGAAATGGAAGGAAGAGGAGTTACCATGTTAACGATGCTGAACATTTTGCATAATTAATATAGGAACAGAGAAGAGAAATAAAACTGCTAGTGAGTTATCAGGTGCCTCCCAAGCCCCAATAACATACAATACTATAAAAGGTGTCAGTGATATGCCCTCCCGTCCCCAATAATTTGTACATCTCCATTAAAGAAAAAATCATTTGGCAGGAGTAGCATGACCATAATAGCACAGTCAATCAAGCAAATTGCCATCCAATAGCCTTAAGGAACTTTTATCTGTATAATACTTGTCTCAAGCTAATGAAGATACCCCTCATTCTATTCTACAACACCTGAATAAAGCAATATATTCCAACACCTCATTTTCATGTACCACATAATCCAGTAGATCATTCTGTGGTAGTCTATATGAGAATGGGAGTCAAAATTTCCCTTTGTTAGTGTTCTTTGTCTCCAGTATATAAATCTAGAATATAATACAACATGACACAAAATTACATCTCTGCACAAGTCTTTACACATTGAAATCAAGGATGCTCAATAGTTCTCCCAGAGTGCAGGACCAACCATACAATTTTCCAACTTAATCCATAAATAAACCCCAAAACTAACTCATACATCAACATAACTTACTTTAAAGTATATACTACAGATCCACAATGACAAACCTTCAATATGTTCGACAAAATTACGCAACCAACAGACTTGAAAATCACAAAGCCCTCACCTTTAAATGAATACTAGAGAAAAAGTTGCTTACCCATAACCAGGCAAATCCACAAGGTACCAACTTTTGTCCACCAAGAAGTGATTAATCAACTGGGTTTTCCCTACAAATAAAAAAAGACCACAAATTTCAAACACCCATCAATGAAAAAAACAACGACAATCACTACATCGACAGGGACGAACCGGGTTTCTTGGAAGTCATGGCGACCTCCTTCTTCCTCACGAGGGCGTTGATGAGGCTCGACTTCCCGACGTTCGACCGACCCACGACAGCGAATTCGGGCCGACCGTCCCTCGGGCAGTCTCTCGGTCTCGCGCTGCTCTTCACGAACTCCACCACCCTTATCTGCGCGTGACCCGCATAGGGACCCACCACTATGTTCGACCCGGGAAGCACCATCTCCGGCGCAACCTCCGCAGGCTCCACCCCGGGCGGCACGAAGAGCGGCACGGTCGCCGAGGCGGAGGCGCATAGGGTCCTTCTGGGAGAGGGTTTCATGGAGAGGGAGGTGTTGAAAGTGGTTTTAGCGAAGACCGGAGGAATCCATAATTGGGAACCCAAAATTCGATTTCGAAGAAGCATTTTGTATTTTTAATGAGACCTCGCGAGGAAGAACCGTAGTTTTAAGAGCTGTTGCTTATCGTGCTATGCGTTAAGGTTGCAAACGGGCCGGGTTGGCCCGACCTGATCAATTGTCGTGCTAAGTGGTTTTATTTTATTTGTGCCCTCAAATCTCTGCAAGTAAACTCCTCTTATTTTCATGCTCCTCAAGTTTTTTGGATAAATAATTTAGAGGCCTCACATATTTAAACTCATATCTAAATTTTTATTTATACTTGATATCTCACTAAACACTCAACTTAGATCTGGACATCAACCATGAATACCCTCAACTTCAAAGTACTAATTTTTTTCTCTCAAATATAATATCCAACCAAATATACTCTTTTAATCACAAATGTTAGGTTAGAAGTAATCCGAACCCCTATACACATGTATACAGAAAAGAAAAAAAAAACTGAAAAATTTGAAAAAACCCTGGCCCCTGTATCTAAAAAAATTTGAATAAACCCTGGATCTGAAAATGATTCTGCCAATGAAACAAAACACTAACATTCTGAAAATAAAATTGCACAGGGGAGGGGGTGGTAGGGGTTGCGGCTTGTTGGGGGTGGTTGCCGTTCGAGGAGGCGGCGCGGAGGGGTGGTGGTGATTGCAAAGGAGGTGGGGAGGGTGAACGCACGTGAAGGGGTGGTTGAGAGGGAGGAAAATTTTGTGAATATTATGTTTAGTTAATCCTGATAGAAAATACAGTAATTAAAAAATCATATAATGTGTTAAAAATACAGAAAATCTTTTATAAATAACGATTTTACTCCTTCGAGTTTTATAATATATTCAGAAATGGTAAAATCATCATTTTCATACGATTTTTTATATTTTTAATACATTGCAATAGTTTTTTAGTATATTGTGTCTTTAGTGTGGGTTAATCAAACTAAATATTCATAAAATATTTATAATCTATAAACGAAAATTTTATTCCGGGGGGGGGGGGGGGTATTTGAATTTATTAGGTGTTTTTAGGGGGTTATATGAATTTTAAGGAAAGTCAGGGGGTTATTTGAATTTCAATCAGATTTCAAAGGGTTGTATGGATTTTTCCCTTGAAAAAATATGTGAACCGTCCGTGAAATGACAAAAATACCCCATTGGTGAAATTTGTTGTTTTCATTCCATTTGAGGTAATTTATATAATGACGAGCACAGTTTCATAATTCCAGAACGCTAACCGGTTTTCAAAAAAAGCTATTTATATTATTACATATGATTTTTATATTTGTAACACATTGTACTGATTTTTTAATATATTGTGTCTTTAATGGGGTTATTCAAACTAAATATTATTAAAATATTCATCATTTATAAATAAAAATAAAAATTTCATTCGGGGCTATTTAGATTTATTATGTGTTTTTGCGGGGTAATATGGAATTTAAGGAAAGTCGGGGTTTATATTGTTTTCAGGCAAGATTGATTTTTCCCTTAAAAAAATATGTGAACCGTCCGTGAAATGACAAAAATACCCCGTCCGCGAAATTTGTCGTTTTCATTCCATTTGAGGTAATTTATATAATGACGAGGATAGTTTCGTAATTCCGGAACGCTGACCGGATTTCAAACACAGTTATTTATATTATTATTATATATTATTATATCCGTCCATTAATTAAAGAATGAATGCTGTCCTTCGAAGGTGAAAGCTTTAATGTACTCCGCCTTAAGATTCTCTGTTATCCTTCCTTCCTCGAAGCCGAGCTGTCTTTCTCTATTCACGCGTTTGGAGCAATCGATTCGTCTCTTCCTTTTACAGCATAAGCTAGAGGTGATGTATCGAACTTTGACTGCAAAATTATTTGTTCTGGGCGTTCTGAGGATTTGGGTTCTTGATTTTATCATGTGGGTTGGACTAGAACCTTCGTTTTTCATGATTTTTTTTAAGATTCTGCGGTTTTGTTGATGGGTTTGACCGGATTATATTATTGGGGTCAGCTGTGAAACTTCAAAGGTATCGCCTTTTTGAGTGGTGGTTCTTTGGGTTTTTATTTGTTGGGTTCTGTGTTTAAGTTCTCTCTCAATCAGATTTTGTGGGAACTGAAAGATGGAATTGGATTTATCCGAACTTATAGGTATGCATTTGTGGTCTATTTTGATGTGAAACATTAGCTGAATTGTATAAGTACTGGGTATCCAAATTTCTGGTGGAATTTCTCATTGTGGATTGAATGGTTAAACTATGATGTTGTGTAGTGGATTTTATTTTTAGTTTTTGATGATGGGTAACCCAAACATAAGTTGGGGAAAATGCAGTTACAAACTCTGTGCATCTGGTAAGCCTGGGGGATTCGAATTCGAGACCTTTGGGGAGCAAGCCCATGGCTCTAGCCTAAGAGCCAACCCCGTGGGGGTTTGTTTGTCGTGTTTATTGATTGTGATGAGCATTGTTTGCTTTTATTTTTGTGAGAGATACTTTGTTCTATGCCAGCTAATCCTTAGCTTTTGTTTTTGTGAAAGTCACTATGATCTATGGTCTATGCTAGCCAATCTCAAAGTGTTAGGACACATGCTTCCATTATGATGATTTTGATATAAGTTCTGGTAATCTTTTCTCTATTGTTAATTTTTTTTTCTGATTGTCTTTCTAATATTATATATTTACATGGTTTGACAGTCTATATATAGTGAACTTGAAGATTGTTTTTGCACAGTGGATATGATTTCTGTTATTTTTCTCTTTTGGATAAGCAAGATATCTTTCATTCCTTCTTTTTGCTCTTCTTTTTCTGAACTTTTAAATAGATAGCATTATATTAATAAAGAGGATTTCCAGTGTTTCCTCTCCTCGATTTGAATGAAGCTTTTGTTCTAAACTGTGCAAATTTTGATGCAAATGGGAATTTCATATCTTAGTATGGTCAAATTATACAGGTTGGGATCTGTTTATGGGCTATACACAGTGATGGTTAATATCTAATCACGACAAGAGATGTTATGATGTTGAGTTCTTTCTGTATTTAAAATTTCATTCGAACTGGGTTTTTGTGGGTGTGTAATATGATCCATGCTTTATTTTTATTTTTTTGTGCGCGCGCACGCACGCGCTCCAATACTGATTTATTCTATATTCATGTTCTTTTGTGAATCGTCTACCTGAATAAGGAATGGGTTGGTTTCATTATTAGAATTGTTTAGCTAGTTCTTCCCATAGATAATTGGCAAGCTTTAAATTCCAACATTTTGTTCTTCGTGTAGAATTTCAGATTCTTATTTCCACTGATTATGCTAAGATTGTTGCAGGCATAGTCGTTATTTTGAATTTAAATTCGATTTTGATATAAGGCACTTGCAGGTGGTCAATCAAAGGTTCATTAATTTGGCTTTTGGCCTCCAATTCCTGATCGAGGGGATCCCCGTTGATTAAGTTCCGACACATCTTCAATTTAGTGAAATGTACTAGTGAAACAAATATAAAGTGCAGCATTTTGAGTTTCCAATTGTTCACAAAGAAGAATGGTTGCAACTGGTAATGGAGAATCCCTGATCGAAATTCAGGAAGCCCATGGGACAAGTATCGCCCCAAATGGCTACGAAGCAAAGGATCAAACTGCCCTTTATGCATCAACATCAAGAAAGCTTTTGTTGGGAGAGAGAAGCCACAGGAATAAATTTCTTGATATCGTAGCTACACTTCCTAGTAAAGCCGGACTATGGAAACTCGGGTCGCGGAGCAAATTGGCTTCCCCTTCAGCAAAGTTTCGAAGAATGGTTGAAGAGAGAGAGGAGGCTTCACGTTCTGTTCCATCTTCTGGCGAACAAGGCTCCCCAAAGAATTTTAGCATCCCCTTCATCAAGAAGATCAACTGGGTCTCTCTGAAGGAAATCTGCAAAGTTTGGATTAGAAACCCCATCAACATGGCCCTACTTGTCTGGATCATCTGTGTCGGGGTCTCCGGAGCGCTATTGTTCCTCGTCATGACGGGGATGTTGAACAATGTTTTGCCGAAGAAGTCTGAGAGGGATGCATGGTTTGAGGTGAACAATCAGATCCTCAATGCGCTATTCACTCTCATGTGCCTCTATCAACACCCGAAGCGGTTCCACCACTTAGTGCTTCTACTCAGGTGGGGACCCGACGACATTCTGAAGCTGAGGAAGATATACTGCAAGAATGGGACGTACAAGCCCAACGAGTGGGCTCACATGATGGTCGTGGTGGTTCTCCTTCACTTGAATTGTTTTGCCCAGTATGCCTTGTGTGGCCTGAATTTGGGGTACAACCGATCCAGACGACCCGCCATTGGGGTTGGCCTCTGCTTGTCTGTATCTTTCTCGGCTGCAGCTTTGGCGAGTGTGTACAACATCCTAAGTCCTCTCGGGAGGGAATATGGTTCAGAAACGGATGAGGAAGCTCAAGCTCAAACTCAGGCCTTAACCATTGAAGAGGGGAAACCAAATCAGCTCAGGTCGAAGACATTCGAGAAAAAATACTCCTTTGCAATAAGAGATACCCAAAGGATTGAGGAAACAAGACCAACATGGATCGGAGGAGTATTTGATCTGTGGGATGACGTATCTTTAGCTTATCTATCACTGTTTTGCAGCTTCTGCGTGTTTGGATGGAACATGGACCGGATTGGACTGGGGAACATGTACGTCCACATCGCGACGTTCATACTGTTTTGTGTGGCACCCTTTTGGATATTCAATTTGGCTGCTATTAACATAAACAATGAGACCATTAGAGAGGCTCTTGGAGTTACGGGTATCGTTCTTTGCTTGTTTGGATTGCTGTATGGGGGTTTCTGGAGGATTCAGCTGAGGAAGAGATTCAACCTGCCAGCGAACCCCTTCTGCTGCGGCTACCCCGCAGTGACTGACTGCATGCAGTGGCTCTTCTGTTGTCCGTGCTCTCTTGCTCAAGAGGTTCGGACCGTTGATTATTATGATATCGTGGAAGACAAATTTTATAGAAAAACAGAAGGTGATGGAGGTAGCCCTGCTTTGTTATCTCCTTTGCCTCGCGAAGAAGGGATGAACCTGTTCAGGTCAAGCCCGAGTTCACCTTACAATGGAAGCTCGAGCCCGCCTGCGTTTAGGGCAGTGAGTTCCCCGAGCCCGAGTAGGTTTTCGAGAGGGATTGGTAGTCCGGACGTGCACTTGCCAGCACTGGATGAGGAGTCGTCCATGAGAGGTGAAAGGGATGTGATGACACCGCCTCTGCAGTTATCAATCCAGAGGGATGATGATCACCAGACACCATCAGTTTGAGGTTGGATTTGTGAGGTGAAGTTGTAATTTTTTTTTAATTGTGTGTATTCTAGCTGAGCTTGTGTAATGTATACGATCACATTCGATGTAGAAATTTTAAGTTGCATGTTCAGGGATATGTGAATCTGCTGCATGTATATAAGTTGGGGCAGCATTATTTGTTAATGGAGTTATGGTTTACTGACCACTTAAAAGAGATTAATTAGAACAAATACATGTTGGTTGAGTCATTAATAATTGACTTGTCTGATTGATTCATGAATTGGTGGAAATCATGATTTTATTTTTACAAGTTGTCAGCATCAGGTCTTCAATTTAGGCAATTCTTTGGTCTTGTCTCTGCCTCTCATCTACCATTTGAATTATTATTATTTTTATAAAATTAACAGCGTTCGACTGTTCAGATTTAAAAAATCAAATCTTTCCTTATTAATGTCATGTTTGGGTAGAGGAATAGGAGGAGAGAAAGCACCCCAAAAACCTGTTATTTCAAGAAATAGGTGGACGTAGCTTTGAGGGATGGAAATCTGATCCTTCCCTTGAGGGCCGGATCTTTGGCGATCCGGGCTTCGGTTGTAGAGTCAAGACGATATTGATGCTAACTCCTCTTCACGACGATCCGCGGCAAGCCGGGCCTCTTCTACTCGTTGTCTTCCTTCTTTTTCGATCTTCGAACACCTGAAACTCACATCAGTGTGGTGTCGGCTAATGCTCCTCCAATGCTCAGTGACTTCTCTGTGAGAGGAAGAAGAACTTAGAATTATTGGGTGCAAGTAGGGGACAGAGAGAGAGTGCTTGCATACCTTGAGAGAGAGATGAAGTCCCTCTTTTATGCTTGAGAAGGGGCGTGCCGAGCTTAGCCTCGTGGAATGACCGTATCATGAGATGGAATCTCCACGTGACTCTTGGATCTACGAACATGTGTCACTTAGGGATTACCATCCTGTAATCAATTTTCTGACATCTAGTCCTTTTCCAGTGTTAGGGAATATTCTCCTTGTTAACCGTTACTTCGCAGGGGCAGATGTATGACCGATCTGCATTGCAGTTCGGGTATTATGGTTTGGACAGTTTATACCTCAGGTCGGGCATCTTGTACTTTGCCGTCTTGACTCAGTCGGGCAGTGTTAAGTGTCCGTCCTTAGTAGGTTAGGATTTAGACGTCTGACCTGTAGTGTTTGTCCAACTTGACCTGGTCAGGCAATATCATTTGCTATTTGCTCGTCCTGACGGGGAAGATGGATCCAATTAACCCACAGGGGGATTTGGGCCCATGAGCTTTCTCACCCTAGGTTCCCTTTCAGTCATCATGGGTTAATTCACACTTAATTCCCATATTTATGAAATCCTATTCCTTATTCCATTTTCTGATAAATTCGATCTCCTACAATAGCTATGATAGAATAAGTAAGAATAGTCTAGTATTGGTCCTTTAGGTTTTCCTTAAAATTGTGTTTTCAATCTAATTTATTTTATTGGTATAATATGATTCATGTGTCAAATCGCAGGTCATCACTTCTTATAAATTAGGGATTTTGGGTCCACACGTCAAATTATTTTTTAAATTTTAAAAATTTGTATTAACATCTTATTCACATTTTATCTCAACTTATCCATGATCAATCAAACACCAAAAATTTCCCTCTTTCGTTTCATAAAAAAAAAACTAAAAAACATAACTAAACAAAAAAAAAAGATATATTCTTTATTTATAATCAAATAATTTTCTATCCTCGATAATTTATGTGGCTGCCCCAACAGCACTAAAAAGTGTTTTTTTAAAGTCAATGATTTTGAAGACTTGTGACCAACGGGGCCTCAATATTGCCGGCCTCAAACTAATGAAAAACTATAATTATACAATTATACAGATATGATTTACCATTTATTCCTTCCAACAAAAGATCTTGCTTGGGAAGGTCTAACTTTGATTTTTTAGGCCAACCGTCAGTCAAACATATCGAACTTGTCTTCCTCAGCAAACTTTGCTTCTTGAGGCTTTCATTCGAATTGAATTTTTCTTTGGTCTTGATTATATACTTTATTCTCCATCTCTTCATTCCATGTATAAAATCATCAGATATTTTTCCAGGCCCTTTCAACAGTACAAGCGCTCCGTTCATTCGTAGAGGAAGAGCTCTTTCTTTGTTTGGTCTACCTTATCGTCTCCTCTGATTTCAAAGAAGATAGAGGTACTTGATTCTCTTTGAAGTTATATACTGTGGAACTTCAATTTATTTGTTTCTGGGTCAATTTGAAAATCATGTTTTGATTGGATTTCGGTTAAGAAATTTTGGTTTTTTTTTTTTAATGGATGGCTTTGCAGTTTTGCCCGAATCAGTCACATTTGAATTCCGTTTGATAAACAATTTTTTACTTAAAGCAACCTTTGAAATTACATATCAGAATACATACGTTAGTTAAATTCTTTTCTTTTACTGTTATAAGTAATTAAGGTACCATTTGGGAACGTGATTGATTTCATGAATCATACCTTAAATATTGATTTTCAAAAAAATCATTTATAGCTGAAAGATGAACTCAGCTTTTCCATTAATAATGGGTGTTTGAAAACACATTTTAGGATTTTTAATTCCTACAAAAGGAAAATCATCCCAAACATGTTTACGAACGCCTCATGCGCTACTTTAGTTTTATGAGAAGTTGCAAACATTTGGGATGGCATTCTGAAAATTAGATTCAACCAAATCCGTGTTTTCAAACACTAGATGCATTTTGAATTAAAATCCTTTTTTCAGATCAAATGAGTGTTCTGTTCTATTTCTATTACATAACCTCTTGATTAAGCATATCCTAAATGTCTCTTAATGGAGCATGTTGACTGTTTTTTTATCCAAGTTATACATGCCATTCTATATCAATCCACATTTGAGTTTGAATTATGCCTAAACTTGTTCTTCTTGATTCTGTTCTGATCCCATTAGTGAATGTGCCTTGTTTTCAATAAACTCCACTTGAAACCAATGAAGAAAACATTCAACTAGTACTCAAATTTAAAATTTTAAAATTTCCCCATTTTCAGGTACTTCACTTGCTCGACAGAAATCCATAGCCAAACCTTAATAGACAACAATGGCTATAACTGAATGCGATGACAACAACGTCGAATGCAAGATCGACATCCGCGACCAACTCACCCCAACCACCACCCCAACCGCCCCACTCCTCCAGAGAGTCCTCTCCGACAGCCGAACCCGCCGACACCGCCTCCTCGACATCCTAAAAGCCCACCCTTTCTCCTCGTGCCACGACGCCATCGACGACCGCGACGAGAAATCAAAATCCGTTCCATCCCCCGCGGGCCTCTTCCACCGCCTCCACGTCCCCTTCGTCCGCACCATCAACTGGTCCTCCCTACGCAAGACGTGCGTCGACTGGCTCAAGCACCCCATGCACGTCGCGCTCCTCCTCTGGGTCCTCTGCGTCGCCGCCTCTGGCGCCATGTTGTTCCTCGTCATGCTTGGCTTCCTCGACAACGTCTACCCGAAGAAGTTCCAGCGCCGCCACTGGATTGAGATCAACAACCAGATCCTCAACGCGCTCTTCACGCTCATGAGCATATACCAACACCCAAGGCTCTTCCACCATCTCTTCCTCCTCATCCGGTGGACCCCCGACGACATCGTCGAACTCCGGAAGGTCTACTGCAAGAACGGCGCGTACCGGCCCAACGAGTGGACCCACATCGCCGTCGTCGTGTCTATGCTTCATCTGACGTGCCTCGCGCAGTACGCGCTCTGCGCGCTCTACTGGGCCTACACGAGCACGACACGTCCCGAGTTCTGGGAGAACTTCTGCGTCGTGTTCGGGCTCGGGACCCCGGTCGTCGCGGGCGTGTACAGCGTGTACAGCCCGCTCGGGAGGGACTACGACGTCGACAGCGACGGAGATTCGCTAAAGACCGGGCTGAAGCTTTACGAGCGGAGGCGCCGGGCAGCGGTGGCCCGGCCCGAGTGGGCGGGAGGGGTGTTCGATTGCGGGGACGACACGACCGTCGCGTACCTCTCGTTCTTCTGCACGTGCTGCGTGTTCGGGTGGAACATGGAGCGGCTCGGGTTCGGGAACATGTACGTGCACATTGTGACGTTTGTGTTGCTTTGCTTTGCGCCGTTTTGGATATTCAATGTGGCGGCGTTGAACATACATGATGATGTTATTCGGGACACGGTCGGGGTCATGGGCGTGGTTTTGTGCGCGTTTGGGTTGATTTATGGGGGGTTTTGGAGGATCCAAATGAGGAAGAGATTCAAGCTTCCGTCGAATGGGTTCTGTTGTGGGGTTCCTTCGCTGACTGATTACGCGCAGTGGATGTTCTGCTGGGCGTGCTCGCTCGCGCAGGAGGTGCGCACCGGGAATTTTTACGATGTCGAGGAGGACGGGCTTTATAGGAAGCTCGTCGTCGATGAGGATGTCGAACCGGGGACTGCGAGCCCGACGATTGATTTGGATTCGGGTTTGACTGAAAATGGCGGTGATGGTGCGATGAGTCCGCCGACCCCGGCGTTGATACAGAGAGAAGAACATCAGTTGACACAGAGTTGATGAATGGGAATTGTAAGATTGTGATTTGTTTTGATTTGTTTGTATGATTAAGATTTTGATTTATTACTTGTACATAAGGCCTATTGGCTTGTTCACATCACAGTGTGAAGAGATGTGAGAGTTCTGTGTCTTGCATTTTATTCGATTCAGATTCAAAAGATCTATTCAGAGTGATTTTGTTTTGTTTTTTTTTTCTTTTCTTTTGGATATTGGAAGGATTCCTCATGGTTGAACTTACGGTTAAATTGAAAAAGCTACCTTCGCCTGTTTATTTCTGGTCTTATAAAAAATTCTTTTAATTTTTGTCTAACAAACAGGAGGTATAACACAGCACTAAGACTCAAACCTAAAACATACTACTAACACGGATAAGCCTTGAAACATTGTGCTATGACCACTGAGACCTTTTACTATTATGTTGATCTTCAAATTCTATATTAATCTGGTTTACAAAGTTTGTCTTTCACACATACAAGGAGAAAGTATTGATGGATTGGTGATGTTGAATTTAAGAATAAAAAACAAAATTGGAATGGTTATTCACGTTTAGCACTAATTTGATTTCACCTACAAAGAATTAGTAGTAAAGAATTGAAACTAATGTGGATGTGCATTATGCATCTGAGAAGAAATAGTTCTTCACATGCTAAGAATTTATTAGATAAGTACTGACAGTATGACACAATTGGAAATTTTAGTATAGTTTTTTTTTTGTGTAAAAAAGGCCTTCAACAGAAGGTATACTGTATATGATTACAAAAAATATTCTGCATTCTCCTTCACCATGTGAATGCAATCTTTAATATTTTGAACATGCATTTGGAGGGAGGACCTTAACAGGTCATCATTCAAAAATAGAGACCATCTATTTATTTGGAAATGACGGGCATGCCGTGCTAAAACCTCTGGGGCTCGCACAACCTCACGAGTAGCTTTAACAAAATAAACTTGATTGAACTTCAGGACTGTTTGTTTGATTTGTTGGAATACTTCCCTCAGTATTGGAGGACCCTCCCCCTAACCTTGTAGAGTTTGGAGAACCACCTGGGCATCTGAGCATACAATACATTCCATAGCACCAATCTGATAGGCTAACTGAAGTCCCCTCGCAATTGCTTCAGATTCCATACATAGTGGAGAAGACCAAGGCCACGAGAAGGCCCCCGCCTCCAAGATTGTGAAGGGATCATCCCGAACAACAACAAAAGCAGACCCAGCAGCACGCGAAACGGGGTCCACACTACCATCTGAAAGAACACATACTCTGTTGAAGGGGGGAAAATGGCATAGAAATACATGACTTTGTCCCTTTGTTTTTTTATAAAGAAAAGATAACTCTCCAATGGTTGTTTCGAAATGATTAGACAAATGTCTTCCTAGGTTCCTATTTTTTCCATTCTTTCTTTTGCACTATCTAATACATCTGATACTTTTTATGTATTTTAGACAAGAATGTCTCTTGGCGACTCATTCAAGCGGGATATTCTCAGTAAGAGGGTGCTACAAATGGTGGGATACAGACCGAGTGCTGGATCGCATGATTCGGAAGGCGAAGATTCCACTCAAGGTGACGTGCTTGATATGGCTTGCCTTACAGTGTGCGAAATGAAGGCCATTGGACCCAATGGAGTGCGTTCTTTGCCACAGCAATGATGAGTTCATGTTCCATCTGTTCTGCAATTGTCCTGCGATCACTCATATCTAGCACTTGGTGGCAAATATTTCAAATCGAAACTTCACCTTTTGATCGATACATAACCTTTGGGAGGTGGTGGTGCGCATGAAGTTTAAAGGGGATAAAAACAAATCGGGAAGGTTTTCTTTTCGATCGTTCCAGCTTGTGTTTGAGCCACTTGGTGCAAGAGAAATGCAGTGGTTTTTAAGGGTTTCACTTTCTATTTTGAAAATATATGGGACTCGGTGAAGAGATTTATTTGCGAATAGGGGACGGGGTTGACTGGAGTCGCTCGCATTCAAGTGGGCAAGAATGTCATGCACATCACAGAGTAGGGACTGATTTGATAAGGGCTCGGGTTGACAATGTCAACCCGATCCTTTTTTTTTATGTTTCATTTTCCCAATCTCCTACTAATCAAATCCAGACATCATCTATTTTGATTTTTCTGATTAAAATAGATATGACCACAAATTCCTCAAAAAAAAACTTTTTATGTATTTTATTGTTGCCAAATAGATGAGTGAGAATTCTTCAAATTTTTTATTTTGATCATTTTTTATTTATTATTTAACTTTTCTTATGTTTATTTTCTAATCTCAAATATCTTTTTTTTTAATGGAATGGTAGGCATTTGTCCTACATTATTAAGCAAATATGCTAAAAGCAAAACAAAATTGTCGGGTAGAGGAGGGATCTACTAGCCAAAAAGATATTACAAACCCCATACTCTTCAACTACAATTTACCCCCCACATACAACACATTGTGCAGCACATGCATGTCCCCAAATTTTGATAAGATTAATGACCGAGTCCCAAATGTTCTCAATATATATTGTAGAATTCATGAATAAGATCATTTTCTCTTTTTCAAGTGTTATTATTTCAGTTTATTTTAATAAATATTTTTAGTTTTAAGTCCCCGTAAACTATATGATTTAGCGATCGATCTCTCACTTCTTCATATTTAGATTTTAGTCCCTACATTTAAATGATAATTTAGGAATAGGTCCCTCCCAGGGACTAAAAAGTAAACTAAATAATTTAGGAATAGGTCCCTCCCAGAAATGTCCCTCCCAGGGACTAAAAAATAAACTAAATAATTTAAAAATAGATCCCTCCCAGGGACTGAAAAGGAACATGTCATTTAAATGTAGGGACTAAAATCTAAATATGAAGAATTGAGGGATCGATAGCTAAATCATATAATTTAGGGAGACTTAAAACTAAAATCCCTTTAATACATTGTATGCTCATTACGAAATTAGTACTTAATAATCCAAACTATTTAATCATTAAACTATTATCATGTTTAGAACCAATTCTCAAATTGGTTCTACTTCTAAAATTAGTTGATTTTCTCTTTAAATATTTGCATTTTTATCAATTTGAACTTGTAACATTTCAGTTGTCTTTTCTAAAGTAATAAAAGAAAATCTACAAATTATGAAGGATTGCAATCTAGAGGAAAAACCAAAACTCAACAAAAAGAATAATCAATTTTTTTTTATCCACTGGCACCTAATAATGTTTTCTACAGCGTGTGTGATCACTTTTTCCCAACTTTCTTTTCGTGACACCACTCAACTTACAAGGTGAGGAGATTTTTACATTCTCTTAGCCTATATTTAGTTGAGGATTTGAGGGTTGAATAAATGGGAATAAGATGGAATAGTGATAAAATGAGTGTTTAGAAGATTGAAATAGATGAAAATCTATATGCCTTAATTGGTATAAAGTTGGATAATTATTCTTATTATCCCTGGAATTAAGTTATTTTAAGTTATTCAATTCATTGGCAAATGTGGGTTCCACTGTTAAATCAATTTACATGTCCTTTTATAAATCAGAGGTCCACATGTCAAATCATTTTTTCACATCTTATAAACCATTTATGCACATTTGATTTTTATTTTATTCACAATTTATCAATGATAAATCAAACAACAAACAGTGATGATACCCAAGTCCCAACTCATAGGTCTCATTCACAAGTCCCATGAGGTGTTATGACATTATTGGTTGACTTTTTAACTTTTCAAAAAGGATAAAATAGCAAAAACAAAAAATACCCCTACTTAAAACGCCTTGTTTTTTAACGCACAAATCAAATAATCCTGGTTTCCTCGTTCATTAAATGGTCATCCCCGTTTGTCTCGGCCTGCCAAAACAAACATTCAAATGAAATCATACCATCTAATTGAATTCTAAGTAAAAAAATCGCCAATCGTTTAATTGAAAACCCCCCTTTCATTTCCGTTTCGATAATTCGAGCATACAATTTTTTTCCCTTTGCATTCCCAAAAATCTGTTTGTCAGATACCCCTCATTTAAATCCAACGATTCTTTGCAAATATTTCAACATCAGATTCAAACAATGATGACAATAAATAATCATTTTATGTTTTTGTTTCTTCCTTTTTTTTCTTTTTTAACAATTTAACGTTTTTGAACGATTCTGAAGAATGTTACATTTTAGTTTCCTCATTCCAAAAATGTAACAAACAATAAACACGGATGATTTACTTTTAAATTACTGCAATGAATGTAAGGTGTGTTGGTAAATGCTACATTTTGTTACATTTATATGAATGTAACACAAAACATTATATTTGTGAAAACATTCATAAAATTTAATCATAAATGTAACAATCAGTTGTTTTGAATATGTTACATTTAAGTGATTATAACTGTAATAAAATGTAATAGTGTTTCATATGTTACGTTTAGTCACATTTTGTTACAATTATATGAATGTACCAAAAACAGTAAATGTATGGACACATATGTTACATTTATGTGATTATGACAGTAAAAGAATGTAACAATGTTGTATAAAAGTACTTATATATGTGAATGTAACAGTCTTATGATTAGTCACATTGCTGTATAGTAATATGCAACATTGGCAGTCTTAAGAATCTCACAAATCAATGTCACATTACATGTGACATTCTGTAATAAAACATTATATCTAACAGAATGTAACAGTATTGCATAAATGTAGTAGAAATATGAACATTCATGTTCAACAATGATGCAAAAGCAAAAATGTCAGAAAAACCAGCACAAAGGAAAGGAAAAAAGAATCGGCTGCATTTCAAGTCTTCCTTATATAGGATTTATGAATTGACCAAATATAAACCATTACATGTATGTGATTGACTATTATATTTACAAATGTAACAAATGTAAATCATTACTTGTATGCAACTGACTGTTACATTTAAAATGTAATAAAAAAATAACACAGATTTGAAAAATGTAGCAATAACATCAAACAAAACTATCCGTATATGAAATATAACAGTATCAAGTGTTACATTTAAATATTCAAATAAAAACAAATCATTACTGTGGGAAAATGACATTCAATACACGAAAAAAATTCGTGTTTAAACATTTAAAACATAAAAAACACACACAATTCGATTACAAATCCAATAATGTCAAACCTGATCAGAGAGACATTTAGGTGAGATTAAAATAAATAAAAATAGCTTCCATGCCTTTCAAAACCTCAAAAGTAATTTTCAAACTGCTCCCACGTCCCACATGTTCTTCATATAACTACCAATGTTGTTCTTGCATAATTGGATCTTTAGGTTTCAGACCAAACGTATGTCTCATGCCCCTCCCTTTTCCCTTGGATCGAGCTAATTGGATCACCACCCTGCTAACGATGAGCCTCGCGTTGAGTTGTAATTCAATAACTGACTTCGAAAAGATAGACAGACGGTAGGCTCGCTGCTTCTTCTGCATGAAAAGAGGTTTAGGCTCGCATCCTTCCCTTCGGTCACCTACGGTCACTTCCAACTCCACCACTTTTTTATTTTCTCATGATAACAGCACTCCCTTTCTATGTATAGGTGTTGAATTACCCTCTTTTCACCTCACTCGCACCTCATTTTGTGTAGAGGATAGTCCATGATTCATTATGACGTTTGTCGTCGGGCAGCTCACTTAAGACCGTTCTTTGTCTTTGTGAAATTCAAAGATCGGTTAATATTGTTGCACAATTATCATCGATTAATGTTGAAGAAATAGAGGAGTAAAAATTAAAGATATGCTCCCACATGTTCTTCATAAGAAAAATCGGTTCCGAATTCAATCGTGGATTAATGTTGCTGCATGAATTTCATATTCAATTAATGGTGAAGAAATATAGGATTTTCAGAATTGATGATACTCCACGATCATAAGGATACATCAATACTGTCACACACATTTTAAGGTAGTTATCAAGTAAATGACATAATAGGTAATGTCTTATTGCCACCTTATGGTGCCTATGAGTTGGGGGGCCTAAATAACATTATTGAACAACAAAAACTTTATTATTACGTTTCTAAATGAGAATAATTAAAAATACAACTAAACAAAAAATATTTATTCCTTATTCACACTAGAATAGTCATAAATCTCAAAATAACTTAATCCTCTATCTAGTCGGGGGCTTAATTCAATATTATGTTTCGTAAAAGACTTTCTCCCTTTCCAATTACAATTTATTCACCATATTCTTAATATCTACATTCACTCACATGCATCTACTTTTTATATATATGAAGTTATTCCGATATTCTAAAGTAGGACAAACCTAATCCATCATGACCAGTGGATCAGGTAGATCTGAATTGGTAGGGTCCAAGTCGCCGTTCAAATTCCAGTATTTTGTTATGAGTGATAATACAGTAAAATCGAATCTCTTTTATTTATATGCATGCTATTATAAATAAAAAACAACACCTCCTTATGACCTTACACGCATCATGAACTCATATATTTAAATAATTGAATTAGACACGAATAATATCATTTTTTATGATACAAACCAAGCATGATGAGAATTGCAAATCGCAAATGATTAATGTTAAGACCAAATAACTGGTCCTAGGTGTCATCAGTCAGACAAATTTAAGTCGGGTCAACAATGGCAGGACGATCCTGGCCGTTGATTCTTTCGCTGGTGACTTTCAATATTAATTAAATATTTAACCTTGACATTTCGACATTTCTGGATGGCCGGCCCATTAATGCCAACCGTCCTATGAATGGACTCACATTCGACAGTGTTGATGGTCTCCCTCATAAAAAGGGTCCATTAATTGGACGATCGAAGATCGGTGGAATTTAGGCCAGTTTCGGTGGACCCCACTGAAATCCTCTGTGATGCAATGCAGTGGCGGTGGTGGGTCCCTTAGTCAAAGTCAACTGATCAATGTCATCCTCCCAAGTCCTCACAAGCCTCAACCGTCTGATCAGTGACACCCAACAAAAATGCCACGTGTAAGATATCATAGGTTTGGGTTATTTGTAAGAGAACCTCGGAACAATTCATTATATCAGAAATCTCCAGCCTCACACACAAGAGTTAAAAAATTCATTACATCAGAAGTAAAAGAGGACCTAAGAAAGAACAACAAAAATGTGTAAGGAAAAATTACCTCTAAAACGAATATCTTTTGTCCCATAAATGGCAGAACTCAAAACAAATTGAATAAACCTTATTTCAAGATATGTGATTCAATTATTGCTAGATCCTACTGTGCTTTTCAATTCAGGGACTGGCACATGTTTGAAAAGTCATTTATCATTACAAAGAAGAAAAAAATTCATAATTTTAGGGATTGTAGATGGAATATTACTTTTAAGCAATCTTTAAAAAATGATAAATGGATTATCTGAAAACTTATATATTAAACATGTGAGGTGACATGTGTTAGTCATTTATTGTGAATTAACGAATGAGATCCAATACTTATTAGATATCATCTCATGTTTCAAAAACTATTGTAATTTTTAATATTATATTATATTATAAAATATGAGAATGTCTTGTACATGTAAATGCAAGGAGAGTGCCAAATATATTGCCTTCAAAATTAAATAAATCTTTTTGACACAAAACATCAATGAACCCTATCCAATAGATTAGGGAAAGTGGAGTTGCAATGTTTTTTTTTATAACAAATCTTAATAATATTTATGTGTTTTCTTGGGTGGGAGGACCTCTTTCGACATAAATAGTTTCCCAAGGGTCTTAATTGCAAATAAATCCTTTAAGTTTTATAATACATGGAGAAGACTTTAGTGATGTCTGTTTATATGTTTGACGAGTGAAAGAGAGAGTCCATTGTTTGAATTCTGAATACCATTGTTTTTAATGGTCAAAATATTTGAAATTTGAACCTTTCTTCGCTTTCCTTCTCACAGTGCTTATACACCATTTTAAAAGGGGTTTTTTATTTTTACCTCCCACAAATCATCATATTTAGCGATCGCTCCCTCACTTTTTTGTATTTGAATTTTACTTCTCAGATTTAAAGGATAATTCCTTTTTACTCCCTGAGAATGACCTATCTGTAAATTATTTAATTTTATTTTTAATCCCTGATAGGAAGCGATCGCTATCTATGATGGTAAAAATAAAAAACCCTTTTAAAAGCTATAAAAGCTTTGTTAGAAGAAAAAAAAGGTGCAGTTCAGACGAAGGAGCCTAAAATTGTTTATGTTTTGAAAACAAGAAAAACAAAAACAAGAAGACTATGAAAAGCGAAAACAATGGACGTCTCTTTGTATGATGTCTCTATGTATATATTTGTGTAAAAGCTTCCCCTTTTTTTCCAAAAGAAACAACACATAGAAGGGTCTCTCTGGTTCTCTCTCTCCTCTCTGGGTTTCTTCTCCAATCAAAAGGTGAGTGAATCTGATGAATTTTGCTTTCTGGGTCTGTCTGAATATTGTGTTTCATGTGATTTTTAGAGTTTTATTGATTGTAGTGTCTTTCATTGATGGGCTTTTGGTTGATATGTTAATTTGTTGTCTGAAAATTAGTGGGCACCTGCTTTTTTTATGCAATTTATGCCGAAGTCTCTGTTATTATAGATCTCAATCTAAGGATTCGATGCCTGGCCGAGCCAATGAAGGGGACAACCCTTCACCAACTCAACCATGACACTATATGGCAAAAAAGAGGAAATCCTTTATGGGTTTGATATTACATTAAAATTGAACAATAATAAACAATCATGTTTTAATTGTTTCAATTGGTTATATGTTGAAATTTGAGTTCATTCAAATAATAATTACTAATTTTACTCCATATTTAGATCAAGTGAATGATTATGTCTTGAAGTACTAGATAAAATCTACCAAAAACAACACCAGTTCAGCAGACCACACAATCAAAACTGATCTGCAATGACCACATCTATTTATAAAGAACTGTAGAATTTTTAATACTAATAAGACTTTCAAGTATCTCATGTTAATATCAGTATATATAGGTAGACTCGTTAGAACTTCTTCAAACCATGCTTACCTATTTCAAACCATGTTTGATTCAATCTTCTAGAGTGAAATTCATGAACAACTGCTCTGTTTCTAGACTTGGGATCTAATCATAATTTCCTATATGCAGGCATTTCGGTTGTCGATTCCAAATGTTCTAAGCAAGCATTTGGCATCAAAACACGAATCCTAAAGCCCGTTACACGCATCGAAGAATGGTTTTGACCGATAACACAGCCACCCCCACCGAAATCCACGAAGAACTCGAAATGACCAAGACCGAAAATGGTCTCCGCCTCATCGACTTCATCCCCATCGACATCCCCACCATACAAATCGAGCTCATCGAGCAGAAGAAGCACCACGACAAGCGATTCCTCGACTTCTTGAGAGCCCGCCCCTTCCGAAAGCTCATCCCGGTCTTTCGCAAATCCGAATCCAATACTGACTCCCCATCCACATCAACATCTCCTCCAACTAGCACAAACAGGCGCCGCCACTTCCGCGTCCCCTTCGTTCGGAAGATCAACTGGCCATATCTGAAGAACTACTGCATGGAATGGATCAAGAACCCTGTAAACGTGGCTCTCCTCTTCTGGCTTGCCTGCGTAGCGGTCTCCCTCATCATATTATTCCTCGTCATGACCGGAATCCTCGACGGGGCGATCCCGAAGAAATCGAGAAGGAAGAAGTGGATCGAAATCGACAATCAAATCCTCAACGCGCTCTTCACGCTCATGTGCATATACCAGCACCCAAAGCTCTTCCATCAGGCGGTGCTCCTCGTGCGATGGACCCCGAACGACGCGTCGGAGCTCCGTAAGTCCTTCTGCAAGAACGGCGTCCGACGCCCCCACGACCGCTTCCACATATGGCTCGTAGTCGTTCTTCTACACATAACTTGCCTCGCGCAGTACGTGCTGTGCGGGCTCTACTGGGGCTACAACAGGAAGGACCGGCCCGACGTGGCCGAGAACCTCTGCATCGGAGTCGGCATCGCCGCGCCCGTCATAGCCGGCATTTACACCGTGTACAGCCCGCTGGGCCGGAAGCCCACCGAGGAGGAGTCGCGGGCCCACGCGCGGGCCGACGAGGAGGCGTCGTCATTGCCGAAGCAGAGGAGGGGGGAGCCCGTGAGCCGGCCCGAGTGGGCGGGCGGGCTGTTCGACGTTCGTGACGACAGCACGGTGTTCTGGTTGTCGTGCCTGTGCACGTGGGGCGTGTTCGGGTGGAACATGGAGAGGCTCGGGTTCGGGAACATGTACGTGCACATCGTGACGTTCGTGCTTCTGTGTCTGGCGCCGTTTTGGGTGTTCAACATAGCGGCGTTGAACATACACGACGACGTGGTGAAGCCGGCGATCGCGATAACGGGGATCGTGTTGGCGGTGTTCGGGTTGTTTTACGGCGGGTTCTGGCGGATTCAGATGAGAAAGAGGTTTGGGTTGCCCGGGAATGGGTGGTGCTGCGGACGGCCCGCGGTGACGGACTGCTTTAAGTGGCTGTTCTGTTGGCCGTGCGCGCTCGCGCAGGAGGTGCGGACGGGGAACCTGTACGACGTGGAGGAGGGGAGTCTGTACGTGAAGGGTGGTGGTGGTGGTGGGAGTGGTAGTAGTGATGGTGAGGGGTCTGAAGCGGCTTTGCATCCTCTGCCAAGAGAGGGGTTGGTGGGGGAGGCAGAGGAGGGTGGGGATGTGTGGATGAGGAGTCGGTCGTGCCCGGCGGAGGTGGGGGGGATAGAGGGGGGGTTTGGGGCGGAGGAGGTTGGGGTGATTGTGAAGGCTTCGTCGATGAGAGGGGTTGGGGAGGTGGTGGCGATGACGCCGCCGGTTCCGGCTTTGATTGTTTTGGATGATTTGAAACCGGACAACTGAGTGTCAGTTGATTTGTTTTCTTTATTTTTATTTTTATTTATTTTTGTCTAGATTATATGTTTTTTTTTTGTTTTTTTTTATGTACACGATGCAATATAAATCTTAAAAAAGAAAAAGAAAAAGTGAAAGTGAAACGTATCGTCAATGCAGTGAATCTGTGAATGTAATATTTTATGTAAAATGGAAAATTATGTGATTCATTATAAAAAGACTGCAAATGATAATGTATAAAATAACAAAAAGTAGAATGTTAGTTTCTAGTGTTCAATGAGTCAACATCCACTTTGAACAAATTATGATATTGTTTTTCCATGGATCACAGAATTTCGATCGTATTGGTCAAAGGAAATGAAAGAATAGACTATATTTAAATATAATTAATCTTGCGATCCATTTTCAAAATTTGTTGAATTTTTTAAAAAAATATTAATATTATATGACCTACAAATGTGTGCAAGCTCCGATCGTGGCTTTCATCATTTTTTTATATAAATATTTACATTCACCCATGGATACATTAATTTTTTTTTTAATATAATTTTTTAAAATATTATGATATCACTATCACGATGTATAAACTGTTTAGGGATCAACCATCTATACTCTATATCTCATTATAGATTTTTGGATGATTTGAATAAATAAGAATATGTATTTTAGAATTAACTAGTATAAAATGGTATATAGATTTCATCTACCTGTTAGAATTAAGTTATTATAAGTTATTCAAATCAAAAGAATACGTGGGTCCACTGTCAAATCAACTGTTATCAATTCTTATAAATCAATTGTCATCATTTTTTTACCCTTCATAAATCTTTATCCATATGTTATTCACATTTTCTATAAACAACAAAAACTTTATTATTACATTTTCCAATGAAAATAATTCAAAATGTAACGAAATATAAAATCTTTTTATCTTTATTTATACTAACATAATCATAAATCTTAAAATAATTTAATTCTCGAACCAAACATTTCTAAGGGCTTATTTGGATATTGTGCAAATGGGGGTGAGTTTTTATTTGCACTGGGTCAAACAAAATATTTTGTTTGGTTATGATAATTAAGTGTAACAAATAAAATCACAAGGTTCTCATTTCCACCATCAAATGGGACAATCAAAATCTCAACTAATCTCATATGTTATTATTTGTAGCAGTTTTTATTTCCTCACCTCTCAAGTGTATGTAACGTAATTTTACATTTTTACCCTCTAAAAAATTTATTAAAATCCATATTATCCAAAACAAATATTTCTTCTCCTAATCTTATCTTAATAATTAAAATAGATAATTACAATTTATAAATTTATATAAATTAGAATAAATATAATTGTGAGGATTATAAATGTTAATGTGGCATAAAAAATTATAAAAATTGTTATATTAAAATATACCAAGAAATCTTAACTAACTATCATATATATTATCCAATAAAATTGTTATTTATAAAATATAAAAGAACCTTGTGGGATTATTTGTTAGTTGAAATCAGATTTATTTTTGTTTATATTCCATTAATATTAGAATATTTTTTTTAACCAAATTGACTTATATATAGATTTAAAAACTAACACATGCAATATTTAAATTTTTATTTTTTATATATTAATTATTTGTAACAATTTTTATTTCCTCACCTCCCAAGTGTATGTAACGTAATTTTACATTTTTACACTCTAACAAATTTATTAAAATCCATATTATCCAAAACAAATATTTCTTCTCCTAATCCTATCTTAAGAAGATAATCATTTGCAAAAAAAATATTTTATCTATTTATAATATTATTATCATTTAACATAATAAATTGACACATATACAAATTGTGGAGGTAAAAATCTACACTAAAACACATGTAAAAATAAGATGGATATGGGCCATCTCACTTGGAACCCACAAGCCCAGACCCGAATTCGCAAACATCATGATGACATTCAGACACCTCGTGGGCGAAAGTCACCTCGAACAGTTTAAGGCATAACTAGATTGGAGGTCTGGTTGGTCTGGTTAGTGGTCCTCGCGAACGAGCAGGGAAGACACGACAGACAAGAGGTCTGGTCGGGCGATCTTTCATCTCGCTTACATGCTTGAAGATGTAACATGCGGACGAGCATACCAAAGGACCTCGAGCAGATCGAAGAAACGGTCAGAGGACCACTAACGCCAGTAACTGTCAAGTTGGTAATTAAAGCCCACTAACAATAAAACGTGGGTAATCAAGGGCCGACGTGGAGCATAAATACGAGGGACGTTTTCCTGGAAAAAAAACCCACTAAATACTTAGTGGCAAGACAGTTACAAGGGTAAGTAAAGGAACTATGCGTGGTTTGATCCCCAAGGGATACATAGGCAGTCTATAAAGAGGTCGCGAGATAGCACTCTAAGACACTAAAAAAATTCATATTGTTTAAGTTCATTTTACCACAAAAAATCTCTAAGAAGTAATCCTTTGAAGTTTATTTTCCAAAAAGATTTACAAATTTAACTGAAAGGGAAAAATATCCACCTTACAAATAATTTCACATATGTAAGACAAACAACTACTAAAAAATGTATAAATGATAGTACAACACGAAAATAGACAAACATGTACAAACAATATACAAAGTTTCCCTACATGTGCAATATAAAATTTGTATGTGCAAAAAAATACGTATAAATAATCACTGCATCCGAACGTGCCCTAAAAGTGACACGACAAGGACAAATTTCGACCTACTTGGTTATTTGTAGATAGGCCCCAATCTCTCGCATGTATCAATAAGTCCCTGTGAAAAATGGGCCACCTGACATTCTCTCTGGTTATTTGCAGATAGGCCCCCAGATCCCTTATGTTTATAAATGAGTCCCTGTTAACTAGGGTTGGTATATGAATCAAGCCGCTCGGACTCAGCGCTCGGCTCAGTTTGAGCTCGTTCAAGCTCGTTCAATTAGTCAAATAAGTGAGCTTAAACAATTTTTAAAGCTCGGTTAGGCTCGGGTCCTGGATCGAGCTTCATTTTGTGTTCAAATTCGACTTGTTTGTGTTATAAAAAACTTAGTTGAAGCTTGACTAAACTCCTTTATAAAATCAGAACATTAATGATTATTACGGTTTCAGTTTTCATTTTCATATTTACATTAATGATTATAAAACTAATTATTCCGTAAATTTTTATAAATTCTTTTGATTTCATGCAGAAAGTGTATCCATCTGTTCTTGACTCTCTCTCACCCCCCCCCTCCCCTCCCCTCCTCCCTTTAAAGGGGATTCTAACTTCTCATAAAAAAATTTAAATCAGTTTATTGATTATTAGAGTCGTAAATATTATTGAATATTTGCTATTAAATATTGTGGTTACTGTTATAAAATTTGAAGGAACGCAAAAGAGAATTATATGGAGACACAAGATATATATTATAAATAAAGTTCTTCAGGAACTTCCCTACTATTATATTCCTTTTGTCATTCCTTTTTCTCATTCTCTCTCTCTTAACTCATGAATTACATGTGTGACAAACCCTCCTTATATAGGGCCAAAATCATAAACCAAATGGTACATAGGGTAACCAAAAGGTGCATATGAAAGGTATACCACTAATATTGATGAGCACACTTACATATAAGTCAACTATGGTATGGTCATCTACCATTACATGTACCAAGACATGCACATATTTACAACAGTTACATTGTTGTTTGAAAATTTTGTTAAAATATCAGTGGTTTCATACAAAAAAAAATCTACCTCAAAGAGTGGTGGAAAACCATATACATAAGAAGATGGAATTTTGTTGACGTTATTCTTCTTAATGTGACTTATAAATAAGGACGTTCCCTACAATTTTGATCTTTCATGTCAGAAATATACATAATTTGTTTGCTTTTATATTTTGACGTCATTATATACTTTAAAGTCTAAAAAATATAGACTTCATTTGTCATATCGGTCGTGTCCGGTTAAGGAGTCGATCGTGTCTGGCAGAGATTGGGGGGGGGGGGGGGTTGGGTTGGGTTGGTTGGTTTGGGACGGAGGAGGTTGGGGTGGTTGTGAAGGTTTCGTCGATGAGAGGGATTGGGGAGGTGGTGGCGATGACGCCGCCGGTTCCGGCTTTGATTCTTTTGGATGATTTGAAACCGGACAACTGAGTGTGAGATTTACAGAGGCTTTGTTTGATGTGTTTTCTTTATTTTTTTTATGATTATTTTTTGTTTAGATTATACGATTTTTTTATATACACGATGGAATATAAATCTTAAAAAAAAAAAAAAAAAAAGAGAAGAAGAAAGAAAGAGAGAAAGTGAAACGTACCGTCAATGCAGTGAATGTAATATTTTATGTAAAATGGAAAATTACGTTTATAAATAGACTGCAAATGAAAATGTATAAAATAATAAAAAGTGGAATGAGTGGATCATCCACTTTGGGCATAAAAATTATGATATTGTTTTTCCATGGATCAAAGAATTGCGATCATAACGGTCCAAGGAAATGAAAAAATAGGTTATATTTAAGGGTTTTGTATTTTTAAGTCCCCACAGTCAACAAACTATATAATTTAGTGATCGATCTCTCATTTATTCATATATGAGTTTTAATCTTGGATTTAAATTATATGTTCTTTTTTAGTCCCTCCCAGGGACTAAGAAGAAAACTAAATAATTTAGGGATAGATTCCTCATAGGGACTAAAAAAGAACATATCCGTTAAATTTGGAGACTAAAACCAAAATATGAAGAAGTAATGGACCGATCACTAAATCCTATAATTTATGAGGATTTTAAAATAAAAATCCCTATATTTAAATACTATTATTCTTGCGGTTACATTTTCAAATCGTGTTTTCATTTTGCAGCTCTATACATTATGATAGCGTAGTATATACTGCACTATCATATTGTATATGGTTCTATCATAGTATATGATCCAATTTTTTCATTTTTTCACCATGAGAAAAATGCACTAATATATCTTAGTATATACTTTATTTCATACAACAATGTGTACTTCAAAGGGTGAGTGAATGATTTTTTTTAAGAAATAAAATGGACTACAATTGATGCTCCAATGGAGGCTGCATGTATCTTTTCATTTAAAAAAATATCATATGACCAACAAATGTGTGCAAGTCTCGGTCGTAGCTTTCATCGTTTTTATAGGAAAAGTCCAAATAACCCCTTTTAAATTACCTGAAATATATATAACCTTTTGATTTTTCTTAAAATCCATATAACCTCTTGAAATCACCTATGTCCAAATAAACCTATAAGATAAACTTTCGTTAACAGATAAGAAAATATTCTACAAATATTATGTTTTGTTAACCCTAATTGAAAACACAATACACAAAAAAAACCCTACAATTTATTAAAAATGCGAAAACCTCTTGTACATGATGAATTACCCCTCTAGATAGATCATAAAAACACTATCCGCAGGGGAGAAATCATTATTTACAGATGATTTTTTACATTTTTAACACATTGTAGAAGTTTTTTTTAGTATATTACATATTCAACCCGGGTTAACCAGACAGAATATTTACAAAATAATATTAATCTGTCAACGAAAATTTAATTAAGGGGGTCATTTGAATTTTACATATGTGTTTTCAGTTGGTTATATAAATGTTAGGAAAAGTCACGGGGTTATATATATTTCAGACAGTTTCCAAGGGGTTATTTGGATTTCTCCCTTTTTATATAAATATTTACACTCCCTGAGATACATTAATATACATATTTTTAAATTTTTTTTTTATAATATTCTTACATTATGAGAGTACAACACAGTGTATTGTATTATCACGATATATAAACGACTTAAAGGATCACTTAGGCCATCTCCAGCCCTTATTTAAACTTATATTCAAATTTCATTTAAAATTTGAGTAAAAACTTGATTTGATATGATGTGTCTCCAACCATCATTTTGTTTTTTTACTCAAATCTTTTAAAAAATTCATATCTTTTTCTAATTATTTCTTTTAAACATTTTCAAAGTCTTTTTTCTCAAACATTTTTACTACTAAATTTTTCTTCCCTTCAAAATATTTAAATTAAAAAATTATTATGATCCAATTTTTTTTAAAAAAATGTAAAAATAATATTTTTTATTTGAGTAAAATAAGAAATTAAAAAAAATAAAAATTAAGACTTAAGAAAGAAGACCACTTTTTTTGTTTCAAGAGATGATGAAAATTTTGGAGGATAGGAAGCCATCTAATATAATTAAACTAAATGTGAGAAAAAAAATGATACATTGGAAGAATATGTGAAGATAAAAGAAAAAAAAAATTAAAAATTTGGGTAAAAAATTTGAGTCTCTCTTGATTTGGGTAAAGATTTGAGTAAAAGCTTGATTTTGTATGAATATGGGTAAATGTTGGAGATCATTTTTGGTGACTTTTACTCAAATTTAAATTTGAGTAAAAGTTTGGGTATAAAATTGAAAATACTCTTAGCGTATTACAAAAACGACAGATTGTATGAGCGTTATTTTTAAAGAAGTTACTTACAGCGGGCTGATAAACTCTGCTGCTATAGCTGCTACCGGGAATGGGCTGGTCGTCTTCAACATTCGGGCCGACCCAAGCCAATCGGGGCTTCATCATCTAAGCCTACATCGGGCCCGATACGAACAACCCGGCCCAAACATGGGTCCATGTTTCCGAAATTAAAATTACCCTCCACAAATAACTGAAACCCCACGGTGTCCCCTTTTTCTCCTCCCCCTTCATAAACCCTTTCATTTCCTCACTCACTCTCTCTGCAACTAAAACACAATCACACATTTCAGAGAAATCAATTCAAATATGCTTCGATTCCTTCTAAAAACGGCGAAATCCGCCGCCCCCGCCGCGAATCGAGCCCCGAAAATTTCAAACCACCCCGTAAACCCTACCAAAACCCTGGCCGAATCCCCTCTCCGCCGCCTCTTCTCGGGCAAGGCCGGCCCCAAGTCGAAATTCAAAGTGAACACCAAGAAGAAGGGAAGGTCCGGTGCCGAAGAAGCCTCCGCCGCCGATGCGTCGTCGATCGACGACGACGACTTCCCCGACGAGCTCAAGCCGCAGCCGGTCATCGACGATCCCTCCCTCGACTTCGGGCCCTCGGGGCAGCCTCTGTTCAATTCCGCGAGATCGATCTCGGATCTCAAAAGGAAAGACGCCTGCTCGTACATCGAGTTCGAGTGAGTGAGTTTTTTTTTTTTTTTTTTATTTGGTGGGGATTTTAGGGTTTTATGGATTCTTGTTTTGAATATGTGATTTTTGAAAGGTTGGAGGAACTGAAGAGGGTGTTGCCGGAGGGGTTGCCGAAAGGGATGGAGAAGGAGTTTGAGGAGACGAAGCGGCCAGGGCTTTTGGTGCGTCGGAGCTTCCTGGACCTCCGTGACAACTTCCGGTATGCCACCGATCCACCGTTGCAGGCCAGCTCAAAAAGTGAGTGATGTTTTGTTGATTCAATGAATTGTTGCTGCATTTTTTCTATTAAAATTCTAGAAACAATGTTCATATCAAATCTCAATTCTTTATGCCTTTACATCATACACCAGTCACAAATTCACAAATCACAACCCAACATTATTAATCTCTAGCATAACTCACTCAAATCAAATTCCATGCTCTTATTGGGTGAACTTCTGATACGGGCCCCATTCACTAATTGGATGAACTACTAAGAGTGTTGATACACTCAGTCCATTTTGCAGCCCTGTCTAGCCCAGAAGCGGCCCCCTAATCACCCATACACTGCGATAATGCAGCATATCATAATGTGTGAAAGTTAAAATTTTATTTCATTTTTTTAGAGAAAGAAATTACAGCATTGTATCTCATTGTCTACTTCACTTTTTCTAAAGTGTATATTTTTTTAAAAAAAAACCAGTGTGGACTGCGAATATGGCTGCATAAAGGGCTGAACATATCATTTTCCGACTACTAAATTTGTATCATACACTTACTGCACCCTCCACTAATGATTGACATAGGTTCTTAACAACTGGATTTTTCAGGAATATGTTACCAGTCCTTAGGAATTGCATTTTAATTTGATAGCTGATCAGAAAAAGTTCTCTAAAATATCGGTAAATCATACTTTGGTCTACAAAGCAACAACTAATACATGGGATAAAGCTTGTTTGTTATGATTATGTTCTAGTGTACTTTGTTCCTCGAAGATTATATATTTTTTGTGTGTTCTATGTTTATTTATTATGCATGATGACAAAGACATACTTGGCACAAGATGTACACACAGTCCAATAGTTCTATGAGGCATAGGCAGCCTGTCATGTGCCACTTATGACGAGGATTTTGGGCTTAAATTTTTTTTATCTAATCATCCATAACAACGTTTAATAAACTAAGTTTTACTTCATGTCAGTCATAAATCAATCCTTCGTGGATAATTTTGAACAATAACATGAATTTTTTTTTTGCGTACACATTGCATCATTTTTTTTTTTTTTGAAGAATGATGCTCCTAGGATTTGATCCCTTGACATTTTTCACAGAGGTAGGAGGTGCTTGCCTACTTAATAAAAGCTCGGTTCGCTGCATCATTTTTATGTTATAGAGTACATGCACATTTTTGTGTGTGTATGTGAAGAAAATAAACATTTATATAATATTTTAATTTTGCAGTAGAAACCATGTATTCATAGACCTCATGATCAAATATTGCAACCATGAGGTCTTGTGTTCAAGTCCCACAACTATGTATTTGAATAAGTTGGATTAGGGCAGGTCATGCAAAATATCAGTTATTAGTATGCTTTCTATGGTAAGTTTGACTAAAGCTGTTTATCTTATTTAACTCTCTGGTTTTCCCAATTTGATTAGTTCCTTATATCTGCTTTTTGTGGTTGTGTCATGCATACAAAAATTTATTGCTAAAGGCCTTATTTTCAAGTGCATAAACAAAAGTTATTGTATGTCACATGTTTCAGAGTGGACATAGATTAATGTTCATATTTCCAGGTCGAAAGGTTCAAAAACAAATAGTCTTGGATGGTCCAGTCAGTTGTGGGAAAAGCATTGCACTTGCAATGCTTGTCCAATGGGCTCGTTCTGAAGGTTGGCTGGTTATGTATGTCCCGGAAGGCAGGAGTTGGACTCATGGAGGACTCTATTATCAAAATCCAGAGAATGACCACTGGGACACACCTATACAAGCTGCCAATATTCTCCAGGTAGTGTTCCACTGTTTCTTGTAAGCGCAAAAGTCAAATCACTTGTCCTTTTTTTTTGGAGAGTGTAAATTACTCATGTCCTTAGCATTGGAAATAAAGGATGCCTTTAGATTTAACAGTCACATCTGTCATGATTTGTAAGCTATTAAGAAACACATCAGTTTTCCACCTGTGGAAGTGTCACATCACATCTTGTCTATCTTGCCAATCCACTTCATATCTGCAGAAAATGTTCTTATCATACGATTCTAGCATACCAAATGTTAGCTTCGACCGATGGTTGGGCAAATATCACATAATCGATTGACAGGCTCCTTCATGCCCAGAGACATGTGCACAAGTTGCTTTGTGTCTATTCATATATTATATTTTTATTCATAAAATATAATTTTCTCACAATTTCATGCATTTTGTTAATCAATCTAATTATAATATTCATATCTCAATTAGAATATGATATGTGTCATTCTAACTTGATGGCATTTCTGAGAGTTGAATCGCTGTTGCATATACACCGTCTGTATGTTGGTATAACACTATACAGCTGCCGTATTGGCAATGTACTCATATGAGTGTGTAATTATCCAAGGGCATCAGTAAAAAAGATGATGTGTCTATACATGTTCCTTGAGCTGGTTATAATTAATCCACAAAGATCATGACTTTGCACTGGGATATATAGTCATGAACTGCTTTACAATCTCACTCTAAATTTCATGTATCATGAATTTATTAAATATCTGTTTATGAGCAGTAATCTAGAGGTTCAGTTCCCTGTGACTGGTGCAACTGATGTTTAATGTTTTATCTGTAATTGAACTTTGAATTTCAAGTAGTTTCCATCATATAAACCACTTAACATAAGGTGCCCTGATTTTCTTGAATGATCTTTTATCCCCCAGGATTTTCTGAAATTCAATGAATCTCGCTTAAAACAATTGCCTTGCCAAATTTCCGATCCTATCCCCATGGGAGAAGGTGCTGGTGTTGGGTTAATGAGAGGGGTGGATTCCATGGCAATGCCTGATGGTTCCACGTTATATGATTTGATTCAAACTGGGATTACTTACTCACAAGCTGCAGTTGGAGTGGTGGTGCGCTTGAGGAAAGAATTGTCACTGGTTAAAGATGTTCCTGTCCTCATTGCAGTTGATCAGGTATATAATTTGATGGACCACTTTTACGATTTAGTGTTTTAAATGCTAACACTCGGTTTTGAAATGCGTGGCTCTCAGTATTTCCTGTACGTTTTTCCTCATTGTATTTTATGTTTGTTCCAGTATAATAGCTGGTTTACATTCAGTGGATATCTAGAGGCAGTAACACCTTACTCGTGCCGTCCCATCCATGCTAGGGAACTTTCAATGGTTAGTTTTCATTGTCCTTTCTGCACCAATAATTTTTGCAGTCATCTCTATATGGTTACATTTAAGATAACTATGACCACTTATATTTTGGGACTTCAGTGCCATATGGTTCATGTATTTACTCCTAAAATGGTAGCACTTGATGGAACTTGTAATTTCCTTGTGTAGCTTATGTTTTTTACTTTTTTTTACTTCCGAACATTTGTATAGTGTGCACGTGTGAGTTTTTCTGGCACTTTTAAGAGAGGTGCTAGGAAAATGATCTATGATGATAATGGGCTTCATGGTTCACATTTCACAATCCTATTTGAGGGAAAATTTATGATAGGCAAAGTATGATGCACATGTATCAATTTGGATGTATTCTTTTTTATTATTAGACCATTATTCATATAATTCATTTTTAATAACAGAGTTTATAGATGATGCCAGAACCATGATGATTGGATTTATTTAGTCTTAGACAAGGTATTCATGGTTAAATAAACAAGCATTTGTGGATGGCCAAGCTGAAGAATGCTCTTCTCTATTTTATTTATTGATCACTGGTAATAATAATTGCTTTTGATATATATTTTTAACTCAAATGATGTGGCCAAACAGTTCCATGAGGTTTCCTTAGATGTTTTTGAAGTTCGATCTCTCTAAAGAGAGGCAGGCATTCAGCCTCAATCTATTAATTGGGAATGAATGCCCAAAGCAGGAAATACAAATGCACAATAAAAGAAAAAAAACAGCCCTTGGAACAAACTTACCAGTAGAGGAGGGCTCTACTGCAGAAGTGTCCAGCTCACATACAATAGGACTACTCCTGAATCATGAATTTACCCCCCACCAACAACACTGGCCCCAACGCAGAATCTTCCCTAATTTTTGATGCATCTGACCGCCACCTCCCAAATATTTTCCGCTTGTGGAGTAAGTCCTTTGAACAGAGCTTGATTCCTTGCTAGCCAAGAGGACCATACCCCTACTGGGACAGAGGATTGCAAAATCTTCACTTGAATGCTTCTGTCTCCCTTTTTTTCTTTTCTTTCAAATGGCAAAACTGATGATTCATTCCTCGTTCGATGGTCCACTCGATCAATTATAAACTTCCTTGAATTGTCCATTTTATTTTTCTTATCTTTTGTAAGGCTCAAAGAACCCTTTTCTATTGAATTTGTTTTGCTCTCGGAGTTCATCCAATTTGTTTAAATTTGGTGGTAAACTCCCACCCTCCATCACATCCTATATTTTGGAGAATATTGAACCAAAATAAAGGGTTTTCTTGGAGTATCTTATTTGAAAGAATCTCTTAAGCTATAAGTGCTCTTCACAAAATGTAAGATTCCATTAGCCTTTCATCTTTTATGTTAGAGGTTTGTCTTTTAAATTCCTAATTTCTTCCTCCTTTTTTTTATTGGTAAGTTCTTTTTTTTTTCTTCGTCAAATTTTCTCCTATCAGTAGGCGACAAGACTCGAATCCAAGTCCCCTCACTAAAGAGGGGGTAGCTCTACCATCCTATTAAGAAGAGGTTTGGTAATTTCTTCTTTTTTGATAGTCTGTCAAAGACCCAATTCCTGCAATCAACCACTTGAATCCCTACACAGTTTGGATTGTAGCCTGAATCCAATTTAATTGTGTTGTTTGATCTGGATTGTCCGATCTAAATCACAAATTTGTGTAATCCCAATCCTAATCTAGATCCAGTTATCTTTTCTTCTAAGTCATCTCCTTTATGGTCCTCTATAAACCGGTGCCCTTTTCATGTTAGTTTTTCTATACTAATATGCAAGACTTCTTACATGGTACTCCTTTGGTAGATGAGGTAGCTAGGCTTGCAATGTATCAAGGTTGGGTAATGCTGGTTTGGTTGCTGGGAGAAGGGGTGTAAAATGGTGGAAAAGGAAATGGATCCCCCATTTAAATCACCAATAGCCAAACACGAAGTTGTCCTCATCTAACTCGCTGAAGATTTGAAGAATTTAAGTCAAATGTAAATATCGCTTACTCTATTTCCTGAACAATATTAATGAATCGATGAAATAAACCTAGAAAAAAGGGGATATTGGAAAGGTGTATTTCTTATGTCATATCAACTAATCTTAAAAGATAGATGTTTTCTAATTGTTTGCAGTTGAATGATTAATAAAATGAATTTTGTAATTTCCTTTGTTCTAGAATTGGTGACATGGTATAACACTTGTTCCATTTCCAAATATCTCGCAAATCCAAATTATAAATTGACCCAGATTAACTTCCCTTCCAATTCTTGTTTGATGACACCACTGATTTTGACAGCCTTGGGGTGGATAAACTATTTAGGTACTATTTTAATTTATTCAATTCAGTTACTATATTGGTATTTCTTTCGACATCAATCCATAAGGGATTGATGTCAGCTCGAGAACAAACTGGAGGAGGTACTGTGCAATCTTTGAATTGTACTTCGCCTCCAAAGGCTTGGTGGATAGCTACCTGTTACTTCTGGAAAACCTGCAGGCTACCTCAATCAATCATGGTATGCATGACATTGTTGTGTGGAATCCGAAGCCTAGTGAGGGTTTCTCTGTAGGTAGCTGTTACTCTTGGCTTAGGAGAGAGAAGCCGATTACCACGGTAACTGCGAGTAAGCACAGAGAAGTTGGGGCTATAAAGCTCCTCTCAAGGTCAGAGCATTCCTATGGACGGTCTACCTACAGAAGATCCTGACGAGATCCCGGATCGCGAGATGGGTCCCTGATATGGATAGTTCATGTATGCTTTGCCAGGGAGAGGTAGAAACGGCGGTGCACCTCATTGTCACTTGCCCCACTGCCCGGCAAATTTGGGCTTGGCTTGGCGCGGCATCGGGCATGGATGTGGTTTTCTCTTCTCTGGATGAGCTATGGTTGGCTGGTAGGCGTCTGAGGAGCCAAAGGGACCGTGGGGTTCGTGCGAAGATTTCGCAATTGTTGGTGCCCGCTGTTGTTTGGTCCATTTGGTGGACCAGGAACCAGGTGGCCTTTAGAAGTGCTACCCCGTATGCTGAGAATATATGGGAGTCAGCGGTCCATTGCATTCAGGATTGGGGCAAATTCTGTGTGGGTGCGAGCGCAATCGAGCTGGTTCAGGGAAGACTTTTGATCACAGAGTAATCCCTTAGGTTTCCATAGTCGGCCCCTTATGTTTGGGGCCCAATTCGGTGTTTATGCTTCTGTAATTTTACTTTATGTGTCCATTTTGGGCTTTCTCTCCATTTAATATAAATGAGGGCGACTGCCTGCTATTCACACTCAAAAAGGCTTGTTGGTCATGCTTGCGATTATCAATGTGACAATCTTTGAAGCTGGTATCATCTGTCTGGTCGTTTTTGTAGGTGAATGCTTTCAGATCCATGATGCATGATGACATGATGGTGGGAGCTTTTTCTCATTCAACAGCTGTGGGGAAGCTACGGCAATATCTACCAGATGTTCCAGCAGATGCTCGCATTAACTTCCCTCGCTATAATGTAGATGAAGCTGGTACTGTTTGTCATTACTATTTAAGGTGAGCTTACAAACAATTATTTGATATTCTTTGTTGACATATTGTACATTAGTATTTTGGGAAAAATCCAAATAAACCCCTGTAAACCGCGTGAAGTTCATATAACCCCTTGACTTTTTAAAGTCCATATAATCCCCTGAAAACACATATGTAAATCCAAATAAAACCCTGAGTTAAACTTTCGTTGATGGCTGATGAATATTATATGAATATACAACCATTTGTCCATTAATGGAAACTCATAGCTGAGTTTCTTTGCCTGCTTTAAGGCAACACTGGTTCTATTACAGAGCCCCTTCATTGTTCAAACTATGTTCCTTCTAAGCTTATACACCAATTCATATCATGTAATAAAAAAAAACTGTAGAGTAACAAGGATCTAAAGGGGCCATCATAAAATCATCCTTATAGGCTTATACTTCCCCCGTGGCAGGCAAAGGCTGATAAGGCGAGACGCATTTTCCGAGGAGAAGTGGAAGAAGATTTACTACTTGTCCAACGGCAACGGCAAGGAGTTGAGATGGTTGACTGCTTTCGTACAGTAGAGGTTGCGTAGGAGGATTCAGATAGAATTATTGTTTTTGAGTAGTGTTTTCTTGATCAAAGATGGAAAACCTCTTGAGATTTGTCCCATAAAAAAAAAAACAGGTGCTGCCTCTTACCCTCAATTGCTCTTCATATTTTTTATTGGCTTTACAGGTGAGCACTAAATGAATCTAACTGCAGGCGTGTAATTTTACAACAAGCTATGTATGATGCTCCCATAGTCCCATGGTGAAGAGCTTTTCTTCGTCTTCTTCTTCTTCTTCTTCTTCTACTTTGCATTATGCCAAATTGAGGCTCGGATTTTGCTGTCACTGGACCTTGTATTTGAACAAGAGAGAATTAATAACGGTCGTAATGATGATTCACATGTGCGTTTTGGCTTTCTGTTCTTTATTTTTGGGGGAAATATGAATTCTATGTATTTATTTTAATCCTTTTTTAAGTCTCTCCCAAAGTTGTTATATTTTTTTAGATCATTTTGTTCAACTATTATCCATATGCGTAATAATGTACATGAGAATGCACAGGCAACAGAAACAGAAAGACCTAGAAAAAAATAATTGTTGCTTTTGTGGTGTTTTCGTCTGCTCAAAAAATTTCATGGATCTAAAAAAAGGGAGTTCCAAACCCATTACCCAAATTTCATGGATCTAAGGGGGTGTGGCGGCGGTGGCTGGACGGAGATGGTGAGAAGAAGAAAAAGAGACGCACTGGTTTGGTGAAAAATAAGCACTTATTTCCTATTTGATCACAATGTTTGTTTTAAGTGTTTATTATAAGTATTTATTGATGAATAATTATTTTTTTAATAAGTAAATTGTTTAACAATTATATAAAAAATACTTTACTTATTTATTGTTGAAATATCATTTTACTCCCAATCTTTTCATTATATAAAAAGTGGTGAACTAAATATTAATAAAATTTTTTTATCATAAAATAAATCTAAATATTCTTCTATAAGCACTATAAATAAAAATTTATTTTTCTTATCGAATCAAATAGTTTTTCATTTAAAATTTCAATACTTATATTATTTACATTTATAAATCAGTATTCAAAATCAACAATCTACTTAATCAAACGCCCCCAACAAGAGAGGGAGTCTACAAAGGCACCATGGACCCAACAATGGCAACTCACAATTCCCCGACGCCGTATCCATGACATATGTCATTTTATAAGAGCTCGTCACATTTTTCACATGGTGTGTCTACTTTTCTTTCTCCTAGCCATAGATCTTCTAAAAGATTTTATTAGTTGTTATGGGTCCCTACAAGTTTATCCCGACGAATTAGACACCGGATTGATTCTTGTCTTTCTCAGGAAATGGTAATGTATTTATAATAGGGGCAGATGATCAGATCATATGAATTTTTTTTTTCTGATTTAATATGAATGATAATGATCTGTTTTGGAAATAGAGTACTCTTGTCGAATAAAATAATAGTTACACCGTTTCATTGAATGACTAGAGTAACATCGAAACCTACAACCATGCAAACGTGTACATGACATGGCACACAAGTGTTGAATATAATATCTTTTATTTATATAACAACAATTCCGTCACATCAAATGTTAATTTCAACAATTTTTTCAGACCAAATTTCAATTCCACGTGTTTCAATTTTTTTTAAAAATACTATAACTCATCTTAGATATATGTTTTATTAAAAAAAAATGAAACATATACTTCAATAAATTGTATAAATATATTTATAGAAAATGAAAATGTAAATTTTTTTTATTAAAACATATACTTCATTAATGTGAATATATGCTCCGGTGATTTTCTATCATCACATGTAAGACTAGAATTTAACTTAGAGAGCGTTTGGATGTAAATTTAAAAAGATGATAAGTTTACCAGAATAATTTCGTCAAACACATTTGTAACTTAATTAAAAATTATAATAAAAAATTAACTTTTTAATGTAGAGAGATAATTTCCTGCATATTCAATATAACAATATTAACCTCTACCCTCAAGAGGAAAAAACTAATTTTCAGACCATATCCAAAAATAACACCCTCGTAAAAAAAAAAATTGTGTGCGACATGAACTCCTAACCTAACCCATTTCCCGTCCACATTCTTGCACGTTTCACAGCCGTCGGATCCCACTGAAATCCCCGTATTACCCTCCACCAACCCTACTTAAAAAAACAAACATATATTCAAAAACAAAGGGCATTTTAGTAATCCCATCACACCCCCTCCATGATTGAGAGCCCTCCATAAATTAAAAAGAGGAGACATTGAGACAACCTCCAACGAAGCCTTCAGAATTATAAAAAAAAATGGACCCAAAAAGAAAAAGGACCACCGAAACGGAGCTACCACTACTGTCCGATGGAGATCCGACAGTCCACGACGACGCATCGGTCTCGGGCGCGGTGTTCAACCTCTCGACGAGCATAGTCGGGGCTGGGATCATGTCGATACCGGCGACGATGAAGGTGCTTGGGGTGGGGCCCGCGCTGTGCCTGATCGTGGCCGTCGCATTCCTATCGGACGTGTCGGTGGAGTTCCTGATGAGGTACACCGAATGTGGGCCGTCGAAGTCGTACTCGTACGCTGGGATCATGAGGGAGTCGTTTGGACGGCTGGGATCGGTGGGACTTCAGGTCTGTGTGGTGATCACCAACATGGGCTGTCTGATTGTGTACCTCATCATCATAGGTAAGGGTATTATAAGTTCTTCTCGAGACCATCAGTATCAAATTGTAAAGTCTATGAATTGAATTGTACATAGAGTAATACTGTAATCAACAATTGAATTTACAATTCGATTTATAGACAGTATAGTTCAATATTGATAATACTGATAGTATTCAGACCTGACTAGATCCGTACTCCTCCTTCTGTGTGTTTTTAATTATATTCACTATTGGGTGTTAATTTCGTCCCATGGAATTTCAATTTTGTAAGTGAATATACTTTACCTTCTTTTTTTTTTTCATTCGTATGGGATTATATTTTAATCCTATAATTGCTAATGGATGACTAATAGAATTATTTTATATTTACTAAAAATCGATCCCTTAATTTATTGTATTTTTTTCTTTCTGGTTTTTATGATTGCAACATAAAGATCATAGTATTTTTTGCTGATTATATATTATTGCAAAAGAGAAGGGATATACCTTTATAGACCTATTGATGGTTTGGAAACATGGATTAGGTGATTCTGCTTTTGTATAAAGTTAAAAGTTACGAAAGTAATTCCAAACATTCAAAACTCTGAATGACAAATTGGAAAGTTGGATTCAAGTTTTTAGTTATAAATGTCATTTTAAATAACTTTTTGAAAAACAACAAAAGTATGTTAATTGATAATGAAGTTTCAAAAACCTGTAAAAATGTTTTATAGGAATCAAACCATGTTTTAAACACATTCTAAGAGCATCTTCAATCATATACTCAATTGTGTATCTAAATTTAAATTTAAATTAAAGTCACCTAAAAATCTTTTCAACCATTTGTCCATACCCATACAAAATCAACTTTTTACTCAAGTTTTTATTCAAATAAGGGAGATTCAAACTTTTATCCAAATTTTCAAGAGCTATTTTTTTTTCTTAAACTCCACGTTTTGAAAAGTTATGAGTAAAATATAAATGATGGTTAGAAATCCATACCTATTCCAAATCAAGTTTTTACCCAAATCAATGGAGACTCAAATTTCTATCCAAATTTTCAATGACTATTTTTTTTCTTTCTTCAACTCCACATTTTGAAAAGATATGAGTAAAACACAAAGTGATGGTTAGAGACGCACTATATCAAATGAAATTAATTTTTAGTGAAGTTTGGTTATATGTTTGAGTAAGGGCTGAATATGATCCAAGAGATATAACCTAGTTTAGAACAGAGACTAGTGATTTTTAGTCATTACGAACTATTAAGCCATGGTGATTTCGTTTTATTGACCGGATCAAGATTCAAAAGTGACGACGATGCCATCGTCGCATTTTCCCTCAAGAGCAAGATCTAAAGTCTAGACACATTGGTGTGATGAAGGCACATCACATTGTTTATCTACTCCTTAACCTTATTATCAGTTTGATATTTATTTTCATGTTTTTTTTTCATTCTCCTTCTCTTAGAACACTAAGCCTCTGTTTGGATGCCAGATAAATCCTGGATAAAATTTGGATGCCGTTTGGAAAGCCCGGATAAACCCAAATAAAGTGTGTCAGGATAAACTGATATAAAGTGGTATATGGATTCCAATTAACCTCTAGAATAAAATTTATCCTATGTTATTCCACTCAAAGAATAAGTGGACCCACTGTCAAATCAACTGTCATCACCTCTTATATATCACTTGTCAAATCAACTATCATTACTTTTTTACCTTCTATAAATATTTATCCATACTTTATTCACATTTTACCCAAACAACAAAATATTTATTTTTACGATTCCCAACGAGAATAATTCAAAACACAACCAAACACAAAATCACTTTATCCTTATTTATACTCATGCTTGGATAAATAAATACCGAAGAATAAATCCTATTCTGTATCCAAACGGGGGCTAAGAAAAACTGTGTTTGATATCCTTCATTCCTTTTCTCATCCCCATATATTTTAGGTGAGTTCTCTTTCACCACAAGAGTTTCTAAATAAACTCTTATAGGGTCCGTTTGGGGTGTGACATAAGATTATTTGCCCTTAATAGTTATACTGAGATAGATAACAATCCATGCTGAATAGGTAAATTTTTGTTTGGTTGTCTTTTCTGTTATTCTCATTGGGAAACGTAAAATTGATCTTTTTGTTGTTTGGTTCACCTTGAATAAAGTAAGGATAAGTGGTAGATAATAAATGGATAAATGTTTATGACTTTTTAAATAACAATTATACCCCTGCATAAATTATTTGTGTTTGAGAATAAGTAAGAGAGATGTGTGTGTGATATGATAGATGTGATAGTTTTTGGAATGTGTGTAGAGAATGTTAGGTAAGATAAATTTTTTAAAATGACATATAAGGGTATTTTTATCCATTGGTATAGATAAGCCTTGATAAGCAATTCTAGCATTTTCTAAGAATAGTTATCAGGCCTTATCCTAGCTTATCCAGACATAACTATCAAGGTTTATTCTGGTCAAACAAACAGCTGTTTGGGGTATTCTACTGTATTCTTCCCTATCCAGGATTTATTCTCCACCCCAAACGGGGGGTTAAATCTCATATATCTTGATTTGTCGTATTTTTCATGTTCCCACAGGCGATGTATTGTCGGGGAGCCGATCGGAGGGGACGGTCCACCTGGGAATACTACAGGAATGCTTTGGGGATAACTGGTGGACCGGCCGGGCATTCTCACTTCTTCTCACAGTCTTGATTTTCATGCTCCCTCTCCTACTATTGAAGCGTGTTGGTCAGCACTTCAAACCATGAATTGGGGATTTCCTAATGAAGAGTAACTGACTTGTGTGACTATTTTTCTGAGATAAACCTGCACTTTTTGTATCAGACTCATTGAGGTTCACATCGGCGGTATCAGTCCTACTCGCGGTGGTCTTCGTTGTCATAACCTCGGCAATGGCCATCGTCGCGCTATCAGAGGGGAAGACGAAGTCGCCGAGGCTTCTTCCGCACCTCACGAAGCAGTCCTCCGCCTTAGACCTCTTCACTGCCATCCCGGTCATTGTCACAGCCTTCACTTTCCACTTCAATGGTGAGCTCTGAATCCAACATATATTGTAAAATTTAAGCACTATTGTATTCTCTATATATGTAGCTTAAGTTACTGATCCACATGAGATTTCCTTTCCTGGAGTCCAAGATTGTTGTTAATTCATTCTTATTATGATGTTCACAGTGCACCCCATCCGAGCAGAACTGAGCAACTCCTCCGACATGACATCGGCGGTGCGGCTCTCCCTAATCCTATGCTCTGCAATCTACGCGGCGGTTGGCCTCGCTGGCTACCTCCTCTTCGGAGATGCCACCATGGCTGACATCCTCTCCAACTTCGACCGCGGTGATGGCTCGGGAGGCTCCATCGGCCCGTTCATCGCAGACACGGTGCGGCTGAGCTACGCCCTCCACCTCATCCTGGTGTTCCCGCTCATCCACTTCTCGTTGCGGATCAACGTTGACGGCCTCCTCTTCCCCAAGGCACGGTTGCTCGGCTCGAGCCCGGTGAGGTTCTACTCGATCACTGGGCTTCTGCTCGGGTTCACGTACCTGGCAGCGATCGCGATACCAAACATATGGGCGCTCTTTCAGTTCTTCGGATCAACGTCCGCCGTCTGTCTGTCGCTGATCTTCCCTGGGGCGATCGTTCTAAGGTACAGAAACAGAGAAATACAAGTACATGCAGGTAATGGTGGTCTAAGTTTCTTATTGATTTACTGATTGATTGTGTGCGTCGTTGTGTTTGACAGAGATGTACATGGGGTATCAAAAAGGAGGGATAAAATACTTGCGGCGTCGATGATCAGCCTGGCTGTTATCACAAGCACCATAGCCATTACAAGCAATGTTATCAGTCTTTTCGGAAAATAAACAGAGAATGGTTATGCTTGATTCTTCCAGCAAATCGTTGAGGAGCGCGACTGACTGATCCAGACTTGGAATATGCAAAAATTAAAGGATCAGAACTACATGGCCCAGCTCCTTGAAAGATCACCCTAGAATCAGCAGTCCATCGAAAGTTGTAACACAATATGGGTGATTTGTGTGGCATTGAGCATCTGCAATACAATAGAAGTCTCATTATTTTTGGCACATAAAAGTATGTAATGTCCAGTATAGTGAATAATTGCCAACCCTCCAATTTGTTTCTTAGCATAATCAAATCGATAAGGGGTACATCAGGGGTACATCAGCCACAAAGAGCAAAAGAACCAGAGGTGAAAGAAACGCCTTCGCCACCTAAAACGCCTCTATGTTGTCGCTCTGGGCGGTGGCGCTGTTTGAGTCCCACCCGGAGGTGCTCCGGCAGGTAAGGCAGGAGGTCGACCGGGTCTCCGGCGCGAATGGGTGTTTTCACGACGTCGAGGGGGTTGAAATACAGGACAAAGAGAGAGAATGAAAAAAACTGGGATCGGCGGGTTCTGAATTGGTGTGTGATGAATATATACAATGGTGGGTTAATAAATAACAAAAAAATTGGCTGGTGTATTTAGCTGGTTGGGGGGGTCAACAACTAGCCTGAGAAAGATAGTCTTCAAAGACACTATGTGTTGGGATTATGTATCGATCCGGTGCATCATATCGGATGACCAAAATGAAACCATATTAGATTGGACACTTAATAAGTAGAATATTATTCAAGATTTGATCTTAAATAATATTTAAAGTGAATCTCCTAAAATAAGAAATAATATTTGTTTGTTAATTAGGAGAGTGAATATCTCCTAATTAGTGAGAATAATATTTGTTTGTTAATTGGGAGATTAATTGGGGAGGAGGCAATACTCAACAAAAAAACTCTAACTCAAAACTCAAACAACAACTCAAACTCAAGCAATAAAACAACATAAAACAAGGGTTTAGCACTGGGGTGTGCCACAGGTTCATAACGGATTGTCAAGCACAAAGTCAAAAGTGTAAAAGAGTCGTCTTTTTACTTCCCAACCCATCCGCCCACCTAACATACTCTTGCGATTAAACATCAAACTTTTTTTATTGCGGAATTAGCTTAATGGTAGAGCATAGCCTTGCCAAGGCTAAGGTTGAGGGTTCAAGTCCCTCCTTCCGCTCATAGACGCAGAAAAAAAGTAACTTTGGTGTCATAGAAGCAAGCGACCAGCAGGCGACGATTGCGGAAGTTTGAAAAACCATAGACATACCAGAAAGTAGACAAAGAAGTGACGATAAGGTTTGACGAGTGAATTCAGTAGTTATAAGAAAGAGAGAAAAAAAAGTACAGTAAGTAGCGAAGTGAAGAAGTTGAGAGAAGCGAGATCGAGCTGGTTTATGGTTTTTTTGATAGTGTGAATCCCCAACTTTGTAGAAGCGAAGTCTATCGTTCAAATACCAAAAAAGACTGAACTTTGTTGGGAGACGCGGCTTTAACCACTTCCACTAACTCCAATCTTTTAGAAAACTATAAATCCTAGGAACCACTGGGCTAAATAAGAGATGGTATCAATTAACTCGATATCGAGAAAGAAAACTGAACCACTTCCCGGTTTTATTGGCTATCTGTTCCGTCTGCGGCAATTGCAAGAATGATCTGGTCCACTGTTTTTACCAAAAATAAAAGAGAACATTAACGGGTCTTTTTTGACTCACCTGCCTTCTATCGCATTCGTTCGACTCCTCACTTTGATCCCCTTCCATAAACAATATTTGTCAATGAATTTCTTTAGGATGATGGGCCCCGCCTGATTCCGCTTTATGATTCGATTTTTCAATTCAATAGTGTAGGACAAAAAGAATTATCGAGTTTTTCTCTAGAGAGAGGGTCTCGATTTTGTCTATCAAGCGCTGTTTCCTGAACATCAGGGGCTCGATAGCTTGTCTTTATCTCTCTGTTTGTCCTTATAAATATCTTATAGGGTTTCATGACAAGACTAGGCAAGGTATTATACAATGTAGATATCCTAATATAAAATTGAGAAGTTCTAAGAGAGAGTAACTTTATAGCAAAGTTTGTGAGTATTTTAATGCATCTCAACTATTAAAGTGGATTCTTTATTTTTTGACCCGTTAATATATACCTAGGTCGAACCACGTATATCTTGTGTTATTCGGGTGATGTGATATTTCCTCTTGTGTTTGATCTCATGTTTCGATATACCTTCCCAACACCATGGACCCCACAATGGCAGCCCACAGTTCCCCATCGCAGTCAAGTCAGAAAATGTACATGGACTCACGCACCCTCCTACGCCGCATCCATGACACGTGTCATTTTATGGGGCTCGTCACATTTTTCACATGGTGTGTCCTACCAATAGCCATAGATCTTCTAACCCCCCATTTGTCAACTAACATAAACAGAGTATAAGGGAGAATAACAGCAGAATAGCCCTTATTCGCTGTTTGTTTGAAGTGGATAAACCCTGATAGCTATGCTTGGATAAACTAGCATAAGGTCTGATAACAATTCCACTAAAAGGTGAGAATAGCTTATCAGGGTTTATCTATTCCTGAGAATAAAAATACCCCTAATCATCATTTCTAAAAAATTCTCTCACCTACTTTATCAAACCCAATGGTGGACCTCTGTTTAATCTCCACCGTCTGATTGGTGGACCTCCCCACTGAGGTTCGATCAGGACCATAAAAAATACATGAAAAATGTTTGTTTCATCATCACCGTCGAAAATGCATTTGCAATAAAACCATCTCCCTACACGTGTCACCCAACCCATCCCATCACATTCACTCACCCTCACCCACATCGACTTCATCTCTTCGAAATGTATCGACTTCATCTCTTCGAAATGTTTCCCCTCTTCAAAGCAACAATCAACAATGGAACCCTAGCCACCCCAATCTCCCATCCATTCGCAATACCCAGTGATCGATCGACGGTGGGGCTAATGTTCGTTCGTGTTTGTGGACCGTGGGTATCCTCGGCAACCGGCGAAACAACTCCGGCGACTGCTTCTTCCTAATCGCAACGAGGAGCGGAGGTTCAAAGCGGAGCATAGACACTTGGAAGACAGCCACACCTACTAACGTATCTTCTAATTCTCGAGAATCCGACAGAAAGAAAAGAAGCCATTGTTGATGCTTCAAAATCATTTCACTTCCATCTCTCTCTGTTTGTATATTTGTCTGGGATGGAGGAGCGATACGAGGCGTTGAAGGAGCTGGGGCAGGGGAACTTTGGAGTGGCGAGGCTCGTGAGGGACAAGAAGACTAAAGAGCTCTTCGCCGTCAAGTACATCGAGTGGGGAAATGTTTCAATTTTTTTTTGTCCAAAAAGCACCCAAATTGATTTTTTGTTATCTGGGTTTGAAAAATCTAGGATTTATTTTGGTGGGTTTTGGGTTCAAATTGATGAGAATGTGCAGAGGGAGATCATCAACCATCGGTCGTTGAGGCACCCCAACATTGTTCGGTTTAAGGGGGTGACATTTTTTTTGTACAACAAAATGATTAAGATGGACAATAAATTTTGTTAATAATTTTCAGTCATTTTATTAGACAAAAATAAAAACATTTTAATGTATTACTATTTATGATAAATCAATTGAGTAAATTTAATTAACACATAACCTGTAATTGGAATCATTACAAAGTAATTGGAATGAACACTAAGCATGCATAGAGTAACTGTAAAAATATTTAAAGGTCCACCATAAAATATTACATAAGATGGACGGTTTAGATTTAATTTTATTCATCATGGATTGATATAAGAATGTTAGTGTTATTTGGTACAATAACAATATTGATAACTCTTAGTTGTGTAATCAAATCTATCAATTTCATGGACAACCCATGATTTATATATATTTTCTATTTATGTCCAACTCATTCAGTAAATATAATTAAATTTATATAAGATAATTAGAATCGCCACAAGCAATTGGAATCACCACCAAATACATAGATTAGTTGTAAAAAATATATAAAGGTCCACCATCAAATATTACATAAGATGGACGGTCCAAATTTAATTATACTCAACATGGATTGATTTATATTCATCAATTACACCAAACACAAAATTATATTATAGGGGCAAAGTTGGCATTTTGAAAATAATAACTCTCTATCCATCCCTTATCAACTATTTATCCACAGTTTATTCTATATTAACTAAACACCAAAAATCTGAATTTTACGTTTCCCAATAAGAATAAATAAGAATAACAGAAATTGCAACCAAACACGGATAGGCTTATTCTGCCAAACACTTATCTATCCCCGTATAACTATCAGGGCTGAATAAGACAATTCCACTTCCCAAAGGGGGGTAAAAGATTTTATCAATTGTTATGGGTCCCTACAAGTTTGTCCTGACGAATTGGACACGGGATTTTGTTTTTTGTGGTAAAATTGGACACTAGATTGATCCTTTTAGCCCCCGTTTGGAATTGGTATGACTCCCCAGATAACTTCGAATAATCTCGGATAAGTATTTTGGGGTGTTTATTTACCTTGGATAACCCGGATAAAATGTCAGAATAAACCCAGATAAAGTGTTATATGGATTCCAATCAATCCCTGGAATTAAAGTTATTCAAGGTTATTCCACCCAAAGGATATGTAGGCCCACTGTCAAATCAACTGTCATCACCTTTTATAAATCACATGTCAAATCAACTATCATTACTTTTTTATCTTTTATAAATTTTTATCCATATTTTATTCACATTTTACCCAAACAATAAAACATTTATTCTTACGTTTACCAACGAGAATAATTTAAAACACAACCAAACACAAAATCACTTTATCCTTATTTATACTCACTTATGCTTGGATAAATCTATACACTAAAATAAAATCTATCACCATTTCAAACGGGGCTCAGGACTCTCTATTTATGATAGGTTTAGATGAAGATCATATGAATTTTTTTTTTCTGATTTAATATGAATGATAGATATGGCGTACTCTTAAAAAATAATTGTTACACCATTTGATTGAATCATTAATTGAGTAACATCGAAACCTACGACCATGCAAGCGTGTGCATGACATGGCACTTGTCCAAGTGTTGAGTATAATATCTGTTATTTATATAACAAGAAGTCCGTCATATCAAATGTTATTTCCAGCCTTTTTTTTTTTTTCAAAAAAAAAAAAATTGTTATTTCCAGCCGTTTTTTCATCCCTGTGAATTTTTGTAAAAATAATTTATATCTTATCTAATAAATTACGTGTCTTTATAAAAAATAAAACATATAACATTCCAATGAGTTGCATGAATATATTTATAAAAGAATATAAAATATTTATATTAAAGCATAAATTTCGTTAATATAAGTATAGCTCTACTGAGTTTTTATCGCATATGAGATTGGAATTGAACTTAAATAACACTTAGATGTATGTTTGGAAAGATTATGAGTTCGAAGGAGATTGGAAAAGGAAGTTTTAGCTTAATTAAAAGTAATGAACACATTTTTACAAATAAATATTCAAAAACTAATTTTTTATAATATATAGAATAAGACAGCTCTCAAGGCATTTAATTTTAAACTCAACTTTTTTAAATAAAAAAAAAAACTAATTACCATCAAATTCGCATCCCAATACACACCTTAAAAAAATAAAGTTGCCTAACATAAACTCCTAACCTAACCAATTTTCCCGTCCATATTCATGCACGCTTCACAGCCGTCGGATCCCACTGAAATCCCCGTATCACCCTCCACCAATCATAATTAAAAAAAACATAAATTCAATAACAAAGGGCATTCTAGTAATTCCATCACAACCCCAAGGCCCCAACCATGATTGAGACTTGAGAGCCCTCCGTATAATAAAAATTAGACCGACCACCTCTGACGAAGCCTTCAGAATTATCAAAACGATGGACCCGAAAAGAAAAAGGTCCACCGAAACGGAGCTACCATTGCTGTCCGATGAAGATCCGACGGTCCACGACGGCGCATCGGTCTCGGGCGCGGTGTTCAACCTCTCAACGAGCATAGTCGGGGCGGGGATCATGTCGATACCGGCGACGATGAAGGTGCTTGGGATGGGGCCCGCGCTGTGCCTGATCATGGCCGTCGCATTCCTATCGGACGTGTCGGTGGAGTTCCTGATGAGGTACACCGAATGTGGGCCGTCGAAGACGTACTCGTACGCGGATCATGAGGGAGTCGTTTGGACGGCTGGGATCGGTGGGACTGCAGGTCTGTGTGGTGATCCCCAACATGGGCGGTCTGATTGTGTACCTTATCATCATAGGTGGGTAACCTAGCATCTTTGTTGGCTTTGTTTTGATTTATCTTCACTAGCAATTCTTTGGATAGGAGAATAGACGAGGAATAGAGAAGAATAAGATCAAAACATTGTTTGTTTGTAATTAATAGGGAAGGTAAAGCTATGTCAGAATATGTTAGAATAAGCTGGTAAACCCCCCCCCCCCCCCCATATTTCACTTGTATAAAAGGTGACGTGAAATCACATTTCATCATCTCTATTAAATTAAAAGATTCACATCTTATTCATTATAAAAAAAAATTTATTATTATATTTTTCCAATGAAAAAAACAAACAGAAAATGACTTATTCAGGCTGTCTGATTGTGTAAGCTCTTCTTCTGTATTATAAGCTATTCTTATGTGTGTTTTGAATTATCTACACTAGTGGGTGTTAGTTTCGTCCCATGGAATTTCAATTGTTTTAGTGAATATATCTAACTTATAAATTTTTTTCATTCGTATGTGATTATATTTTAATCCTATAATTACTAATGGATGGCTAATAGGTTCCCTTAATTTATTGTAATTTTTCCTTTTTGGTTTTTATGATTGCAACATAAAGATCATAGTATTTTTCCTGATTATATTTTCTTACAAAATATAATCAGAAAAAATCGAGTTTTTACTTAAATTTTATCTAAATCTTCAAACTTTTATTCAAATTTTTAATGACTATTTTTTTTTTTCTTCAACTCCACATTTTGAAAAGATACGAGTAAAATATAAAGTGATGGCTAGAGACATATCATATCAAATGAAACTATTATTCAAATTTTTAGTAAAATTTAAATATATGTTTAAGTAAGAAGTGAAGATGATCCAAGAGATATAACCTAGTTTAGAACACAGACTAGTGATTTCTAGTGATTACGAACTGGTGTTTCAGTTTTATTGACCCGATCAAGATTCAAAAGCAACAACAAAGCCATCATCGCATTTTCCCTTGAGAGCAAGATCTAAAGTCTACACACATTGATGTGATGATGGGACATCGCATTTTTTTTATCTACCCCATAACCTTATGATCAATTTAGCGTTTATTTTCATTCTCCTCCCTAGAACACTAAAGAAAAACTGTGTTTGGTATCCGTCATTCCTACTCTCATCCCTACATATTTTAGGTAAAATTTTACCTTTTGGATTCTTAAGTACAAGGAATTTTCTTTCACGATTAGAACTAACCCTTAATCTCATATATCATGATTTGTCATATTTTCTGCATTTTTCATGTTCCCGCAGGCGATGTATTGTCACGAAGCCGATCGGAGGGGACGGTCCACCTGGGAATACTACAGGAATGCTTTGGGGATCACTGGTGGACCAGCCGGGCATTCTCTCTTCTTCTCAGTCTTGATTTTCATGCTCCCTCTCCTACTATTGAAGCGTGTTGGTCAGCACTTCAAACCACGAATTGGATTTCCTAATGAAGAGGGGTGACTTTTGTGAATGTTTTTCTGCGATAAACCTGCACGTTTTGTATCAGACTCATTGAGGTTCACATCGGCAGTATCGGTCCTACTCGCGGTGGTCTTCGTTGTCATAACCTCAGTGATGGCCATCATCGTGCTATCGGAGGGGAAGACGAAGTCGCCGAGGCTTCTTCCGCACCTCACGAAGCAGTCCTCTGCCTTAGAGCTCTTCACTGCCATCCCGGTCATCGTCACGGCTTTCACTTTCCACTTCAATGGTGAGCTCTGACTCAGACATATATTATAAAATTTACACTCTTGTTTTCTCCATATATGATATCTAGAAGAGAGAAAAACCCTAAAATCTCGTGTATGTACCCACATCTGCCTCAAATCTGAAGCTATCCTTCTTCGAATATTAATGTGTAGCTCAGGTTACTGATCCACATGAGATTTCATTTCCTAATGTCCAAGATTTTTGCTAATTCAATCATATTATGATGTTCACTGTGCACCCAATCCGAGCAGAACTGAGCAACTCCTCCGACATGGCATCAGCAGTGTGGCTCTCCCTGATCCTGTGCTCCGCAATCTACACGGCCGTTGGCCTCGCTGGCTACCTCCTCTTTGGAGATGCCACCATGGCCGACATCCTCTCCAACTTTGACCACAATGGTGGCTCAGGAGGCTCCATCGGCCCATTCATCACAGACACAGTGCGGCTGAGCTACGCCCTCCACTTGATCCTGGTGTTCCCGCTCATCATCTTCTCATTGCGGATCAACGTTGACGGCCTCCTCTTCCCCAAGGCACAGTTGCTCGGCTCAAGCCCGGTGAGGTTCTACTCAATCACTGGGCTTCTGCTCAGGTTCACGTACCTGGCAGCGATCGCGATACCTAACATATGGGCACTCTTTCAGTTCTTCGGATCAACGTCCGCCGTCTGTCTGTCACTGATCTTCCCTGGCGCGTCTGTCTGTCACTGATCTTCCCTGGCGCGTCTGTCTGTCACTGATCTTCCCTGGCGCGATCGTTCTAAGGTACAGAAACAGAGAAATACAAGTACATGCAGGTAATGGTGGCCTAAGTTTCTTATTGATTTACTGAATGTTTGTGTGCGTCGTTGTGTTTGACAGAGATGTACATGGGGTATCAAAAAGGAGGGATAAAGTACTTGCGGCGTCGATGATCAGCCTGGCTGTTATCACAAGCACCATAGCCATTACAAGCAATGCTATCAGTCTTTTCGGAAAATAAACAGAGGAATGGTTATGCTTGATTCTTCCCGCAAATCGTTGAGGAGCACGACTGACTGATCCAGACTTGGAATATGCAAAAATTAACGGATCAGAATTACATGGCCCAACTCCTTGAAAGATCACCCTAGAATCAGCAGTCCATCATGGGTGATTTGTGTGGCATTGAGCATCTGCAATACAATATAAGTCTCATTATTTTGGGCATATAAAAGCATGTAATGTCCAGTATAGTGAATAATTGCCAATCCTCCAATTTGTTTCTCATCACAATCAAATCGATAAGGGCATTCACTGGGGGTACATCAGCCACAGAGCAAAGAACCAACGGTGAAAGAAATTTCATGGGTGAGTATTAGAAGGAATTCGGGCAAGATTTCAACTTTGATAAAAACAAATTTCTACAATGCAATCAAAAGTTTCCTCAATATAATTGGCATCCAAAAAGACATGTTAAATGAACTAAGAGAAGAAAAGGAAGAAAAGAAGTGCAACTGGATATCAAGTCATTGATGCCTTGCTATTGAAACAAAAATGTTGGGAGGCATCAAAATGGATTCTCACATGCAACCATGCCATTCAGCATATTGTCACCCTTCCAAAAAGATATTCATAATTCATGCATTTAATGCGATATGTCAAGAAAAATAAGGAGGCAGGTGAATTATCAATAAAATGTATTCACATGATTGTTATTGCAAAGTTTCCTGAAATAGTTTCCCACATGGACAAAAGGTTTTCAATAAACATGTTAATTTTTCCTTCTTTACATAATACATGAGGGTGGGGTTATTGTGTCAGTAATACTTGAAAAGAATTGATACCTGTTGAATCAAAGGGAAGTTTCCAAAGGTTCAACCAAATGGTGATATAAACTCGTTGCAAAAGAAATGCTGCCATGACTAGTCTGGAATTTGCTCTTCGAGAAAGCATTCACTTGATTGAGCATGTATAAAGTATAATCAACAGTCTTATGTATTCCTAACCCTTTCCTGTACAATGCTCATTACTCAGTCTCAATTCTTTTTCTACAATTCCAAAATGGGTGGCTCTCTGGCCTGTCAATCTCAACTGAAACTAGAATGCCGTCTGACACAAAGGACATTTGTTGTTGTGTGAAGTCGCACGCCATTTGTATATACAAAGCTTGTGGAACTTGTATTTGCACGTAGTGCAGGCAAACTGAGGAAGACTGCGATCAGAGGTGTGAAACACACTGTAACAGATAGGACAATCTTCAACCCCTTTAAATTCTTTGTCAAAATTATTTTTCCAGATACAGATTGCCTCTGCCATCGCCCCGTTCTGCAATCGCCATTAGAAAGTGTTAGCTTGCATCACTAGATGCACTTTGACTGGGATATAAAATGGTGAATTTGAATTCTTCACCCAGCAGTCAGATATCAAAAAAGAAAACAAGACCCAGAAGCAAACAACCCAAAGATATAATAGTTTTTGAAATAAAAGAGGATGGAGCACTCTCTGATATTATAATTCTTTGAGGATGAACTGAACAAAAACCAATTTGACGGGCTAGTGTGGTGGTGGAAATCAGTATTAGATCTTCTTGTATTTACTTGGCCACATGGAAAGAAATGGGAAATGACAGATTTACTCAAACATAGGTAGATGTCCTTTCTTGCTAATGATTTATTATTCTTTTTGTCATGAACTAAAGATGCATGCTTCTTCAAAAGAAAAATAACCAAAAAATGGACCCAGCACTTTGGATGGATTTTCAATAATATAGCACCGGCCATGTTTATGTAAAGCTTTATTTATCCATTCAAACTCCGATATACTGTAAAACACACACGATTCATTATAAAGAAATAAGGCCCAGAGGAAAGGATAATTAATTTTCATAATTGAGAACTTTTTCTTCAAGTCATATACACCAAACAGAGATACTTGACAGACTGTATAATGTGAACAGCGCCGAACCTGGTTTCGGATGAATGCTGACAGAGATAGCAACCATTTTCGTTGTTTTGCCTCACTAATACCAATACTCCGCGTGCAATCAACATCCACAGGGTGCAAAGGATAATAAGCTGGAAGATGAATAACCAAATCCATTGTTGAATCATCCTTCTTATAGGTTGCTGTTATCTCATATGTCGATTTGTTCACTATGACAGAAAAACTCTCATCACCAATGGGAGCCTGTTTGACCTGCATTAAAAGGTAATTAAAAAACCCAGAAAATCCCTAATTAGCTTCACATAATCACCAAAAAAAATAACCTAAAAAGTTGCAGCAATTTTTTAGCATAATTACATCACGAAGTTGCAATAATCTCCTTGTCAACAAAACCAAGTTCAATAGGAAAAAAATGATTTTTTTCAGGACCATGTGCCTGAAGAAAAATATTTCTTTGAGATAGAAACCCTCCAGGGTCCATGGTCACTGGATTGGAAATATTGCTTTAATGTTTATCAAAATCTTAACATTCTCATAGCAGATCCAATTGTGATTCAACTTGCAGACCCTGACCTAGCAAATCTAAAAACAAATTTTAAAAGTAAACATGAATAAACAATCCAGTCAATAGCCATATATACAGCTATGTGATTAAGATATACCTGAGACAATTCCTCTGCAAGGAGACAAGGGCTGCACCATGCTTTTGTGAGTGATTCAGCAACAGATGATAGAGAACGATCACGCAAACCAGCAAACCAATTACGCACATAAGCAGGTAGAAGACGAAGCATCAATCCGTACACTGATCCAGCAAGAGAAGCCATTTGTTCTGTCCCAATGGGCCAAAGTGATTCTATGGCAAATAATAAACAGCCAGATGTTATGGCACGATTAGCAGAACTAGCAAACTTGGAAGCCTCAACAGGAAGTTGAACATCCTTCTTCTTAAGATTTTGCAAGAATCCCGTCCTGAAAGGAATATGTTGGAAAACACAATCCAATATGTTTGGACTAGCATGGTTAATAATCCATTGAATCAATCCCTCCCTCTCTGATGATGTAGATGATAATGACTGTAAATAAGAAAGCACCACTGCCCAAGCTATAAAGACATTCACCTGCACATGACAAAAAGATGGTTGGAAAAGAAGCCAAAGCAGAGAATAAATGAATCTTGGTTACTGAGGCGTAGTTACCCTATCATGTGTGACTAATTCCATTGAAAGAACCTTGGAGGGCAAATTTTGAATCATCCATGAAATCTCATCCCTCAGACAGACAGTTTCTTCCATGGGTGATTCCACACATTGTGACAAATTATATTCCTTCTTTCCTGCAGCATTCTCATTCAAGGATCTGTCCTTTTTTAACAGAGCTATGTGCAAAACAGGCTCAGTAGAGAGGATAACATAAGCAGCTATCTGCAAAGAAAAGAGAGAATTGGAGGAAAAAAGGATGGCATACAAAGAGCTAACAGGTCCTTTGCTAAGTCCCCAAAGCTCCACAGCTTGAACTGCTGCATGTCTAACATGGAAGGGGAATTAATTACGCAAAAAGCAACCAGTTCCCAGAAATGAGAATGTGCAAGCCGACTTGATGCTATAGCAGAAGACACCGTTTCACCATACTGACTTGCAATGGCCTCCGTGACACCAGTGGCAAAGAATAAACGGAGAACATCTTCAAGTAAACAATCTTTGACAGAGTCCCACTTTGCCAAATTTAAGGGAAGTGAATCTTCATCATCTTTTGTTTGTTGGAGTTCCCCAATCTGATGGAAAACAGACAATACAAAAAGGGCAGTCCTAGCAAGATTTAATGGTAAAGGATCCAAAATCTGCAGTGCTAATTCTAAACTCTTTGCAACATCCATGTTATCAGAAGAGGAAGCACCCACTGCAGCAGAATCTATATTTTCCGCTATTTCCTCCATCACCAGAACTGCAGATTCTGTCCACTTGCGCAGCTGAGTAAACACAAAGTCCCAATCATCCTCACCAAATTCCCGCCAACAATGGCCAACTGATACAGCCGTCAATTTTGCTAATGTTATCTCTAACGATATCGATGGACACATATCTGGAATTGATGATGCAACAGAATTCATCTGGTCAGAAGTGGTTGAGGCATTACTGCTGCATCTTTGCTTCCTAAACAAATCCAGTAGTAATGTTCTTTCCATATGGCTGATGTTTCTCAGCAAAGCCTCTTTTAATGTTCTTATTCCTCCTGAGGTATTCAACGGATAACAAGATATAACCACTTCAACCCATTCCTCCAAATCTGCAAAGAAAATGAAAATAAAAGGAACAATCAAAACCATTATTCTAGAAGGATAAAAATTATAACATAAGAAACCCAATCACCTTGCTGATGTGCAATCGCAGAAAGTAATGGTGGCACAGAAAGGGCCTTCTGAAGCCACAAAGTGATAGTATCCTCCACCAGATCATCTTTCATCAAATTCGGTGAAAAGACATTGTTTATTTCATCTGATCCTGTCCGTGTTATACGCAAGGGTTGGATAACAATGTTTAGAACAAAAGGAAGAATCCTTAAACAGCTTCTGTTTAATGTGGGACCTATGTAAAGTTTATTTACAATGCATTCAAACAGTACAGAAGCCTCATCCTTTCCCCAGATATTGTCCTTCGTAAACATAGTCCAAAGCATGGAAATAAGGGCCCTTACGAATGGTTCATCGATATTCTCAACATCATCGTCTGAAGCAACCCATGCATTAAAATGACTCAATTGACCCCTAGCACAGTGGACAAGGGCACCATCTAACAATATGTTGACTACGGAAAGTATCAGGTTTTCTTTACCAGAACAATCTACATTTCTTGCATATTCACTCAGAAGAGGTAAGAAAGAACCCATGGCGCTGCCCCCTTCCCACTTCCATGTGCACAATACTTCAGCAGCGAGCCATGCTCGAGAAAAAATACATGATGAAACCATATCATTTCTAGTATATTCTGGTGACGGGGGTAAATCTGAATTTTCTGGGACCCCGGCAAGAACTCTACTAGGGCCAAGATTTGAAGTAAGCTTTACAATGAACGAAACAAACTGGTGATGGATTGACCCCTGCATTCAACAAATCTTCGGCATGAGCATCATGAATTTTTTAAAAATACCATAGACAATAGTCACAATTTTCATTGGTTTTCAAAAAATCAAGATAACTAGCAACAAAACAAGCAAAACAAGGCCAATAATAAATAAGAATTTCTAATTTTTGAGAAGAAGTTCATGATTACTATGCTGGAGTTATAGATGACTAGCGTATAGCAGCAGTTGGATGTGAGACTATAGATTCATCACAAGTAAACGGACTCGGACACCAAATTGCAAGGTAAGCTTTGATGACTCCTTCCTTCAGAACCAGGTCAAGCAGAAATAGAATCAATTTCCAGAAGTATCCATTGCTTCTTCCCAGATAATTTGGATAAGCCAACCTCAGATTGGCAGCCATTTGTCAAAATTATTAATACACACATTCTCCAATTTCTGAGATGTGCATCTTAGCTAAACCCATGCTGTTGGAATAAAACTGTGTGCACCTTTTCCACATCCATTGGCATTGCAAACTCTGCAATGAAAATGAATGCATTCTTGCAAACATGTCCAGATGATACTATCAGCTATAGGGTGATGGCCAATGGGTAATATGGTCACATAGATCAAGCCCCAGTTTGGGTTGAAAAATAGATGTAGAATAGGATGGAATAGGGGTGAATAAACTCAAAAACCTGTCTGTTGGCAAGGAATAGGTGGGTATAAAATGTGAGAATAAGCTGATACTAGTTTCCGAGTTCCCCTGAAAGTTTGTTATCCCATCCATTCTATGCCACTAGTATAAGGGGTTCAAATGTTAAATCATTTTTCACCTTTATAAATCTTTATTTACATCGTATCACCTTTTATTTACAACTTAATTAAACAACAAAAACTTATTTTGTCTCTAGCGATCATAGCACAACAGTTCAAGGCTTTACTTGTGTTAAGGGTAGATCTTGGGTTCGAGTCTTGACGCTATATTAAAAATCATGTTTGTTTGGCGAAATTCGAAAGAACTTTCAATGAAACCGGGACAAATAGGCGGAGGCAGCCTACCAGGTTGGCCATAAGGTCAATCACGAAAAGTCCCTCCGTCATAAAAATGATAATAATAAATAAATAAATCATTATTACATTTTCCAATAAGAATAGCTAAAAACATAACCAAACATAATACAAAAAAAAATTAATTCTGTAGGTATAGTTATCTATAATTATTTATATTTATATAGAATAGTTATATACCCTGGAATAGCTTATTTCGCTCCCACACGGGGGCCAAGTGATTCCATGGACCATAAATATTGTTGGCAATGCAAACGAAATTTCTATAATCATCAACGAGATGCTTAAAGAAAAGCATATGTTCGTTTCATTTCACTACCACTTTACAGTTGGGGATGTTTTTTACATGCATACTCTCTATCAATAAATTTATTCTCCTTCTGGTCAGCCTTCAGAAGGCCAGACATCACTTTCCCAAAAACCATTTAAAAAAAGTACCCTCGCAGTCATTGATTTTACAAATTTTAAATAAAACTACTTTGGCACTCATTTGTCACACACAGTCTGGACAAAAAGGACTCCAGAATTGCAAACACGATATTGGAAAATAAGAGGAATCCATCATGCTTAAGCTGTAGTCGGATATCCAATGCAAGATGAGGAATCAACCAGTATTTCATGACTAAAATCAGCTTTTACTAAATAAGAACTCTGTGCCCATATTTGATAAGTATTCATCTATATATTGTGTCTCTAAGCACCATGAAATAAACAGCATTTCACTTGCTGAAGATAAAACTGATTTTTCCTAGAGGCCCCATTAGACTGGGATTTTTGCAAATCAACATCCTGAGGAAATATCTATTTGGAGGAGGAACTTTACCAAACATCAATTTGGCACTTAAAATTTGTGTATAATCAAGATTCTAGGATTGCATCCACTCCTGCTTGCTAGGTTTTGATAGTAAATTATAAAAAAAAATTGTCTGGGCTTGAAAGTCCATAACCTAACACTGTGACCTTAATTGCACATTAAGGAGAAGCACCTATTCACCTTCACATACTTGCATCATAACTCTAATGGTTAGGTGCATTACATGTGCTTTCTTCTCATTCACCACAAAAGTATATAACCATGGTGTAACTACTACAATATCCAACACTATAAATCTGATTCAGTAAACAAGACAGACTGCAATAACACACACACAATTTACATATCAAATTGATAAACATAAGTACATAACCACAAACTTCAAATTGTGAATACAAATGTCATGAGAAAACAGGCAAATTGCGAATATGGAAGTAATGAGGAAATGATATAATAGAAGAAAATAGAGAAAGCTAGAGAGGTTCATATTATTTTTTTATTAAATCTAATATGGAAAAACATAACAATTAACACAATGAGGATTTCTCTTACACTTCACTGGAGATATTTCCCTTTGCAAATACAAATATAACACAAGAAATAATTTTTGTATAGTCAATAAAAGATTGCCAAATAATATACACTGACAAAGTGACAATGTTCAAAACAGATAGAGACTAGACAGAAACAATAATGATTGCCAAATACAGAGTCACCAACTTACGACTTGCAATCAATTAACAACAATTTACAGATGTAAAGTGAATGTGAAATCTTGCATGAGAAGATAAAAATTGCAGGAAACTAATTTGTTAACTTGTATTTAAAAGTCAAAATGATGGAGCAAACTATTCATCATTCATAATGGAAGTAATTTAACATAAATCCTCACGTGAATATTCATGTCTGCCCTTCCAACTTTAATGATGCCTGATCTTGTTTTGTCATTGATGAGCGGTGCAACCCAATGAGGCCAACAATCATTCTCAGATAACAACAAGTCTAATAAATGTTGTTCTCTGGTGTGGTCCCAACAGAGAACCCGAATGAATTCCAAAACCCATTTGCAGAACAAAGTAGCCACTTCATCGTTACTTACGGCACTTGTCTCAAATACAGCAGATCTGATAGTCTGAATCAAAATGTTTTCCAACACTTGCTGACTGTCTAAACTAAGGTTTCTCCAGAAAGAATTGTCTATATTAAAAAGAAAATCACACATCATTTTCCCAAGAGCCTGCTTCTTATCAAGGTGTTCCTGCGATGTAACAGCTACATTCCCGTGTGATGATATTGGAATATTGCCATCATTGTGACAGAAAGAACTCTCATAAGTATGATGAACTATTGCATGGGATGACATGTCACACTCCCAAGCAATAATAAACACAGCAGCTAATATACAGGGAACCAGTTTGCACACCTCATCTAAAATCTCCAAACAATAATAACTACCCTGAAGAACTTCAAGAGCAAAACGAGCACTTTCAAGCATAAATTTCGATTTGCAAGTCTGCAACTCGCACTGGTTTTCAATAGACAGGAATAGAGGAGCAGACTTTGCCCAATTGAAAAAAGACTGCGTGAGAAATCCATGAAATAGTTTCAGGATTTCTTCAAATACAAGAATCATAGCCTCTTTGGACAGAAAGCATACTTGATCATCTACAGCTGAGCCTCCAAGAACAGCCCTGCAACAATCATATAATAAAAATGTTACAGAAGCTACCAAAAAGAATTTTTGTTTATGCATAGGCCATCACACTCAAAAACTCCAAAGATGCCATGTAAAATCATGAAAAGGTGTAAACTATATGTCAGTCATTGAATTACATTTAATGGGATATATATGAAGCACAAGACACTTCTTCTGATACCTTCACTTTCCACTTTGTTTAGTATGTCATGCAAGCATGAGAACTAACAGCAGAGTAGTAATATCCAACTATTAATATGAAAGACCGCAGCCAGCTATCATTATTTAAGAAAAAGTATCACATCCTAGTCATATATAATTGCTCTTCGGTTAACAGCCACAAATTAAAACAGCAATATGGTACCTTAGAAAGCGAGTGTGAGATATGCTTGAAGGAGGAGCACTGCGGACCACAGAAACAGCAACTAGATCTAATATTTTGTCATGCCAGTGTTCTGGGAGGGAGCCGTTTCGAAGAAATGTCTCAGTACCCAAATTCCTGTTCTTGATTTTTCCTTTAACTTTCTCCATCAACATAGCCAACGAACATATATGATTGCTACACGAAGTCTCAATGTCAATTCCAGAAGTTTGATGAAGTTTGCTTATATACTTGATGATACAAGACCATTGCTCAGAGAAAAGCTCATCTTCAAATAAAGCAAGCAAGAGATCAAGTCGTGAACTACTTGAACTATTGCTTCCATGAAAACACCAAGGAACAAAATGAGTTTCATAAACTTGCAAAAACTGCTGTGCCTCTAAATTCTTGTCCTCACTAACAGTAACATGGTTGATGCAATCCCATTCATTCTTTTTAAAGATCTGTGAAAGTGTAGTTCTTGGTCCAAATATTGTAACCGATATATACAAGATCCTCACAGCATCTGCAGAATCCTGTAACCAAAGATATACACACAGATTTGATGAAAAAAGGATGTTTTTTTAGGTAAAAGAATTCACACGAGTTAGAAAAATACACCGACATTTTATAATGCATGGTGGGTTTTAGTTGATATATTTTGGCAATGCAATCACAGAAATTTGAATTAATGAGTTAAAACTAGCAACAGGGATATTCTTAAGGTTTAAAGAATGTCCAATTTGTTGAAATCAATGTTATCCAATTCTGGCATAAATTGTCTAGTATAAACTTTTGAAGGACAGGTTGAGTATTACATCAGGAAACATGGTAGAGAATCATTGTCATATATGTAAATCACATAAAGGTCAAAAAGGATTACTACTCATGAACAAATGCAGAATGCATTCATATCAGATGTTATTTCACTAATTAATTGGTCCTCAACCACAAGTGTCACCAGATTGCTACCTCTGCTTGATCTGTATTATGCCACAGGGTGTAGAACTTGATGCCCATCACTTAAAGACAAAAAAGAGGGAAAGATTAACTCTAGAAATTAAACATTCATGTTCTTCTTCACCATTAAACTAGATCTTTCTTTTTTTTCTCTTTTTTTTGGATTGAAAAATAGACCTTCTACCACATTTTATTAAAAGTAGTACAAGGTCACTGTAATAGTATGAGGTAAACTTGATCTGTCCTGGTTCCTAATATATGTTCAGGTATCAGTGATCATATAGATAGATAAACAAGCAATTCTATATAAATATAACGAAATGGCAAAAATGTGAGATGCGGTTTTCATAGAGGGACGCCATAAATTAGATCACAGACAGTCCCAGCAGAAAAAAAATGTATACCAGTTCAAGTATTTTGACAAGTAAAACACAATCACACTTTAATATCATAAGGCATCAAAATATAAAGAAACACAGAAGTTATAATCTTGATGCATTGAGAACAGTTTACCTAAGAACTTACCAAAGATTTTATCAATGGATAACAGCTAGCCACCATTGGTCCTGCTAAATTATACAACGGCCATTTTTCACCTTTTTTAACTGAAATTTTATCCAGTATCAACAGAAAATTTACAAGTCGATCGATGAAGTCTGAAAACCTTGGAAAACATTCTCCTTGATGAAATATTTCCAGACAATCATTCTGAAATGGTGTACAGAACACAGGGAGCAAATCAGATTTCTTTGAAGAAATGCTTGAGAGAATCTCAACAAGGCATGAGCCAAGTTCTTGCATATAGCTTGCTGGATAAACATTACTAATCTTTTCAATAGTTCTTCCATCCAAATACTCAACATTCCCTTCAGCTAAGCTGCTTGATTTGCTGAATGAATATCCATCTTGTTTATTTGTTCTTGCTAATGATAAGTAATCATGCCATAAAAGTTTTACAAGAATATTATCCACAAGACTGACTTGAAAATTGTTCGCTTCATCCATTTCATCAAAATATCTGCAAGCCAAAAAAGCACAACATTAATGGGTGAACTCATGGTCAAGGCTGAAAATGGTGATTACACATCAAGGAAGAATACACTAAAAGATTAAAAGCACACACCTTGAAGCACTATACAGTCCCCAGAGAAAGCACTCTTTAAATGCCTTGAAAAACGCCAATCGATCAGAAGATGACGCTTGGAAAGGACTTCTACCTGCCCAAAGGTTTTGGAAGAAATTCAAGAGAAAATGCTCGCCATATATCACATTTTGGGGAACACAATCAAGGAAAGGAAGTAGAGAAGGGTATGAGAGTTGTTGCGATCCATAGCATCCATTTCTTAAAAAATTCCAAAACCGAGACAAAACAATTTTTTGAATATTGACATGTGACCAACTTTCTGAAAATCTTCTGGAAAATAGCAACATTGTCTCCCACATGGAAGAATGGCATGATGCATCCTTCTCCTGGAAAGCACCAAGTATGGCAGAAGATAATGTTTTAATATTTCCTTCATTGTAAACATGTGGAATATGCTTAATAAAGCACCCCAATACCGAATATGTAGCTGATCGGACCCCGGGGTCCAGAGATTTGAGAAAATCTAGAAAATATTTATGATCAGTAAATATCTTTTCAGCAGAGGATGCAGCAGTCACCCTAGCCTTTGATGCATTTTTAGATTCAGTAGTAAGATTTTCAGAATCATGATTCGTCACTTTCATTCCCACTAAAATATCAACAAGTGTAGCTAGAGCCATCAATGATGAACTGATAACCTGAAATTCAAAAGAACTGAAAATTAGGACATCAAATTAGTGAGATGGAAAAAAGCTTCAGTGTGTGAAATTGACAATGATAACAATAGATAGTAACCCAATTTCATATTCAAATCTGATGAATGTGCAAAGAAAAAAAATTTGGTTCCAGACTTCTAAGGAGCTTTTAAATGCAGTATAGAAACAAGAAATATTTTCAGAAAATGAAAAGGCTACATTAAAAAAATTCAGTTTGCCAGAACTATTGAAATTGAAGTTGATGGGCATGATACCTTTGAGAATATGCACAATAAATTGTTCAATTATAAAAAGGAAAAAAAATGCAAATACGACAGATAGGTGCATACTCGCTGGTGCATCTCTTGCAACTCATCCTTGGGCATAGTTTTTTCTGACATAGCCTGGGGTGTTAATTTTAAATTTTCATCAAGATATAAAAATATCTCTGAAGTGCATAAAATCAACGCATCTAATCTTTTCTCTTGAGCTGGGAAAGCCGCCTGTCATCCATAAATTCGGGTCAATTTAAATCATACTAACAGAAGAAGCGAGACTGAATATCAAGAATTGCAGTAAATCTAGCTCGTGCAACAAAAGGCTGACTAACCATAATTCTTTATATTACAAAAATCAAAGGGTCATAATAATATTGGCATCAATAGACTAACAACAACTACTTGCTGTCATGGTAATCATTATACTCTCAAGAAGTAGACAAGAACAATCGATCACATATCAACAGGATGATGATTAATTAGGGGTCAATTTTCAGTATATGTCTGCCTCGTTGATATGAGACCAGTCAGTCAGGCAAATTGATCCAATAAAAAATAATGAGATATCCAGATAATGAGTGTTTCTGTGAATACAAGACACATATCTAGGGATTGGAAAGTAAGGCACAGGCTCAACTCGGTCAAAGCTCATTTGAAAAAAAAACGCAGAACATGTTAACAGAGAGGTACTCAATACAGCAGACCATATCATTCTTTCTATAATTCAATTTTCGAGCAGTCATCAATCTTCCTCACTCTCTCATTCATAAAGAAGAATCATCTCAGGCAACAGCTCCACTTCCCAGACAGACCAGACGTCCCCACATGGAAGTGATCATCAGATTATTGAGAAAGAGACTTTAAATAAATCCAATAAGATTAACTGCTCAATCATTAACTGCAGAAATGACATGAGCTTGAATTGAGCTGTGCACAAATTTAGTTTATTTCAACTAATTCAAGTTAGAACCAAGCTTAAACATCCAACAAATCTGACCGTCCGAAAACAAATGGACTGGCACTTCAGCTTGAATTGGCACATTTACCGCCATAGTGTATCACCTGCTTTCCCAGCATTCTGTAGCATTCAACCAAAACGATCGTGTTTTTTTCTCTTTCTGTAACATATTGAGCAGCAAAATATTCCAAAAGATATTTTAATAATCTTGCTAAGCATCATGAGGGACTGCATCACAAGGTTTCCTTTCTGAATATGAATGCAGGATGGGAACAGGAGATGCAAAAATATATAATGATGCCTATAAATAAAATGGCACTAGATTCAGAAACAAGTATGATGTTTTGAGTTCTGTCTGCCAAAAACAATGGCCGTTGTTATTGGCACATGTGTGGGGCAGTACAACAATTGAAAACACACACACACACACAAATGACCTTACACATCACTGGATTGTCCTCATTAAACCTCAACAGAGATGGGTTGTTTCTTTGAGTAGTTGGTGTTTTTTTTTTTTTTTTTTTTTTTTTGAGGATAGAGTAGTTGGTGTTTGTTATGTTTGTATCTTTTCTCTTCTTCTGTTTATTTTAGGAGATTCCTTATCTAATTTTTTTTATTGGTTAGGCCTAAATGTCCACATCCAAAGAAGCTAATTAAATTATCACTAAATTATAGTTTGGGGCTCCGACCTTTCATCAATGAAAAGGATAACCTTGCACATCAAGATTAAAGAGAAAGGAAGATGATATGTGGGAGAATTCAAACCTCGAAGGATCGCCTGGCTGCTTGAGAAACTTCAGAAATTGGGTCAAACTGAGAAAACCACCAAGGTCCCATCAAGGACCTCAAATGTAGGGCCAAACCCCTCCTAAAAGAATGAAGAGAGTATACTATAAGATGGTGAAAGAATCTTGGTCCACACAAATAAATCGAACATATACAATAGGCAATTTAGAATAGTAAATAAAAATTCCAATATGCCATAAGAATTAACATTACAAAGACTTCCATCACAGAAAGTTGACTTTCACAAACTGAACAACCTCTAATTTAAAATCCTTTTAACTACACGGGATTATCTTGGGTGATGACCTTTTTACTGACCTTTTAATTCAATGTGAAAGAATTATTTTATGTATAGGGCGGGGTGATCAGATACCCTGGTAGTGTTATACCTCTACCCTATGGTTGAATTGTAAAGTTTCAAATTTCTTAAGTTTTTTACGCAAGTCAAAAACTTGTATAGATTATCTAAGCCCATCAGATCATATGCACTGCATTCTGAACTCTATAACCAGTGCAGATACACACAAACACACACATTTGAATATGAAAATATATTAAGAATTTACTAAAGATTAGAACAAACCTGACGGCAATAACAAGATTCATCATGGTGTCATGAGTAGCTCGTCGAACCTCTCTATTGTAGTCAAGCAAGAGTCTCTTGTATTCAAAAGCCTGCAAAATTTGACAAGAATAATGAAGATTACAAAAAAGTTGAAAAGATAACATTAGGAAGTCCTTGTGTTGCACCCCAACATCTTTCTTCTCAAAAATAAAGTTGAAAAATTCTTAATAAAATATTCTTAAAAGTTCTTATATAATCAAGTTTTAACATAAGTAGGGTATTGCGCGCAATGCATGTTTCTGTTTAGATAAAGGTGCTTGTATCTATCGTTATCCATGAAGTTCCTTGACAAGGATAGGAATGTTTATGTAAAAGTTCTTTTGTGAAGTAGGTAAGAGTGCAAATCATAAATATTGAAGTACAATGGTTAAGCTTTGCTGGATTATTTCTTATACTACAGATGTCAGTTCCCACATGTCAGGTGAGGTCGAAACCATGGAAAGGAACTCCCTATATGCATGGGACGATGACTTATTTGTTCATATGTTTTACAAAGAAATCAAGATACAAGTGTGTAATATTTTGTGATCAGTTTCTTGACCTCATAATTCACATCAGATGGTGATAAAATAATAATAAAAACTTAGACAAATAATAGAGACATATCTCTCCTCTTTGCAGAGCGGCCTCCATCTCCCAAGCCATCCCCAACTTAGACAAAATAATTACATTATTGCAGCTACTAATGATGGCACATTAAACATGTTACTTCATGAAGGGACCTTAATCATAAGGGACTTGTTTATAGACAAATAGAGGGGTTGTGATATAAAAATAAAAGAAGACTCAGGCACATATAAACCAATGACATCATGATATTCATGACAAATTCATATGTTTAAAATTTCCACATTCAAAAAAATTCAAACTAACCAGAAAAAAATTTAGGAAGAAAATAAACTTTACCCATTGTGGAACAATTTGCACAGTTTCCTCCACACTTCTTTGCTTAAATAGTAGACTTAGGGAACTCAATGCTTTAAGCTGAAATCATACAGGGAAGTAAACAAGAAGATAATAGACGAGGAGTTAGGAAATAACAAGCATTGATGAACAAAACATAATATTACCAGCCAAGTTATGCATGTGACCAGTGCCAATAAGACATATCAGTCAAGTTAAGCATGTGGCCAATGTCAATAAGAATAAGCGTGTTGGACACATGCAGCATGCCCATGATAATTGCTCAGAAGAAATGAACAGCCTCACTACTATGTCATTGGCATATAATACAAGAAGTAGAGCAGCTAAAATGATTTAGAGGAAAGAAGTGATAAACTTATGTTTAGATCGTACAAAAAAAAGGATCATGCTACTGTGTAAAATATAAGAGTAACAAACAGTGATTTCATAAAGCTAAATCTACAGATGGTGTTTATGTATCACAGAGCCACTAAACAATTCGGTTAAATTAAATTTAAATATGGAAAGGAAAATAACTAGCTAAATACTTTCAAATTTGTGATTCGAAAATAAGATGAACTGAAATATCTGAAGGGAATAACATTCAATGTTACTGTAAATAACATATGGCACGATGTATTTGTACTATGCCTGTTCAAAATCATCCGTGGAAGTGCCAATAGTGCAAAAAATTCTGATAAATGGTTCTGATGACAAATCACCAAGAATGAGATTGAGAGAGAGAGAGAGAGAGACAGGTAGACAACACTAAAAACACACATTTGGGAAAAATTATAATAGAAAAAAAAACTGCATAGAAAGATTTGCATATCCACAGAATGATAAAACTTTTTTTTGTTGGGGGGGCTCAGGGATGAAAACATTTTTTGAAGAAAAAAATGTTTAGGAGTCCTTTAATGATTGAGTCCTTGAAGGAAGAAAATGCTCAGGGATGAAAACATTAATTGAGTCCTTTAATGATTAGGAGTCCAAATTAGTTTTGAGTCAATGAAAATTCTATAAAATAATAAGTTATCAGGTCCTTTATACTACAAGAATTGAGTTTTTTGTGGCTAAGACAGCAAAATCTCCTGCCATTGAGCCTGTATTTGGTTTTCGACTGGCTTACTTTCGTCCATATCAATCCTCTGTTGTTTCATTTGCATTCGGACAATTTCTAAGCAAACCCTGAGTTTGTCCTGCATCAGTCATGTAACTCTAAAAAAACATATTCACTTAATGTACCTTTGTTTGAGGATCCTTCCTCCCAAGTCTCTTTAAGTGTTGTGCCATTTCACCATCCACGTCCTGCACATCATGACGTATATCTATTTCATTTAAAAATGACAATTAAAAACATAGTTGAACACCAACAAAAAGTGAATTAGAAAAAAATACATACATACACATCACCTATGAACCTTTTTTTTTTTTGGGGGGGGGGGGGGGGGGGGGAGGATAAAGGATAGGAGCAATCTTGTTTATAACAAAGAGGATACGAAGGATCTCCAAAGAAAAAGAAAATATAACATAAAACCCTTCTCTCAGAATGTATCATCACGCAAAAGAAATAAAACCTAGAACCCTTACAACCCACACCAAGAATTACCCATAATAGTTGATGACATGTCTACTCGTAAAAGAATAACAACCCAACTTATAAGGAGAAAGTGAACAACATCCAAGTGTTATCTATATAAACATTTTTGTGTTAGAAAAGATGATTGTTGTATGTGATCCATAAGCTCCACCATACCTCATGAAGAACAAGACAACGTACTTTTGCAAGGTTGCTCTAATCGCTTCACTTGCGCATCTTCGGAACCATTTCCACATGCCTTCTAGGTCTCCAAAAGTGCATTGGGCCTTATGCCAAATCCAGCACTAAACGAACACCGAATTGAAGATGGTCTCTTGTTTCCTCCGCCCCCTCACAAAACACACATAATGTGTGTCCTCATCATGAGCCCATTTCAACCAATTAACTTCGGTTAGGGCTTTATCAAGCGTCATCAACCACATGAAGCAACAAATCTTCGATGGAGCGAGCACGGATCAAATAAGCATTCAATGACTATGAACTTTTATAATGGGCATAGAAGTATTCAGCATTAACAACCCTACACCAAAAGTATCCTTGTCCATCAACCTCCTCCAAATCAACTTTACACCAAAAGGGCCTGATTAATGAATTTGAAGTCCAATCTTTCTTCTACATACCTTTTCCCAACCAAATAGATAACTTTCCTCGCCCCCATGCTTTGCATCATCCCAAGGGAATCTTCCCCTAATAGCAACAACCTTGTTTGACATGCTTTTGGGTTTGAAAGATGGATGGGCAGAATAAAGGCAAGCTGGAAAGTACAGCTTTCTAAAGGATCAGTTTACTAACAGTACAGCTCTCTGTATAATCAGTTTACTACAATACTTGAAGTATGACTTTTCCACCCCGATAGTGTGTGATAAAAATCTTTCAATTAAGGGATGCCAATCCTGATTTCAAAGAGCCCAAGACAATGTGGGAGTGTCTGATAGGAAGGGTATCCACCCTGCACCTGAGGACCTGTGCACTACCAGAAGCCCAGAACCTTCATCTTCAGATAAGTTGATCCCAAGAACAGCACTGAAATTTATCTTTAGTCCTGAAACAAGTTCATAGAACCTAAATATAAATTTGAACACTTAGGTGCAGGGTGTCATCTGTATATGAGACGTGAGAAATGAATGGAACATTGCTGGTCAGATGGTGGCCTTTCACTCATCCATATACTAAAGGTATTGGCAACTAAAACCCTTTGCATGTGGATGAAACCCTTCATCGTTGATCAACTAAAACAGAAATTTTAGCAGTGCATACGCACCCTCATCATCCAACACCATTTACCAGATAATCCATAGAAATCAGCAAGTGCCATAGGAAGTCCCAAGTTATTCTATCATAACCCTTCTTGAAATACATTTTGCAAACTAAACCCTTTCTCTTTTCCTTATACATAGCAGACATACTTTCTTGGGATATCATGAAACCATCTAGGAGAGATCTACCCAAGATAAAGGCAGAACGATTCTCTCCCACTAGCAAACTTAGCATGCATCTTAACTCTTAAATCTATTGGCCAACACTTTCGTTACCATTCTGTATGAACCATTGATTACACTAATCAGTCTAAAGTCTGAAAGCCCCACTGCACCATCCTTCTTTGGGAAAAGGGCAATGAAGGTGGAGTTGAGACACTCAGTGCCTTGATGACCCCAATACAACTCATTTGCAGAATTCCCATAGAGAAGTCTCCGGGGAAAACCACATATTCCAAAAATGGCAGCTATAATCTCCTTCATTGGAACAATTTTCAATTATAATATAGTTATAATCACCCGAGATACCCGGGTTCAAGTCATATAAAGATATTTCAAATTTTGAATTTTCATGCTTTACGTCCATCTTTACATCAAAGCAATTCTTTTAAGGCACTCAAGCATATCTAACCCAATCTACGAAACAAAGTCAAATCACAAAACAAATCGAGAATAGCATTTCAAGAGAGGCTACCGTGACAGGGACGGCGACTTCAGCCGGAGACGCCGACGCATCCAATCGTGAGCTCCCGACGTACCCCCCGAATCCGATGGCCGACGTTCCCGTCGGCAGCAGCGACGCGGCGAGGCTGTCAAAAACAACGAAATATCAGAAACTCGGAAACAGAGCAAAAAAAAGACACGCACAACGGAACAAAAGATTGCTCACCTGCTGCTTGAAGGACGGGTTTTGCTTCGCTCGGCTCCTTTTGATTTCCCCATTGTAGGATCGAATCCCTACTTTTCGATAGCTCGATCGAAACCCTTAAAAAGCTCGATCTGTTTAGAACAAAAGATTGTTCTAAAACCCTAGAATCGTCTAGGATGAGAATAATAAAAAGAAGTCCCTCAGCGACCTTCGAAGAATTTTGTGTCTCGTTTGACTGTCAACGGGTCGGATGTTGTACGGGTCCGATCCGAATCCATGAAGAGACACTTGACGGGTGGCTCTAATTTGTTTGCACACCCCTCAAATTTACACACCAAATCTAACATTAGTTTCATTTACACACCCACTAATTTGTGAATTAACGATTCTCTTTAATCAGTATGAAACTCAGATCTCTCACGAATCTCTCTTCGATCTTTTTGTTGAATTTATCATTGTCGAATCGTTGAATATCATTGATCTCATTTTTCTAAAAAATAATATCCTTGACGATCCTTGAATTCCTAGGATGTTGATCCTTTGGGATCTCTTCCACCTCGTGTTTTTACTCCATCAAATGTTAAATGTATATATATGTTAGGGTTAAGGGTAGATTAGTCTTTTTCTTTTTTTCTTTTTTGTATATAAATATTGGGTATAAATCATAATAATATTTTGATTCATTCTTTTCAATTCATGATGATTCTAATATGGTATTAGGGCCCCTTTGAGATCCCAATTTTTTTCTTTTCCTTGAGATTCCACCTTCGTGAATTCGTTGTCTTTATCGCACCATTGTTCATGTCGTCGTCTCTAATGCGTCGTCCACCCATTGTCGTCGTCCGTGCGTGCTGTCCCACACACCACAGCCCGCCGTGCGCCGTCCCCGTCTGTGCGCCTGAGCGTCGCCCCCATTCGCGTGCCCGAGCATCGCCTCGACAAATCAGCCCGTCTGTTATCATCGTCTCCGGTAAATCAACCGATCATGATCAGCCCATGTGAGATCCCGAGGATCACATCCGCAGCATCCGCGCAAAAATCATGTGCATCAAATCGCTTGAATAAATTCACGTGATTTACGTGATTTTGATTCATGCGATTATAATCATCCGACTCTCGTCAAGCCGACTCGTGAGTCACTCGGCAAGCCGACCCACTCCAACTCGGCCGTCACTCGGCCGGCTCGCCTTGACTCATCCTTTGTTCAACTCATCTAGCTGACTCGGCTTGGCCCAACCCGACTCAGCAGTTCGACCGTTACATCTGTTTCTTTCATAGACTGTTATGGCCTCATTCGGACTGCAAATATAGTCATATTGGTACTCATTTTGCTCAATTTTTCATTCTGCATGTATTTGTGTCCTTATTTTCTCCATCTGAGACATATGTTTTTTGTTATTCTTGTTGTTTGGCTATTATGGCTACAGATAACACTTAGATCATCGATGTCAAGTTTGATGGTGAAAATTATGATACTTGGTCTATCAATCGTGAGCTTCAACTTGATTATCGTCGTCTATTGGGTCATGTTACTGACACCAATCCGGCTTCTTTACTTGAACCATCTCCACCGGGTTCCGATGAGACCACTGTCGATGTGGATTTTTTTACCACAAAAGTCATTAATCATGTTCTTTCGAACTTGGTTCCGATCCACACGCGGCGTTCCGAATCACCGTTCAAAAGGTTGTCCAAGCTCGCTTGACTTACTTACAAGGACACAATTGTGATCACCACTTGCTTTTACTTAAAAAGCAAGAAAAGATAATGATCACCTTGCGGAGAATGTGGGTTCTCCTCTTAAGGATCACGGCCGGCCGTGCCTTAAGGTGATTGAAGTTCGGTTAGCCTTTCAAAACCCAGAGAAAGAAAGAAATTAGTAAAGAATAAGGTGAGCTTCTAAACAAAAAAAGGATGGACGATCGATGGCTCCGAGAGGATCCGTCGGGCCAAAAGCATAGTAACCAAAAAAGTTTTCAAAGCAGGAATCTGCAAATCGACGGCTCCGAGAGGATCCGTTGAGAAGAAAACACAGTAAATGGATATGAACTATGGAAACAGAAAACTAAAAATCGACAGCACTAATGAGATCCGTCGCGCGTAAAAAAGAAAAAAAACAATAGAAAATGATTCACCGAATAAACCTTGAATTTAAGAAAATGCTAAATCGACGGTTCTTGTGCTACCCGTTGATCTGAGGATTTCAAAAGCAGAGCAGAACCGAAAACACAAGAAAATATGCAAATTCAATTGAATATAATGCTAAACCAGCTTAACAAGAATTAACAGAAACAGATGAGAAGACAATTTAGTTAACAGAACATGATAAAACACCACCAAACCAGACAGCTTTTGTTAGTGCCGTCGGTGAACAAACTTCAGAAACTTAATAAAAAGGCAATCAGACAATAGTTTATTAAAGGCAAAGCAGTAAATGAAATGGAAATAAATAACTTAGAATGGAAATGAACAATAATAAAGTAAGAAAGAAATGAAAAAGGTTAGTAGTCCTTGGGTATTGACCCAAATCCGATGGAGATCCGAAAGGGTGGTTCCAAATGGTCCCTAGACCAACTGGCTGACAGCCTCAAACGAGGCAGTCCGTCAGGTGAACTTGTTTCCAAATGGAGAGTTTTAGTTCAATAGAAAACCTTCACACACACAAAAATTATTCAAACCTAAGCTTATATGTGATCTTTAGTTGGCTTACAAGTGAGTGATTACAAAACTTTAACAATGGTAGAAACCAAAGTTATACATTCAAACTCTTAGTGAAGAAAGAAAGAAAGAAAGAAAAAATAGAACAAAGTAACCTAAGTAAGCAAAGGGAGTGAAAGGATGTTGTTTCTTCTCTATATTCTCTCCTCTTTTAAGCTAAAAGTAGATGAGAGTGACTGATTTCGTGGAGCTTTTCTATAACTTTCTTGCTTGGTTGGAGATCCCTTTCTTCTTCACTCTACCCCTCTATTTATAGTGATCTTCAACCAACCATGCTTAGATAACACATAGGAGCCTTAAATGCAACCTTTCCCGTCGCCCAGAGCTTGCAAACACGTTCCCTTGGAGTGGTAGTCAGAGGAGGAGCGTCATTTCCCTTCTGTCCAGCTGTTTCGCCAGCTTCTCGGATGCAGACATGTGACGGCTCCTAGCGATTCGTCGGATCTCAGACCGACGGCTCTATTAGCAGCCGTCAGAAAAATTAATATAAAATACTATTTTTGAAGTGTATTTCATGATACTTGTTCTTTGAGCTTTCCAACGCTGTTGACGGAACGAAAATCGGAGTTGTATTGATCAAGTTATGATCCAATCTTTTTGGGGCGTTCAACTGCAAAAGGAAAACTGACGGCTCCTCTTGTTGCCGTCGCCCAACACTGACAGATCCTGTCCTTGCCGTCAATTTTAGAAGTCTTCATCCTTATTTTGTGAGCTTTCCAATGCCGCTGACGGATCGAGAATCGGAGCTGTATTGATCAAGTTATTATCTGATCTTGTGGGGGTGTCCAATTGCAAAAGGAAAATCGATGGCCCCTCTTGTTGCCGTCCCCCAACACTGACGGATCTTGTTCTATCTGTCAATTTTAGAATCATCATCCTCATTCTGTGAGCTTTCCAATGCCACTAACGGATCAAAAATCGGAGCTGTATTGATCAAGTTATGATCCAATCTTGTGGGAGGTGTCTGACAGTCTGTGTAGGGGCATTCCTTCTGCTTCTTGGGTCAAACCACCGTGATCTTGGATTGTTTGTTGTTGTCTGGTCTTGCGTGATTATTTGTGAGAGAATATATGGTTCAAACCTGCATAAACGAGATATTACAAATGATAAGTATTATACTATTTTGATCGGTCAAAAATGGGGTATCTACAACCACCATCAAGGTCAGAGCTAAGACATCTACTAAGGCATTGTTGACATGGAAGGAGGTCGATTCTCGTGTAAAAGCTTATATTGCTTCTTCGATTGTTCTAAATATCCACAAACATTTGAAACTGTTCATTACAGCCAAGGAATATTGGGACTTTCTTAATAATTTTTACACGCAGATTGATGGTGCTCAGGAATTCTATCAACATCAGGTCATTTCTACTTCTTATCAAGGGGAGCTTTCTATTCATTTATTCTCTTATGTTTGATTACTTGGATCAACTAGCACCTATGGATCCTCATATGGAGGGTATTTTTCTGACACGCTCTCATGAGTACCGTAATCGTCAGCTATTATACCAATTTTTTATGCATCTTTGTCCTGAATTCGAGTCTATTCGTGCACAGATTCTCCATCGCTCTCCCAAACCGTCTCTCAATACGGTTCTTTTTTAGTTGGTTGCTGAAGAGACATCTTTGCACTGTTGTCGCTCTGCCTATCATTAATCACAGTTTTGTCAGTGTTGCACATCATCAAGACAATCGCTGCACTTGGATCACTTGCTATTATTACCATAAATTTGGACACGTGCAATCTGAATGTCATAGTGTGCTAGTGATGGTGCTCCTCTTGTTTATGTACTTGGCACTTCAGCTCCTAAAGCACTTCCTCTAGCACCTCGTCCACTAGATCATGCAGCATCTCGTGCAACAACGCCTCAGGCACCAACACCTCGAGCATCATCTACAGTTCCTCCATGTCGTTCTCAGCTTCGAACTGCAACTGCTATTGCATTTGATTTTTCTATTGATCCACCAGCATATTCTCCCTCTCAGATCACTGAGAGTCTTGTGCAGCTCCATCTCCAACAACAACAGCTCCAAGATATGCTTCACTTAGTGACTGGTAGTGATTCATCTGCTTCCTTTTTTGTTTCTATTACGGCTACAAATAACCTTACTTCCTCATGGATTCTTGATTCTGGGGCTTCCCATCATATGACTTCTCATGCATCCTTTATTAGTCATCATACTCGCTTGTTTCCCACTCATGTTATTTGTACGGCAGATGGGACTCCTCTGTCTGTGTCGAGTTCTGTTTCTCTTGCTGGTCCTTCTCATCGATTTCAATTTCCAGAAGTTTTTCATGTTCCTGGCCTATCATTAAATTGTTTTCTATTGGTCAAATTGCTGATCATGATTGTCTCATTATTTTGTATTCTTCTACTTGTTCTGTACAGGATCGTCGTACGAGGAAGCAGATTGGGACACTCTAGACGCGGTGGGCTCTACTACATGGATCATCTTCATATTCCTTCATCTTCTGCAACTTTTTCTCACTTGATTTCCTCTTCTCCTTCCTCCTTTGATGTCTGGCACCGTCATCTTGGCCATCTCTCTTCTCAAAGACTCTGTTATCTAATAAGTACCAGTGTTTTAGGTTTCTTTTCAAAAATTGAGCTCAACCATGTGAGGGCTGCAAGTTGGCAAAACACTTAACTCTTTCATTTCCTACTAGTAATCACATTTCTGCTTCTCCTTTTGATTTAGTACACTCTGATATTTGGGGTCCCTCCCCTATTCATTTTAAAGCGGGTAATCATTATTATGTTATTTTTATTGATGACTTTTCTCACTTTACCTGGATATATTTGATGCATAGCCATTCTAAGTTGTTACCCATCTATAAATCTTTTGCTACAATGGTTAAAACTCAAATTTTCAAACGCATCAAGGTATTTCGCTTTGATTGTGGGGGAGAATATTGTTCTCGTGCTTTTCGTGATTTTTTATCCTCCCAAGCAACTCTACCACAGCTTTTCACTCCTTATGCTGAGCGTAAACACTGTCATATCCTCGAAACGACCCGGTCCTAACTCCTTTCTGCTTTTGTTCCTGTTCAGTTTTGGAGTGAGGCTATTCTTACAAGTGTGTATCTCATCAATCGCACTCCTTTGTCTATCACGACTGCCATCTCCCCCTTTCAGTGTCTTTATCATAATCCTCCCGATTATTCTAATTTTCGTGTTTTTGGATGCACGTGTTTTGTCCTACTTCCTCCTCTTGAGCGTACCAAGTTATCTCTTCATTTCACTATGTGTGTCTTTCTTGGGTATAGTAATGAGATTAAAAGATATTGATGCTATGATCATGTTGCTCGTCGTCTTCGGACATCTTGTCATGTCACATTCTTTGAGAATTACCCATATTATGCTCTTCTCTCGCCACATGTTCCTCTTCCCCCATCCACGGTTGACATTTTTGGAATTTTCTATTCCTAATTTCTCGCCTTCATCTTCTGCTCCTGAGTCATGTATTCCATCTGTGTCTGACCACTCTTCGTCATTAGTCCCATCTTCACCCTTGCCGTCTTCGTCAAACTCTATTTCGGATAATTCGTGTGGGATGGTCCCTTCTACTCCTATACCTAAACCTGATGCTGCTTCGTCGGACGACGATTCTACTTCCACACCAGTTGCTTCTCGTCGCAATCCATCTCGCGCTCGTCGACCTCCTCAACGACTTAGCTTGGTTGTTTCTTTTTTTCTCCTAGTTTTCAGTGTTTTCTTTCAGCTATTTTCACTCATTGAGAGCCCCAATCATATTGTTAGGCTGTCGGCATTCTAGAATGGGAAGGGGCTATGACAGAAGAGCTTAGTGCATTACAATGCACTTATACGTGGGACATTGTACCACTTCCTACATGGAAGACTCATTTTAGCTGTAAGTGGGTCTATAAGATCAAGACAAACTCTGATGGTTCGATTGAGCATCACAAGGCTTAGTTGGCTGCCCGTGGTTTCACTCAGCAACATGGTATTGATTATGATGAGACATTTTCTCTTGTAGCGAAGATGATGACTGTTCGTACTTTGATTTCTGTTGCTTCAGTTCGTCAATGACCCATTTATCAGCTTGATGTTAAGAATGTTTTTCTTCATGGTGAATTATCAGAGGAGGTTTACATGACTCCTCCTCCGGGCCTTCCTCATCCATCTGGTCATGTATGTCATCTTCACCACGCTCTCTATGGTCTCAAGCATGCTCCTTGCGCTTGGTTTGCTTGATTCACTGATGCTATCTGTGCTGCTAGGTTTGTTCTGAGTTCCTCTGATCGAACTTTATTTGTTCACCCCTCTGATCCTTATCATACTATCATGTTGCTTTATGTTGATGATATGGTCATCACCGGCGATGATTATTCGCATATACAGTCAGTCAAGCAACATCTTCAACGGTAATTTGAGATGAAAAATCTTGACAAACTTTGATATTTTCTAGGCTTGGAAGTTGTTTCTGCTCCGCGTGGTTCTCTTTTCTCCCAATGCAAGTATACTGCTGACTTGATTGACCATGTCTATCTGACTGTTGATCGCATTTCTCCCACTCCTATTGAACTTCATGCTAAGCTCTGGCCTCATTTTCTGATGTTACTCCATATAGACAGCTTGTTAGAAGTCTCGTCTATCTCACTGTCACTTGTCCTGACATTGTCTATGTTATGCATGTTGTCAGTCAGTTCGTCGTTGCCCCTCGTACTGTTCATTATGCAACAGTTCTTCAGATTATACGTTATCTACGTGACACCACATCTCGTTCTCTGCTATTACTGTCTTCTTCTACTCTTGAACTCCACACTTATTCTGATGCTGATTGGGCTGGAGATGTCATAAATAAAAAATTCACGACCAGTATCTTTGTGTTTCTTGGTGACTCTCTTATATCTTGGAAGGTCAAGAAATATGACATTGTTTCTCGTTCGAGTGTTGAGGCTGAATATCGTGTTATGGCATCTGCTACTGCTGAGGTTGTTTGGCTTCGGCGTCTCTTTTCTGACATGTGTATCATTCTATCTGCATCTACTCCTCTATATTGTGACAACAAGAGCACCAATCAAATTGCTAGCAATCCAGTTTTTCATGAATGTACGAAGTACGTTGAGATCGATTGTCACTTCGTCCATCATCATTTTGTTGCGGGCACTATATCACTCTCATATATTTCTTCTTCTCTTCAGTTATATTTGACTTTTTCACAAAGTCTCATACACTTCAGCGACATGGTTTCTTGTTGAGCAAACTCTCGGTGTATGATACACCATGAGTTTGAAGGGGGTGTTAAATGTATATATATATTAGGGTTAATGGTAGATTAATCTTTTTCTCTTTTCCCTTTTTGTACTATAAATATTGAATACAAACCCTAATAATATTTTGGTTCATTATTTTCAATTCCTGATTATTTTATCATCAAACAATGAAATTGTTGCCTCGGATCCCTTCAAGAGAACAACATCTTCTCTACAATCATCTCCACCATCGAATTGTGGATTTTCTTGTATGAATTTATTGATTTCTTCACTACAGCAAAACTCTTCCCGACCTTCTTCCTCTTCACTGCCAGATAAGACAAACACAACAACCTGAAATCCATGTTATGTCTGAGCTTCTTCTGTTTCTTCTTTCACAATGACCTGAAATTGGAGGAGTCTGAGACATAAATGCCCACCCAGACAACAGATTACAACATTCAATCACGCTCATTTATCTTTGAAATAATGAAATGCTAAAAATAATGCTTTTTAAATACACGAGATGTATAAAAATAGATTTGCAAAATAGAAGGGTAGGCGCAAAATAGAAGGGTAGGTGCAAATACAAACACTTGGTAAGAGAGGGTCAGCTAAGCAATAATATTGATAAAAATCCATGTTTTTTTTTTTTATTATTTTAGATTATGCGAAGTCACATGTATTTTATTGGTATCATGTTTTTTTTGCTTTTATAAATAAATTACAATTAAACCATTAAGAAACATATAACAAAAAGGTTATGAAAACTATGTTTTTAAAATAATTGGAATGTATGCTCATAGATTACTCTTATTATATAAAAAAATAAAATATTAGTACACAGTGTCGGTATTGTTGTTTTTTCTACGAACTTACTTTTCGTTAACCCATTATATAATTAGAATATACTAGATGAGAAAAATGACAATTTTACACACAGACATATATATTTTAAAATATATGATTTAGAAAGTACATAAAAAAGCATTCACTTATATATATATATATATATATATATATATATATATATATATATATGCGGTCGTGCGGTCGGTGCGGATTCGACGTGCGTCGTCCGATATCGCATACGGTCGGGTGCGATTCACGTCGACCGTTGGATGCGATGGACCCGCAATCGGACGACGCACGTCGAATCCGCACGACCGCACCGACCGCACGCTATCACTCGACTATATATATATATATATATATATATATATATATATATAGAGTCGTGATATTATACGGTCGTGCGGTCGTGCGGTCGCGATTCACGCGTCGATCACGGGTCCATCGCATCGGACGGTCGGGTGCGATTCACGTCGACCGTTGGATGCGCGGGTACCGCATATTATCGGAAATATATATATATATATATATCATCCAACGGTCATCCGATGTGAATCGCACCCGACCGTCTGATGCGATGGACCCGTGATCGACGGCTCGTGGTCGACACGGCACCCGTCCGCACGCCGCACCTAATCACTCCTCATATATATAGTGAATCGATTAGGTGCGACGAACGGCGGGTGCGGTCGCGACACGGGCCGTCTGATCACGGGTCCATCGCATCCGATTGTCGATGTGAATCGCATCCGACCGTCGGATGCGATGGACCCGTGATCGGACGGCCCGTGTCGCGACCGCACCCGCCGTTCCACCGCACCTAATCGGTTCTCTCTCTCTCTCTCTCTCTCTCTCTCTCTCTCTCTCTCTCTCTATATATATATATATATATATATATATATATATATATATATATGGGAACCGATTAGGTGCGGCGGAACGGCGGTGCGACAGGGATCACGGGCCGTCGATCACGGGTCCATCGCATCGGACGGTCGGGTGCGATTCACGTCGACCGTTGGATGCGATGGACCCGCGATCGGACGGCCCACGTCGCTGCCGCACCGCCGTTCCGCCGCACCTAATCATTTCCATATATATATATATATATATATATATATATATATGGTTACGATTACGTGCTGTGTGCGGTCGGTGCGTTGCGCGATCACGGGCCGTTGATCACGGGTCCATCGCATCGGACGGTCGGGTGCGATTCACGTCGACCGTTGGATACGATGGACCCGCGATCGAACGGCCCACGTTGCAAACGCACCTGCCGTTTGCCGCACGTAATAATTTTCCGGAACGTGCTTACGTGCGGTCGTGCGGTCGGTGCGCCCGCGATTACGCTGTCGATCACGGGTCCATCGCATCGGACGGTCGGGTGCGAATCACGTCGACCGTTGGATACGATGGACCCGCGATACGGCTCGCGACCGCGGGCGCACGACCGCACGACCGCACGTATATATATATATATATATATATATATATATATATATATATATATATATATATAATATATATTATATATAGGGACGTGATTACGTGCGGCGAACGGCGGGTGCGGCAGCGATCACGGGTCCATCGCATCGGACGGTCGGGTGCGATTCACGTCGACCGTTGGATGCGATAGGACCCGCGATCGGACGGCCCACGTCGCGGTCGCACCTGCCGTTCGCCGCACCCAATCGCCGGCAATAATTTTCATATATATATATATATATATATATATATATATATATATATATATATATATAGTCGAGTGATGAGGTGCGGCGGCGGATTCGCACGGTGCGGCAGCCGTCCGATCGCGGGTCCATCGCATCCAACGGTCGACGTGAATCGCACCCGACCGTCCGATGCGATGGACCCGTGATCGACGACGCACATTAAATCCGCACGGTGCGACCGCACGACCACATGTAATCACGAGTCTATATATCTATATATATATATATATATATATATATAAATATAAACGATTAGGTGCTTTGTGCGAACGGGTGCGGTTGCGACATGGGTCGTCCGATCACGGGTCCATCGCATCCAACGGTCGACGTGAATTGCACCCGACCGTCCGATGCGATGGACCCGTGATCGACGGCCCGTGATCAACACCGCACCGTCCGCACGCCGCACCTAATCACTCATATATATATATATATATATATATATATATATATATATATATATATATATATATATATATATATATATATATATAGAACCGATTAGGTGCGGCGGAACTGCGGGTGCGGTCGTGACGTGGGCCGTCGATCACGGGTCCATCGCATCGGACGGTCGGGTGCGATTCACATCGACTGTCGGATGCGATGGACCCGCGATCGAACGGCCCTCGTCGCGACTGCACCCACCGTTCCACCGCCCCCAATCACTCGACTATATATATATTGTATAGATAAAAAAATGAAATATTGGTACACATTGTTGGTATTGATGTTTTTTATGCAAACTTACTTTCCATTAACACAGTATATAACTAGCATATGCTAGATTAGAAGGACAATGTTATATAGAAACATGTGTTTTAAAAATACATGACTTAAAAAATTAAACAAAAAAATTCAATTATATATATATTTTTATTGTATAAATAAAAAAAATATTGGTACACACTGTTGGTATTGTTGTTTTTCTACGAACTTACTTTCCCTTAACAAAGTATATAATTAGCATATGTTATACTAGAGAAAGGACAATGTTAGGCAAATGGTGCGTTTGGTTGCGCGATTGCGATTACAGGAAGCTGCGTTTGCAATCGTGCAACCAAACAGTTTTGTAATTGCAGTTTTAAACCCAGCGATTGCAGATAAATAGTGCCCAAAAGCTGCGATTTCAAAAAGCTGAGAAAGTGAGCTTCCTGCAGAATCAGGTTTGGAATCGCAGATTCCTCCAGAATCAGTTTTGCAATCGCGCAACCAAACGCACCCAAAGACATATACGTTTAAAAAATATATATATGACTTGGAAAAGTACACAAAAAAAGACATTCAATTATATATATATTTTTAATAAGAGATAATATATATTTTATTGGACAGACATGTTTTTTAAAGGAAAAGGATATACTGAGTCTCATTTACCAACAAAAACTAAGATCTTACATGTTGTTATTTATTTTTTAAATAGTAAACATTATTTATTGAGGTATATGCTTTGATAAAAAGTACATATCGCTCCATTTCAAATTGAATGAACTCATTTGTAGTAAGTGTAAGAAAATTTTCAATAAGGTATATACATCATCTAACGAGGTATATGCTTATAACAAGATATATGCTTAATTAAATCTGTATAAAATATATAGAGTCTGTGTTTTGGACTGTAAATAAAACTGAGTGTAACAACACTCTTTTTTAAAAAGTCCACAACAGCGCTCAAATTGACACTTACCAAACTTAAGCCCATGATTTGGCCCCAACAGCCGTCCATTTTTTACCACTAAACCCATGGCCCATGGGCCACTAAGGCGAGCAATTCATGTTGGGTGTCAAATACACAAGTGTTGCTCCGCATAGTTTTTTTATCGGTCCAAAACACAGACTTCTATATCTCATTACAGATTCAGTTAATTATATACCTCGTTAGATGATGTATATGTCTCACTAAATTTTATTGTATACTTATTAAAAATGAGTTCATTTAACTCGAAATGGAGCGATATGTATTTTTTATCAAAGCATATATCTTATTAGATGATATTTACTATTTTTTTTAAAAATAAAAACATGTGAGGTCTGAGTTTTGGTTGACGAATGTGACTGAGTGTACCATTTTCCAATACAAAATGGGCGCCGCTGTTGAACTCAATTTTTTTTTACAGTCTAAAATACAATCATATATATCTTGTTAGAAATTTAATAAAGTATATATCTCTTTAGACAATGTATATACATCATTATTTATTTTATTATACTTATTAAAAATAGATTCATTCAACTCGAAATGGAGCAATGTATATTTTTTTATCAAAGCATATACCTCGTTAGATAATGTTTACTCATTTAAATAAAAACACGTGTGGTCTGAGTTTTAGCTGATAAAAATGACTGAGTCTAACATTTTTATGCAAAAAACAATTATGCATGTTCTAATTTAGTTTATGTTTTTTTTAAAAGAAAATATGTTGGAATAAAGCCTGAGTGTAACAACATTACTTTTCAAATCTAGTACATATTAGATTCGGCTAGTATATTTTCGATTATAAAAAATATACATATTCCGGTATTCATTCCAGTGCATGCAAAAATGACTTTCCAGTACATGCAAAAATGACTTTCCAGTACATGCAAAAATGACTCTCCTTGATAAGTGCCATTCATACCTCTCAAAGTTGGTGAATGGTGATCCATGCATCACTTTGGCCATCATGACAGCCACCCTACCTCCGTATTGTTTTTAGTATAAGACTCCGGATAATCTTAGATAAGAATTTTCAAGGTTTGTTTACCCTGGATAATTCCTGATAAAAATGTCAGAATAAACCTTGATAAAGTGATATATGAATTCCAATAGAATTAAAGTCATCCTAAGTTATTTTACCCAAAGAATATGTGGGTCCACCGTCAAATCAACTGTTATCACCTCTTATAAATCATCTGTCAAATTAACTATCAATTACTTTTTACCTTTTATAAATCTTTATTTATATTTTATTCATATTTTACCCAAACAACAAAAAACTTATTCTTACATTTACCAACGTGAATAATTCAAAACACAACCAAACACAAAATCAATTTATCCTTATTTATACTCACTTATGTTTAGATAAATGTATACCTAGAATAAAATCTATCCTCATTCCAAACAGGGGGTGTCAGAGATTTCCCATCCAACCACTAACATCATCCGAACCCAACTTACCAGTTTGGATAATAAGCCTAATCAATTTTTAATTATATTAATTATATTCGACTCTACTTTTAATCCATTTTTTAATATCTAAAAAGGTGATAAGCCTCGTTTACATTTTCACATGCAGAGTGAAGTCCAGTCATTTTGAGTTTTTTTAGAAAAATAATATATTTTATTAGTTGAACTCATTTTAAAAAAACATAAAATTAAAAAATAATGTACAATCATTGGAATCTACAAGACTGCATGTGGAACTGAAACAGAACGGTGTAACAATGCTCATAAAAAATATATGAAATAAAATGCGAGATCACTTGAAACAAATCGTCAATCTTCATCAGTACAGGTGAAAGCTTCAACAACAAAGCCATCACAAAATCACAAAAAATAAATATAAATAAAGCCTAAAACAATGGCAGGACATCTTTGTGTGATTTTTGGGGAATCACTTCTTTGTATTGTATCCAAAAAATGGGAAGTCCATTCTATGTAGGCAACTTGGACATTGATTTGCCAACTCTTTTTTCTCGAGCCATTGCTTTCCATAGCTTTGCTATGCCATCAATGATCCAATTATCATTCCCAACTTTATTGTCTAAATTGGCTGAAAAAGATTTTACCATGACAAAAAAGTCTGCAGGTACTAAAATCATTCATTTCAGTTTCAATTGCTGCTTCTTATGGTCAGACAATTGTACTCAACATCACAACTGTGAAGAACTTTTGGTTCTTGAGCCGTCACATCGAGATTGAAACACACGGAAAACGAATATTGATTTAGTCTTATAATTATCTCATTTACTTGATCTTCCATTCAAATTGCTTCCTCTAATGCAGCATCAGAACTACAGAGATTTTTTCTTTTCTTTTTGAAACAGTTAAGTCACATTGTTTGGAGAAACTAACACCGATAAGATCGATTCTTGAGGGTTGTTTGCATGATGAGTTAATTAGAACTTGTTAGAATTAAACTAGAAAGAGAAAATAGGTTGTTAGTTTTATATTGGGATGCTGGTAATGGTTTAATGAGTATGAGGACCATAACTCTGGTCAAGAATGAAAAACCTCTTTCCCTGAAATCCAATTCTGATAGATTTTCAAGAAAATGTACATGAATGAGCAATTTTTTCTGAGTGTTTTAGTAGAAGGTGAATAAAAATGAATGTCAAATCAATCATTTAAAGTTAACACGATGCGGATCACTATGACACATTATGGATTCTTTGACAGTCAAAAAACCTTTACCCCTGTATGGGGTGAGACATTAGTTTATTCGACTCTGATAACTATACTGGAATAGATAACAATCCATGTAGAATAAACAATTTTCAGTTTGGTTAACTTTTATGTTATTCTCATTAAAAACGTAAAAATTAATTTTTTGTTGTTTGGTCCACCCTGGATAAATTCAGGATAAGTAGTAGATAATATGTATACAAGGAATTATATTATAACTTTTAAAATGATAACTTTGCCCCTAGTATATAAATCTATGGTTGGCATGATTGATGAATTTAAATAAAAAATGAGTTGTGTGATTAAATCATGTCCGTTAATTCTTATGTAACTCTATTTTGTTGGAATTTACATGTATGTAAAAAAGATCATTTGTATTAATGAAAATATTAGTCTTTGATACCTATTACTTACCCATATTATTTATTAATGATGAATTTATTAGTCTTTTATGTACAGTACTTACCCATATTATGTATTAATGAAAAATAATAGTCTTTGATGCTCAGTACGTATCCATATTATGTATTAATGAAACTAAATAGTCTTTTATGCACAGTACTTGCTCATATTATCCATATTTAGGCATTGATGCAAAACCATGACCCATATTATTTATTAGGAGGAGAGGAAATGTAGAGGAAATGCACCCATCAACATTGCTAGCCTATTTTCACTGGAAAAAAAACCAAAAAATTGCAACTCAATTATTTGGAGGAGAGGGAATCCTTTTGCTTGAATACTGAATGAACGGTGTGGATTGAATATTAAATGAGTTTATTTTGTGTGGTCGAGATTTAATTTTCAACAGTGGATCTATTGATTAAACGGTCCTTATTAAAGATGGGTGTATAATTGGATTATGCAAAAGCATGAGACAGTGAGAGAAATTTTTAAAAATGACAGTGATGTGTATTTTAATTCTCTGGCATAGATAAGCCTTGATAAACAATTCTAGCATTTCTTTAGAATTGTTATTAAGTTTTATCCTAACTTATCTAGACATAGATATCGGAGTTTATTCTGTCAAAACAAACAGCTTTTATTAACTATTATCATGTATTCTTCTCTATTCTGAATTTATTTCTCTAGCCATACGGGGGTTAGGGCTATAAATAATATCATTTTATTAACTTAGCATAAACCATTTTATCTCCCTCCGTTTGTATGTCTAGTTTTTTGTTTTTTTTCCGTGGGAATTTCTAGTTTTTTTTTGTTGAAGATCTTCTCTCTCTCTCTCTCTCTCTCTCTCTCTCCGTGTTAAGTATTCACATTCATCCAAGTTGTTTGAATTTTATGTAAACTGTTGATATGGAGGGCGAATTATTAATAGGGGCAACAATTATGACCAACAGAGAGGTGTAGAAGGTGGCAAACTGTATTTTGAAGGCACATCTACATGCATTCAAATGCACTGATAGGAAATAATTAGTAGTAATAATAATATCAGTGATGGGAAATAATTAATGGTAGACGAAGGCCCTGACCATTGCAGTTGTCCCGAGTACAACAACAACACACTATTTACTAGTAACGAAAGAACAACACACTATCATCTTTCTCAGAATTGATCTCGGGAGAGTCACAGGACTCCTGTGTCTTTGTACGACCGGCTTAAAGCTGTGGGGGACCTTGTACATGCCATACTTGATGCAATGAGTTAAATCAAGGACTATTTACCATATTTGTCCATAATGAAGACTGACATCTACCATGCTAAAAATGTGAAAGGGTGTGTATACAGTTTTTTTTTTTTTTTTTAATATGAACTCAATTTCAGTTTTATATATGTCGATAAAAAATTACTAAAGCATATACTTATACTAATGTGGTATATGTTTCAATAAATTTTTTTTACATTTTTTGTAAATGCATCAATATAATTAATTAGAATACATTATTCATTTTCTTATAAAAGCATGTAATTCAAAAATCAAAATACGTATAGACTAGAATTGGGACCGAAAAAGAAGTTCTACATAACATTATCCAATGGCGAAATATGGTCGAGGTGAATAATGATAAAAAGATATGGAGAAAAAGTAAGTACAGGTGAATTTGGTTCGATTCAATTTAATTCAAAATACACAATATACAAAATTGAACTCAATTCATAACCAAACCAAACCAAATAAATATTAATCTAAATTAAAGCAAAGTTTGATTTAATCATCCAAATTGCACCCCTAATCCATTAGGGATGGAACAGTTGGAACTTCCCACCATAAGCTTCACTTCTTTTTTTCTTGGGAATCAATGAGTGCAGCCCCACTGATGTTTATAAATATATACTTATCTAAAAAGTATATTTTTTACAAAAATAAAACGTATAAATTATTGAATGTATATATTTTTACATTTTATTTTTTTTGTAATAAAATATATCCTGCGTTAGTGATCGAGTTTATGAGCCCCTCTATTGTGGCTTTAAAATCACTTTCAGTGGTTGTTGATTGAAAATAAATAAAATATGAATTAAAATAACATTGACAATTTTCACACATAAAACAGCAGATGCCATCATTTTTTTGTACTGCTGCAATCCTGTCCCCCTCCCATTCAGAAGATAGAACAAAATGAAAACAAAACACAAAAGCTCCAACTCACACTGTTCACCAGGCCACCACTAACTTCACAAACTTTTCTTTTTAATTTTTCTTTTAGTTCTTTATATTTTTTATTTTTTGGGTGCTGGGATGTGACATCATCTTCACGTACTGGAACCATACTTGTATAATGTTGATTGGAAGAGTTTTCATAAGGTGCTTAATGCTTATTTATGAGAGTTTTCAAAGAGGCACAATGCACACATATATAAGTAAAAATTATTAGACAGAGCACAATTATCACAGGAGGGAACAAAATGGCAGACAAAAGTAGTGCTAATAATAATTAATGAATCAACATTACCATAAAGATGTATTTTTATGCATTAGTTAAACCAAAGTGATCAATGATATCTATCCCCCACACTAATTAGCTTTAAACACTTAAAAGTCAAATCTATGACTCTTAGGAAATCTTTGACGCACCAACGCCTCCTAGGAAGCCTAGCAATTTGTCTGAAATGTTCAAATCACTAATAACAAGTAACTCAGATACAATATTTTTTTCAATCCTTTTTCTCACCACTGTCCTTTCCTCATGAATAACATGTAGACAGACAATCCCTTAAAAAACACAATACCTCAACCCTAGCAAAGAAAAAACCGAAGACATAGATGCAAGAAGACCAGACTACCCATACTAAAAAGACATCTCACGACATATAAAAACTAATAATTCTAATAACACGTATGTAACGGGTCTTGTTCCTTTAAACTACCCTTACTAAAAATTCATTCATTCAGTGACATAACCTATTTTCCATATTTTTCAAACTAGACCCGTGTCTTGATTAGATCTTCAATTCATCTGATAGGGGTTCGAGAATAGATCCTCTTCGACGACTAAAGTGGAAGACATCTCAGAACAGGCAGAAACTAAACCAAATGATCTTAAGAACACAAAATGAGGACCTTGTTCTTCCACATGGGATTCCCACAACATCAGTGAAGATGGGAATCTACTCATGTTTAAGTGCTCACAAACCTCCCATCCACCCCACTAAAACTGTTGAAGGCATCCCCTCAATAGAGAATCCAATTAAAGTGAGTATAATTGTGCCCCACATCATGGAACATTGTTCCACTTCAGGGCCTGCTTTTTTTGTCTCCTTTATCTTCATCATGAAAAGCAAAGGACCAAAAAGTATGAGCAATTTTTTATATATATATTTACATAATAAATTTGGTCATGTTTGGCCTAAGTTGCGTTATTACTCCACATCAAAAGTTTGACGTGTCCTGCACTGTTTTAATTAGTATATATATATATTAAATATTAAATATATCACAAGTATTAAAAATAAAAAATTTGTTACACAATAGCTGAGGCCTTTAAAAGGGGTTGCCTAACTGTCTCATGTGTAGTTAACTTTGTTTTATCAGTTCCATAAAAAAAAAAACTTTGTTTTATCAGCACAAACGGGTCATACATTCAATGGTGATGGCTGAACCACTATTGGTTATGGAAATTAAATTAGTTCACAAAATATGCACTGACAAAGATAATAATTTACAGATGTAGTACAACTGTACAAGTACAGCGTGATGTAAGATTTAACTAGTATAAATGTGAAAAAATTAAAATATAGGTGAAGAAAAAAAATTTGTTTACAAAAAAAAATACGTGAATATTATGTTACAATACATGAAAATGAGCTAATATTATGTATTGTACCTAATCTATAATAGTATAAAGGGGCACATATGTTAAATCATTTGTTATCTTATAAACAAGCTTCGTCTTTTATAATTTTTATTTAAATATTATTTAACTTTTATCTACAATTTATCTATTGTTAACCAAACAATAAAAATTTTATTTTTACGTTTTCTAATGAGAATAACTAAAAACACAACAAACATAAAATTGCTTATTCACTAGTACAATTATCTATATTAGAATAGTTATTTATCCTAAAATAACTTATGTCGCTAGCCAAAAGATGCGCAAAAATATAAAGTAAAACCAACAAAAAAAAAAAAAAAAAAATCATGATGTTACTTCTGATGTAGACACCGATTATCTCTAAACTTCAAATACTGGAAAAATCCAATCAGATATTGTTGATTGACCATTTGTATAAGTTAGGTGCATTAAAATTCATCCTGATATATATTATTAGTTGCATGAATCATATCAATGCAATCAATAGTACTAAATCCAAAATTAATGGTTTAGAGTGAAAATCAACACCATACATTCCATATTTTGGGGTTAGGTTTCAAAACATGCATCCAAGTATTCTCAAATCAGTGTTTGTTTGAATATTGAGATTGTCCATAATCAAACAGCTGGGGAAGCAAATCTATTATGACCATCATTTAATATAAGATTAAGATATCATGATGCACAAATCTATCCATGCTTGGGGACCACCATTTTGAATTAGTTAGTCCCTGAAGGGTTGTCCATTTGACAAATTGGTCTTCAAATATCTTCCTCTCTTTATTCTTGTCTACATAAGTTTAGGATATGGTCTATTTAGTAATGATGGGAACTACCAAACTTTTATTGACAACAACAGACATACAAACCTTAATATTTTGTCATCACATTATAATGTAGTTTCAAAAGTAGTGATATTTTATCACACACTTCCCAAACAAAAAGGAGATACCAAATAACATTAATTTATTCTGAAATATCTTGCATTTTAACCAGACAGGATATCCTGAATTTTAGTAATAGAGGTTATGTAAAATATGTTTAACTCTATTTCTTTATTCTCTTCTCTGTTAAAGTTAAAAGAGATTATATATATACATTTTAAATAAGCAGCCTAATGACGATATTTTATAAAGAAATGAATGATATATAGTGAGGGAGATTGAAGGTTTTTATACTTTAATTATTTAATATAGTATAAAGAATCATTTCCTCCACCCATTACTGAATCATAATATTATTTTTGCTTGAATTTTGTTTCCACTATTGATCTACACACATTTCAACAACTAGTCATATAAATTCTTTTTATTATTTTTTATAGGATCTAACATAATAAAGTCATTAACGAGGGATGCATTCTCTTTCTAGACCAATGTTACTAAATTAACACTATATATATCTGAGTCCAATATCCTTTTCTCTCCTACCAACTAATTAAGTTTCAACCATAAAAACTTTGCATGATTTTACTCGCAAAACATGCTATATTTATTGCTGAAACTAACAAAACAAACATATACATACAGTGAATACAGACCATCCAACTCATCTTCCACCCCCATCCACATAAAAAACATGCACATCTGTCAAAGGGGATAAAAAAAGAGTGCAATCTCAATGTTGTTTTGATGTGTGGTAGGTGGGTAGGTCATGATCCTTCACACTTGATGAAAAAAAGGCATTTGGTAACTCCTGTATGCAACCACTCTCATAACTCATGCAGATGCAAGACAGAAATCTAGAATTGAGATGTGATTTTTTGCGTCCGGATTCTCAATCTCAAAATTTGCTAAGATCTGCTTTACTTTTTATGCAAAAATGACACGTCTTTTTTTTTTTTACATTGGATGATCAACAATAAAAATTGTGGGTCCCAGGATTTTACACAGTTGATTTTTTTTGTTTTTAAAACTGTGGTTGACATCACTTTTCTTTTTACTTTTTAGAGCATCTCAACCATGGCTTCATTCATGGTTGGCTCCATTTTAAAGAAATGGAGGGGGGGGGGGGGGGGCACTCCAACCCACCCCCTCCATTTTCACCTTCAAATTTTTTTTATCTATAAATATTAACTTAAATAATAAGATAATAATATAATAATAAATATAAAATTGATTAAATTAATATTATTTATTTAGTTTTTAAATTTTAATATATAAATAATTAATATGTAAATTGAACGATTCCGACAATTTCTTTCTCAACATAGAAAGATCAAAGACAAAGATGTTCACTTTATACTTCGAAATGCATTGATTGAACATTAATGGAAAAGACGTGGTAATGAACCGATGTAATGTTTTTATTTTAGGTTCAATGTATCAATACAATCTTAATGTATCTCAATTGCAGTGTGCATTCGGTTAATGTATGAAAATTTTTATGTGAATTATTTTAAATGATAAAGTTTTTAAAATTTTAATTGCATGACTTACTATAATGTCAAGTAATACATATAAAATTAATTAATATGAAAAAAATAATTAATATAAATCCATAATAACTTAATCAATATTAGACTCACTATGAAGGTCTCGACGAGACTTTTCTAATGATATAATATTTATAAATAAATAAGGGGTAGATTTAAACTTAACTTATAAATAGTTAATAATTGAATTTATGGTGAAGTATACCGATGGAATTAAAAAAGATTGTATGCATTGAGAGACGGTAGTTAGGGGTTTTACAAAAAATGAATAGTGAAATGGAGGCCCCTCCATTTCACCCGTAAGACCTGCATATTTGCAGACCAAAAACCAACCACCTCTAAATTGGAGCTGCTTTTGCAGCACGGTTGGAGTATCATCGGAAAATGCATCCCGGTTGGAGATGCTCTTAGACATATCAATCTGGGATGGATTTTGATTCCACGTGGGATTACTAAAAAATTGTGTAAAATTCAGTATTTAGTTAATAGTAATCTTGATGTTAATTGTGAACCCACTAGAATTAAAATCCATACATGTAAAAAAAAAGATGAAATCAAATTTTTTACTCTTTGTGATGATAATTTCAAATTCCACCAGAAATCCTAAATTAGATTAACATTCAACCTTTTACAAATTAATTAAATTACCATTTACATCCCTTTTAAAATAAATAGTCCCCTTTTTTTTACCCAACTCCTCTCCTTTTTTATCTCTTTATTCTCTATTTATTTTCATTCCTTAAATATTTATAAAAATCACTCTTTTGTTATATATGTGATATAGATAAAGAAATAAATTTTATAGATAGATATATAATAATATGTTTCTTGGTTGAAATCACGATTTGGGTATCACGGTCATTTTTTTTTTTTACTTTTTCTACTTTTGTCTGGGAAGGTCATATTTTTTTTAATTCTTCCAAATTTTTTTTTGTTATTTTTGCCTTTCACATCCATTTTTTTTATTTTTTTTTCATAATTTCACATGTCTGCTAAGTTTTTGTATTTATATTACAGTATACACGTGTTTTCAGTCTCAATTCTAATTCTCATATGTTTTTTTTTTAAAGTTTTTTTTTATTTCAGTATATGATACTAACAAAATATATGAGACTAAAATTGAGATTGGAAAGGAGTTGACATGTGCACATGAATTTTTAATTTAAAATTATTGAACAAAAAACCAGTCATGTATATCAATGAAATGTATTAAAAAGACAAGTATATGTTGTATAACTCTTTTACTATGAATGAATTTGGATAATAATTTTTTTAATATTTATTCAATTACTTAGAAAAATTAGCTAAATTGGTACAAGTGAAATACATCTCATTTGGAATACTCCAATAAAATCGAACCGTGTCAACAACTTATTTTATATTGAAAAAGTCAGCATAATCACGGTTACCAAAATATAAAAAGATAATATTTGCATAGCAATTTGTATGCTGCTTATTCGGAATCAAATCATGTCATATTATAGACTTCCATGAATCACTCATTATCTGAAAAAAATCTCATATAACTTTAAAAAATAAATACATGAATACAAGATACAAACATGATCTATTTCATCTTAAATACAAAATTACAATTACATTTGATAGTAAAAACAATGTCATAAATAAAATATTTTTTAAGATCCTAATAGAATTCATCTCAATAAAAATATATATCAGAAATACAATAATACAAGACTATTTCATCTCAAATACAATAGATATTTGAAATAGGTTAGAAATAAATATTAGGTCAGATATATTTTATTTTTTGGGATAGGATTACATTGAAAAAATGAAAAGTAGACTAATCGGCTTAGACGGTAGAAAATAAAAATTCTCGGAGGGCTTTTTGTAAGTTTGGATGAAGTAAAAAGTAAAAAAAAAAAAAGTGATGTCAGCCATCAAGAAATCCAAAAAGTGAAAACGAAAGCTGGCAAAGTGAACAGAAGCAGAAGAAGTTGGGACCCGGTGAAAACCTAGAAAACCGGCTGTGTAAAAATCGTGGGACCCATAATTTTTATTGTTAACCGTCCGATATTGAAAAAGACAAATGAGGCAAGCAGAGGATCTCACACTCAGGATCCACATTGGGGGTGATAAACGAGCAGAGTAGCTCAGGTTTGACTTGATGCTTGACTCGATTAAAACTCATTTAAGTTTATTTTATTAAACAAATGAATCGAATTTGAACATTTTTTAAAGTTTGATTTGTAAATGAGTTAAGCCCGAGCGTATACGAGCTCGTTATTTAACATAAAATGAGCTCGTCATTTTCACATGTATAAGATGTTGTGATTTGTGAAATGTGACTTCTCAAATACTAAACAAGTTTTTTTAGTTAAATGAGCCTAAGCTGAGCCTTGGTTCGAGCTTTGGCTTGACTCGTTTAACGAACGAGCCGAGCCAAGCTTCAACCGAACATTTCACGAGCTATATGAACAGAATTGAACATGACATTAAACTCGATTCTGAACCGAGCCGAGCTTGATATTAAACGAGTTGAGTTTAAATATGTCAAAGCTCAACTTATTCAACTCGTTTAGTACCCCTAATCCATATTAGTGTTTTTTTTTCTTGTTCCAATGTGAAAAAAATCTAAATTCTGATGTCTTGGGTGCTGTGCACTTTGCGGAAGACCACAATGAAGATAATGACACTACACAAGAAACATAAATTTATTTGTTTCAGCATAAGCTTACATCCATAAAACAATATCTGAAGAACGCACTATAATATTAAATAGACTTAAAAATCATTATATAATATTTCTCTCTTAGCTACTTACTTCTCTCAACCTCGGTATAGATCAGTTAAAAGTCATATCAAGTCTCTTAAATAAATAAAAAATATCATAACTTTATGAACATCCACTTAGAAAACTATTACACTAAAATATTATAACAATTTATCAGGTACTAAGAGACAATTAAGATTAAGCAATCTTTGATTCTGCTTTTTTGGTCATTAGACATTTATGGAATCAAAACAGAATTTAACACTACCATATAAGAGGATAAAAACAGATAAACTGGATTCCAAACATGACCTAAATCTTAACTAACTCAACCATGTACCCATACAACTTCAGTGGTCATCCGTTTTGTACACACTATAATCCCAAAATAAGAACAAGAGAAAACACATTACATTGAACAAAGAAATGCAATATGGGATTTACAAAAAGAGTTAAATCTTACATCAATGAGCCTAATTCAAGCAAAATGGATAAATAAGGAATCAATGACTGTTTGGATTTCCCATAATAAAGGTCAAAGTCATTTTTCAAGGCAAAAATATATAAAAATAAAAAAATAAAAAAAAATAATTCTTTTATTTTCTTTTTTACCATCACAGAACATTGATGATGTAGTTAAACTACTCTTATTTCTCCTCCATTTTAACCTCCATCAGATGAGTAAGACCCCACTATTCCAGTTGCACGTGATATCGGAAAAAATAAGAGGTGAAACCAAAACTAAGATGGGATCTGACAGAGCTGGTTCTGTCTGTCTCTCTCTCTTCTCTCTACACTTAGATATTATATATACATGTGTGTGTGTGTAAACACAATAGGATCATCATTGTCATTACCTCTACTTGTGGAGCAGCAACAACAGCTATGGCAAGGTGAGTTGGGCAAGATGGAGAAGCAGGGCACGTGCACTGACTAATATGAACTCATATCATATGTGCTGTGGTTAATTAGTCCTTCATGTGCTCATCTTCTCCACCATGCCCAACCTTACTTTAATTATATCTTGTCTTCTTCTCCTCCTTCTTCGCCGACTCGTTCGCAGGGTAAGTTGAAGTCCATAAAAACGTTCTTTTTTTCTTCATATGAGAGAGAGAGAGAGAGATTTATGAACATATGTTTGTTTTAACAAGAATTGGCATAAAATATTAGCAGCTTTGCTTCATGCATATATGATTTTCAGTATATTTTTTTTATGAACATGTTCATTTTCTTATTCTGTTCATGCATGGTTTCTTAGCATTTTCACTGTAATGTGTGTGTGTGTACTTGTGAGCTGTAGGTGAATATATTTGTATTTATATACTGGATTATCTAGTTAGAAAGACATATATTATGAAATTTTTTTTTTTTGAAAATTGGTAGATATTGCTACCCCGATTTCATTAAAGATTTCGAAGTACAACACTGAAGGAGGTGAGAGAAAATAGAGAGGACAAAGCGAACCAGTAAATGAACATAGAAAAGAAGAAGAAAGAGGGAATAGTTCTCGGCGATGAGTCCGGTTAGAGATATTTAACCGGGCTTGACGCCGAGACAAATACCCCATTCAAGAATTGGAAGATGATTCAATTAATATATTCCATCGCCTTCCAATAGGACATTCAAGAATTTTGTATATGGGGGACAAAAAATTAAATCTTGAGATTTTTTTTTATAAAATTAACTGTATGTCATTACACTTATAATGAATTTAGAGAGAATTGTTTTATATACCCTCTTCACTCATGTATAAAGAATTGTTTTTATTAGATCTGTTTTGTCAACTGCAATTGCATTAGTATTAATATGAGCTACATAGGATTTGGGGGTTAAATTAATTATATATGACACACTAGTAGAGAAAAATAAATTTACAAATAGTATGCATCATAAAACAATATTCAGTAATTTCCTATATATGCAAAATGTTAGAAACAATCTTATTTATAGTATCTAACATGATTTGATTTTAAAAAAAAGTATATACACCCTACATACCTTAACAAAGAAATGAAATCGTATACTTTGCATTAATTTTATGTAAAAACAAAAATTCATAATTTAGGATAAACTAATATATAATTCAACGGAATAACAATTCAGTTATCAATGTCCAGTTATAATGAGTTACTCTATCTCTATTACAGTTTTCCTCGACTGAAGGAAAGAAGGCATAAAAAAAAACATTCCTGATCAGAAGCAATGTCTCCATCCACACCTATATAAACATGGTATTATATTAGTTGGGATGTCATTTTCTCCACCTAACAGTGAGGTTGTTGGCAACCGCAAGATATAATGATTTTTTTTGTGGTCCTAGGATAACATGAAACTGAACCCTAGATTTTTATTTTTGATGAGATTTTTTGACACGTGTTTTTTTTGTTTTTTTATGTGTTTAATACGTGAGATTTTGTATTTTAAACATGTACATTCTCTCAATCATTGTAGGCCACTCTCTCATTGAGAGAACTTCATAAAAAAAAATGATATTCTACCTTCACCTCTTTATTTTTTTTATAAAAATATATATATTTATCCATTAAAGTATATGATATTATAAAAAGTAAAATATACACTGAGATACACTAGAATATTTTTTTTACATTAATTTAAAAAAAAAAAATTTTAAAATGTTTTGAAACCACCACACTGTCAAATCAACAGGCCCATTGGTTGCTTTTTGAGACAACTATTAAATCATTTGAGCCAGAGATCTGAATTGATTGTTCCATGTAGATTTTGACAAACCCAAATTTTATTTATGTGTATGTTCCTTATTAGTCACTGGAAGGTTTTCTTTTTAATCCATTACTAAATTGTTTGGTTTTCTTATTAACAGGGACTTAAAATCCCTGGAAGAGAAGGGTTTTTGATTTTTTAGTCATCGTATAATCCATTACTAAATTATTTGGTTTTTTTATTAATCCCTGGAAGACACAATGAACATATCTTTTAAATCTGGGAGTTTAAACTGTAATACGAAGAAGTGAGAGATTAATCATTAAATCATGTAGTTTATGAGGAGTTAAAAATAAAAAAACCCCCCCCCCCCCCCCCAAATGGCCCTATTTGCAGTTCACACCTTTTTTTTTTTTTAAAAAAAATCATACATCCTCTCATTGGAACGATACATATATTGAGATATGAAACGATACATATATTGAGATATGAAACGATACATATATTGAGATATAATCTATGTTCTAAAAATCTCTTCTAGATCCCGATTAAGGGTAGCTCTATCCCCACCTTGCACTTTGCTGTTCTCCCCAACCAACTAATCCCACAAGCCAGATGTGTTGTAATACCTGATACCACCATCATTTATATTACAACCAAGTTAGATTCTGATCCCACTACTCCTTACTTCTCTCTTTTTATTTCTCCCCTCCCCTCCCCTCCCACCTGAGACCTGACATACACTAATCTCCCTTTTTTTTTCTCCTCTCCTCTCCCTCCCACCCAACCAGTCGATCATAAGGAGTAAGCCGTGGTATCTTCCACGATCCTATAAAGTACATACATGTATGTGTTCTTCTTTTTTCTTAAATGTGTATTTATAGATCTTGTTCTTAGGGTTTTGGAATGAAAGATTTGTTATTGAAGAAATTTTTTTTTAGGGTTTGGGATAGAAACCCTAAATATGGATTGAAAGATTGGATCTTAAAAAAAAAAATTAAGATTTGGGATAGAAATCTAGGGTTTGGGATAGAATGTGGACTAAAAGATTGGTTATTAGAAAAAGGGGTTTGGGATAGAAACCCTAGCTTTGGGATATAATGTAGATTGAAATCTAAGGTCTGGGAAAAAAATGTGGATAGAAATATATGGTTTGGAATAAAATGTAGATTGAAAGATTGGTTATTTTAAAAAAATTATGGTTTGGAAAAAAACCTAGAGTTTGAGATAAAATGTGGATTGAAGCCTATGGTTTGGAATAGAATGTGGATAGAAACCTATGATTTCAAATAAAATATAGATTGAAAGATAGATTATTACAACAATTTGTGCTTTATATTTTTTTAGGTTAGGGGGGCCAGCAAAGTGCATGGTGGGAATAGAGTTGCCCCCCAATTAATCCTTCGCCTAGACCTAGGCGGTCCCTGTCGGCAATTCTTTAGCGTTTAACCGTTTTTTTGATTAATCTCTAGTTGACTAATAAGATATTAATTTATTTTATATATTATATACATGTTAATTAATTTTTTTGCTATCCCTATTATGTTTATATTATTAATTTTGTCTTGATATTACTTTATTATTATTTTGTTGTCTAAAATTAATATTTATATATATGTAATATGTATATGCATATGAATTATATTTTATATTCTAGAAAGTGATTGATTAATCCCCCATTAATCCCTAGTCCCTCTTAAACCGTCTAACTCCCACTTAGTGCATTTTAGAACATTAGATATAATAATGTATTTTTTTCGTTTTGAAATTTTTTGTGTCATACATTATTATAGAATCCCATACATTATAAACGCAATATATACTGCGCTATCATGGTGCATGAAGCTACAAACTAGCTGCAAAATAACATGAGTGTACCTGTGCTCTCACAAAAAATACTATGCAGTGATTGATATGATAGAATCAGGTGATTTTCTATTTGATTTTTTTTCTATGTTTGGAAATAATTACATGTTTGAAATGCAATGCATTCTAGCATAAGATGATCCATTCGTGAGAGCCCATGATGATGGTTCAAGGGCTGGTGGTCGACTCAAAATTTTGTAACCTAAATGTCGGATATATTTTTAATTTATGATCCAAATTTTTGAATATTTTATTATCTCATCGGTTTTGGTAGTTACACATTCAAGGTCGGGACCGAGTTAGATCTAACATGTATTGGACAATTTGATGGTCCAACGTGATTATGACCGTCAAATCTTATCACTTTAAAATGCAAAATTTATTTGAATCCTAAATAAGAAAATGTTAGAATTTAATTGATCTTAAGTAATTTTAATTCTAAAATCTGATAGAATATCTCAATCATAATGACTCAATAAAATCAGGCGATCATGATCGTGTTGAACCATCAAACTATCTAACGCGTGTGAGACCTAACCAGTCCCTTCAAGGTCATTATTTTAGTCGTTACAATTGTGCTTCCTCTTTAATATATATAATGATCTTTCAAATTTGGTGTTGAAAAATATACAGAAAATGAGTGATAAGAAAAAGGACTAACAGAAAATTCATCAAGTTCTTCTTTGCAATTTCTTTTCATCAAAATTTTTTTTTGTGTTTATAAAAAATCTTGATCCAGCTATTATCCATCTATTCCGGGCATTGAACATATAAAGATTTAGTTTGAGGATTTCACTTGATCGCACCTCGAGGATTCGGTGGAATCTCACGAGTCGAGTTAACCTGCATATGGAAGATATTCATTTTAAGGATTACCTCTAAACCAGGAGATTCCAATCCTTTTATCGCTTAATTCTATTGTTTTTATATTATTTATTTATAATATATTAATTTATTATTTGTTGAGATACAATATTTTTTTATAATTTTTGAAATTCTTTCTAATAGTAAATTGGTTCTTTTCATTCATATTTATTCATTCTCTTTCTTGTTAGTATAATAATGATTTTTAATAGAGGTGGTTGTATGAGTTGTTTTGAGAGAGTCAGCTGAAAATAGAGATTGTGAGATATTGTATTTTGATTATTAGTTGACAGTTAATTGATTCTTTATCTTATAAACTATAACTACTTGTAACTCCTTATAACTTCCTGTAACTTCTTGTATTCATATTTATAAAATGAGATCCTCAACAACATTAAGTATGAGGAGATTTATGTTGTAATATAGTATCAGACCATAGCTAGATCCTTCACATGATTCTTCAAGAAGCCACTCCCCCCCTCCCCCCCCAAAAAAAAATCCAATCCATAGACTATTGGAAACAACTCCAACCCAACATCAAACCCTCTTCTTATCACTTTTCTTTAGAAATCTCTCTCTAAGAATTGTATTCATCTTCTCTTCACACAAGTCTCTCTCTCTCTAAAAAAACACTATGTAACCCTCTCTCTCATTCCTGCTCTCCTTTGACATGACTTTCTCTCTCTCTCTCAACAACAACAAAAAAATGTTCTCTTCTATCTAATCTATCCCACCTTGTCCAACCACATAAATATCTCTAACAAAAAAAATATTCATCATCTTCTCTTCTACTATTATATCTCTTAATACGCTTTTCATATCTACATATCATCTACTTTCTCTCTAAAAAAAAAATCTAACACCTTCTCTCATTACATCTTTCTCTCACTCTATATCCATTTAAGCAAAATATTGTGTCATTGCCAATATAGCTACTGGGATCTTTTAGCTTTGGATCTTTACTAAACGAAATTGATATTCAAAACCAATATTGTGGTGCAAAAACCTAGGAGCATGTATCCAACGATCATTTTTATCTCAAATTCATTTCAAGAAGAGATCAACCAAGAGATATTATGTCAAATTCCCGTCATCATCAATTTATTAAAGACAAGTTAGAGAGTTCAAGAACCTTCAACTTGAGAGAGCATATTAGACATATAAATGATAACTACTTGTAACTACTTAGAACTCCTTGTAACACTCTTTATAACTTTATGTAACTTCTTATATTCATCTCTATAAATTAAAATCCTCAACACCATTAAGTGAGGGGAGATTTATGTTGTAATAAGATAAAAGTAATTTTTTGCTTGGATTCGTTTCATCAAACTTTTGTTTATTTTTTTTGGAGACATCATTGCATCAACATCATTGTTTTAAAATGGATGCTACAAGAGTATAATTAAGTTAAACTGTTGAAGGATATTGAAGCTCCTTCTTCTTCTGTAGAAGAAAATATACACTTTACATGTGGAATATATATATGATTGATATTCAAACTTAAAAATTAACATCTAGTGTGCTCCAATGTATTTTCAAGTTTTGTAGATTCCATAGGAATGACGAATAATTTTTTTTTGTTTGAGATGTCTAATAATAACAATATAAATGAAAGATTTTAAATGCCATTTGTTGAGTGTTCAAACAGAATGAGAATGAGAATGAACATCAAATTATCTTTTAGTCCATGTTTGGATACAGAATAAGATTTATTCCGGATACAAGCATAAGTGGATATAGCAGTGAAATAAGTGATTTTGTGTTTGGTTGTATTTTGAATTATTCTATTTAGGAAACATAATAATAAATTTTTTGTTATTTTGATAAAATATGAATAAAATGTTGATAGAGATGTATAAAAAGTGAAAAAATGATGATATATAGTTGATTTGACATGTGATTTATAAGAGGCGATGATAATTAATTTGATGATGGACTCATATATAAATTCTTTAGATGGAATAACCTGAAATAACTTTATTTCAAAGAGTTGACTGGAATCCATATATCACTTTATACCAGTTTATTCAGGTATATGTTATCCCATGGTATTCACTGCAGCCAAACACCAAAAATTACTTATTCTGTTTTATTCCAGGTTATTCTATGACCTATTCTGTATTCAAAACAGGGCTTAATATTTAATACTAAGTTCTAGCTTTGGCCTTTCTTAAAAAAAAAAAAAATTGAATTCCACAGTGGATGCATGACCACATAGACCTTGTGTATTTGTATTACCGAGTAAAAATGTCACATAGGTGACAAAAATACACACTCAATGAAAATGTCTTTATTTTAATTAATTAATATTTATAAAAAAGTCAGACAACCATTTTTTAAAATAAATTTTATCATTTACATGACATAAACCTTTCCATCTACCTTACAAAATTGTTTATGTTTGTATGATAAGATCCATTGGTCTAAGGGTCTATGTGATAAGATCCATTGGTCCGACAAGTCTCAACAATAAATGTGATTCTCCTTGTCTAAGAAAAAATTATATTAAATCAATCTTACCATCACTTTTATAAACCGAGCTGGTGCGCACAATTTGAATTTTTTTAAAAAACATACACATATCTAATAAAATAGACATTTTTACAAAATATGAAATTCATGCTCTAATGAATTGAATGCATTTATTTTTGTTATGTACTGAAACAGTAGTGTGTATATATATATATATATATTAAAAAGATTGTTGGGTTGATGACTGAATTTAGCATTGGGACATGAAAATACGTTGACTTGTACTCTACTTTAATATATATATGGGACGTGATTAGGTGCGGTCGTGCGGTCGGTGCGACCGCGATCACGGGCCGTCGATCACGGGTCCATCGCATCGGACGGTCGGGTGCGAATCACGTCGACCGTTGGATGCGATGGACCCGCGATCGGACGGCCCGCGATCGCGGCCGCACGACCGCACGACCGCACCTCATCGGTCGCGTGTATATATATATATATATATATATATATATATATATATATATATATATATATATATATATTTCTCTTCTTTTTTTTTCGAAAATTGATAGAGCACTACTACCATAATTCATTCATGAATTCTTTGTGGTACAGTACCAAACCAAGAATAAAAAACAGAAAAATAGGGGTGACCCCTTTAGATACTCAACCCACCCCCTAAATTTTAAGAATTCCATATTTATTTATTTATAGAGGAACCCACCCTTCTCCGATCAGATCATCATCTCATGGTACCTCTCCAACATCAAAGTTCTCCTCCTCAACAAGTACCTCCTCACCATCTACGGCTACCGCTACCCGATCTTCCTCACCACCCTCCACATGCTCTTCTGCTCCGCCTACTCTTCCGCTGCCATCCCCTTCCAGCATATTGTCTCCCGCAACCAGCTCCTCAAGATCGTTGCCTTCTCTGCCATCTTCAATGTCTCCATCGGGTGGGTTCCTCTATTAAAAAAAAAAAAAATTATTAAACTTTTGAGGTGGGTTGAATAACTGAGTAGAAACAAAGGCTTCCAAAGATAGCCCAACCAGTATATTAGGAATTTATAATGATTCCATAGATCACAATTTCACAATAGAGACATACGTGGAGTCTTCTTGAATGAGTGCAATAATGCCCATTGTATAATGTGAGAATTTCAAACTTTACTTTCTAATGTGAATGAAAGTTTTGGAAGCAAAAAACAAGAAGTAATTAGAAAGTTTTGAAGGGAAAAAACAAGAAGTAATTAATATGTTATGTTATGCATCAAAAAATTAATACGTTACGTTAAATCTTTTTTGTAGCATCATTTACAGCTCGCATACATTTTTATTTTTTAAAAAATATATATTTAACTAACAAAATACATTTTATTATAAAAATAAATATATGTTTTATAAATTAAATACACATATTTTTGTATTTTTTTAAATAAAATATATATTGATATAGTATATGTATTTTCTTAGACGATTACATATGTTACACTAGTAATGTGACCTCTACAATGGTGCTATAAAACGAACAAAATATATCAGTGCCTAGACAAGAAGAAAAAGAAACTATACAAATACAGTTATGGTGGGCTTAGTCTTGAAGCATAGGAGCTAGGACCCATTACAAGAACATACAAACATACAAACAAGAGCGCTGATACGCGAACCATTTTGCAGCCCGTTTTACAACTTTATATGCTATTTCACTATGATAACATAGTATATACTGCACTATCATAATATATGGGGTTCTATTATAGTATATGATCCAATTTTTTTTATTTTTTTACCATAAAAAAATACACTAATGTATCTCAATATATACTTCATTTTCATATAACAGCATGCACTTCAATAGATGAGTGTGTGATTTTAAAAAAATATGGACCATAATTTGAGCTGTAATGACGGCTACGTGTATCTTTTTCCTTTAAACAATGATGTAGATTAAGAGCCAATTTGGGCTTTCATGCCCATTCTTCATCATTTTTTCTTTTATGGAATTTAGCAGAACTAGATACCTAAAAAAATGAATTCTCTTTGACCAGATTAACCAAACTAAATCTAAGAGGGTTATTTGAGTAGTGGAATAGAGGGAGAATATGAGTGAATAAGGGGAGAATAAGCTTAAAAAGTTGTTTGTTAGGAAGGAATAAATGGGTCTAACTATGTTAAATAAGTGAGAATAAACTGATATTTGTATTATAAGTTCTCCCTAAAATTGTGCTATTCCATTTGTATAAGGGGGTCCACATGTTAAATCATTTTTATATTTTTATATATTCTTATACACATTTTATTCACATTTTTCATGATCAATCAAACAACAAAAACTTTATTATTACATTTCTCAAGGAGAATAACTAAAAATATAACTAACAGAAAATCACTTATTTTACTGATATAATCATCTATTCTTAAAATAGTCATAAACTCCATAATAACTTAGATTCGTTGTAAACCCGCAATTGTCAAGGTGTTTGGTTCGGCACAAAATAAACACTTATTTGGTTTATCACTAAAATAAGTACTTATTTATTATTTGGTGTATGTTTTAAGTGCTTAATATAAGTACTTATGTATGAATAAGTACTTTTTAAATAAGTAAACAGTTTGACGCTTATTTAAAAATTCATTTACTTATTGATTGTTGAAAGACCATTTTACCCCCCAATCTTTTCATTTTATAAAAAGTGGTGAACCAAATATTAATAAAAAATTCATAAAATGGACATAATTCCATACTATAAGCACCACAAATAAGAATTTATTTTTCTTGTCGAACCAAACAATTTTTCATATAAAATATCAGCACTTATATTATATGTACTTATAAATCAACATTTAAAATCAATAATCCGCCGAACCAAATGCCCTCTCAAATTTTGACGAGGGCTGAATTTTAATTATCTTGGAACTTAGGCAATGTTAAATTACATGATTGAACAACTTTTACGTTTGCAGAAAGCTGTTTTTGTAATTATACAAACAAACAATTTTACTGTAGCAGCAGATAAATTTTAGGTAAATAGTGCCCAAAAGCTCCAATTTTAAAAAGCTGAAAGGGGGAGCTTTATAAAGAATAAGTTTTAAAATCCAGATTCCTGCATAATCAGTTTTGCAATCGCGCCATCCAACAACTTAATCTTGGCCGTCCAGATCTTTCCGGGAGGTAACTTTTGTCTTATCGTCACCAAAGGATGATCACACCAGCAACACCCAGCTCCCTCGGACCTCTCTCTTCTTGACTCGTTGGTGGGATCTCTCTCCCTCGTTAGGGCTTCATTTCGCAGATCGAAATCTCACAAAACATCGCTTCGAATTTCATGTTTTGATCAAATTAGGGTTTCCATTCCTTCCGATCCCCCGATCCGTTTGGGTTTCGCTATTCTAAGATTGTTCGAACCTCTGGTTGTTTCAGGCGAGATGCTCATCTAGTTTTTATCGATGTGGATCGCTCCAATGAATCGATTGTTGATTGATACATCACTGTGAAGTATTTATTCTTCCGTGGTTTCTTCTGTTGTTTCTTTGGAGGCTTTTGTGAAAGTTATTGACTTTGTTTTCTTTTTCAATTGTGGATACTTTGAAGGATATTAATGCAAATTAGGGATTCTGGGGAGCCTCTGATCACGAAATCATGGTGAGTATGGATCGTGATTTTGAATGCTTGGATGAGTTTTGATTTGTGGTGAGATTTCATTGGGAGACGCGTTTGATTGTGCTGTCTTGCAGAACTTTCTAATCGGGGCGTTCAAGCCGCCGTGCAACATTAAGATCACATTTGTTGATGAAAGATCTCGCAAGAAGGTAAGCTTTTTGTAGCGTGGCAGTGATTGTATAAGCCTTAATTGAGTTGAATCCATCATGTTGTGCATATCGTGATTACTGTGAAATGTACAACGTGAAACATAATATGTGAAATTTTCAACACTTCTCATCATTATACTTGATTATCGAAGCTTTGGATTGCTCTTGCTCGTTGAATCTGGATAATAACAATTAAATGCAGGTTGAGAATGTCTTTTGTTTGTAATATAGGCTCTGGTTTAATCATGACAATATTGTGATTTTAACATGAAAATATTTATTCTATGGTCCATGCAATTTATGTTGCACCTCCAGGCTGCTCTTTGGTGCAGTGCTTCTTGATCTACTGAACATGCATTTTTTTTCTCCAGTTTTGATCTTTGGACTTTACATTTGTGCTATTAATGGAGATGGTGGGTTGGTGAGCAAGTCTGTGTTTTTTCATTTGTGCATTGATCCATCATTGGGAGGGTGGTGATGAATCGTGGATCACGTAACATACAATAAAAGTTCTTCTCAACCTATGAATTCTGAGATTTGGGTTTACCAACATTTGTTTTTTTGTTTTCTTGAAAAACAACATTTGGTTTTAATAACATATGAGTGACTTGTGAGGATGTAGACATTTCAGGATCGTGAATATATGGAATTCTGAGGTTCTGCATATGTAGGAAAAATCTTTCTGAGTTGATAATTTTACACACTCATTCAATTTCAGTATCTGTAAATGAAGATAATAGCTTCATTCATAAAATTAATCATACTTGAAAAAAGCACGGTAAATTATGAACCCATATATCATAACACATTTACTTATCTTTATCGCTCTGCTGTGGGCAGGTGATATTTTGATATCTTCTTGGAAAGATATCTTTCCTTCCTAAAATTGATTTCCATTCTTAAAGAGGGCTTTCTTGTGGACAGACAGATCAACAGTTTATGCAACTATGGCCTGCATGCCTTTGTTGCTCCTTCCAGACCCATCATCTATCAAGTATTAATTTATGCAATGTATACCTGAGGTTTACTGAAAGTGCTGCCTTTTAGATACAGTAAAGACCTTTGTCTATCAACATTCTAGTGGAATATGGAATAAACAAATAGTGCTTTTTGTACTGATGTGCTTCTTGTTCCTGATACTTTGTTTGGGACTTCTAGATACATTGGGCCAGTGATGACCTGCATTTGTCCACATTCTAGTGGAATCTGGAATGATGGTTTTTGTATCGATTTGCTTCCTTTTGCTTATATTTTGTAGGCTACAATAAAGAAGGAAAATGGACAGACAGAATTGGTCCCCCTTTTCCAAAGCCAAGAAAACATTGCTGGAGAGGTCCAATATTTTCTTATGGATATTCCTTTTAGGATTTTCATTTTTTTTTATCTTTTATGCAGTTTTTTGATTTTGGAAAATGTGCATATCTTGATATATCAGAAATTAACTTTGGCATCACACAGATTTCCATAGAGCCAATTCAAGGAAAAAAGGTTGAACACATTGGTGTTAAAGTTGAGCTTCTTGGCCAAATAGGTATATTCTTCGATTTTCCGTTTTTTATTTTCTATGGTAATATGTTTTATTTAATTTCAAAGAAAGAAAAAAAAAATTTGTTCTCACATTTCATTCTCTCTTCCCCCCTTCTAACTATGGAAATTACACATAATATGGCCTGGTTTGTAGATTTTTTTATAATGGCACTTTATTCATTGTCATGGTATCTGTTTCACTTATTTTTATATTATTATTCTCATTATATATTGGGAACTATTAGTTTTGATTGATTCATCAATAACAATTCCTTAAAATAGTCCAAGCATTTCTATGGAAATGACACACAACAACTCAATATTTGATGATTTGTTGTCATTTCTCTTTTCTGGTGTCCACGAGTAGTCAAGGTGAGTAGAATGAAACAGAATGAGAAAAGATTCCATATGTTTTCTTGGGGCTTGAATGAGTTTTTTTCTTGTGCGTTTGGTTGCGTGATTGCAAAACTGATTCTGCAGGAATCTGCGATTGCAAAACTGATTCTGCAGGAAGCTCACTTTCTCAGCTTTTTGAAATCGCAGCTTTTAGACACTATTTGCCTGCAATCGCTGGATTTAAAACTGCGATTGCATAACTGTTTGGTTGCACGATTGTAAACGCAGCTTCCTGCAATCACAAACACTGCCCAATCACGCAACCAAACGCACCCTAATCCCATATCAGATTTAAGAAACATACAAACTCTGGATGTTTCCAATGCCATTTCAAAAAAATGTTTAAGAAACATATATCTGTTACTTTTAGTTCTACAGTTGTTGGAGTATACTTCTCATGCTTTCCAACTGTGCATCTTGGGTTAGATCGTAACATTGATCACTTGAACATTGCATGGAAGGCTAAGAAGTAGTGCCTAAATGCCTGTGCTATATTTGATTTATGGTATGATAACTGTAAGTAATCTATTTCTCTTGCAGAACTCTATTTTGACAGAGGCAACTTTTATGACTTCACCTCCTTAGGTGAGACTTTCTAAATTTGGCTCATATGAATACTGTGGTCAGTACCGGTATGGTTCTTTTGCTTATAGGAATATTGTCGAGGCACATACTACCATGCAGCTCTTGCTGATTCCCGGTTCTAACTTTGTTTTGGATATTAACAAGGGCTTATCTGCCTCTGCTTGACTTTGAAAGATTTATTGTGATAAATTTACAGTAATAAAATTTGCTTGAATTAGAACATGTGATTTTCTTCAGTGTTTTTTTTAAGTAGTAATGAATAGACCTTGTAATTGGCCATAGTGTAAGGTTGTGAAAGAATGGACTGTGAGGAGTGATGGACTTGTCATATATTATTTTCTTCCTTGAACATGAGGCGAAACACATGTTGAGGGCATATCAAGTCTGCTCCATGTTTTTATGATTTCTTGGTGTTTTTTTGATAAAGCTTAATAATTGCATAACATTTGGGTTTGATTTATAGCCATCTAATATTATTTTTTGACCAACTTATTATTGAATTCAATATTTTTACCTGTGGTTGAGGAAGTGCTTATTTTCTTATATTTGTAACTTTGATTTCTCGTTCGTTAGTAAGACTCAATGTGCTTCTCACTAAGGTTTTTCTTTCAATCAATTTTCTTATTTATGTTTTCTTTGAAGCACAAATACTTCATATAGTATAATATATATGAATATAATTATATAATGATGTTTTTGGTGCTATTCATTGATATAATATAAAATGCTTAGTGTACCAAGGGCATGCAAGAATTATGGCTTAATTGGTTGGTGGTATGGGTATTTTGTTGTATGGGGGAGCACTATTACCTCGATAATTATATCCCCTTGTGAAGAAGTTAATCTTTTTGGGAATTTATGTTTATTTTTGAATGCCTGGCTCTATTTTTAACTCTATTGGTTGTACGATATGATTTTTAAGTAAATTATGCGGACACCACCCACTTGTCCTCTTATTTTAGAAAAAATAGGTATTCATGCTTGTTAAGGTCATCTACTTCTTTCTGGTCTCTTGGTTAGGAAGGAAGTATGCGATTATTGATTTCTTTCAGTCCATAAAACAGTTATCTCATTATTCATTAATGTTTTTTTTTTTGTGCAGTTCGTGAACTAGATGTACCTGGTGAAATATATGACAAGAAGACATACCCATTTGAGTTCTCTACTGTTGAGATGCCATATGAGTCATACAGTGGGGTGAATGTCAGACTTAGGTAGGTCAATATCCTGTTTTTAAAACTGCATGCTGCATTAGCTTTACAAGTGTTTCTATGCTTATGCGCCTTTTCTTCTGCTCGTTCGACTTTTAGAGCAGATAATCAAGCTACACTGAACCAGTGCAAATGCTCAGCCATAATATTCTTCTGCCAGTAAAATTTGTTCTTTTGTGAATCAGAGTATCCTAGATAATATGTATGCTCACACACAAATTGTGCATGAATGTCCAGATTATGAGCATGCTCAGTTTAAAATAGTCATTGCATGAATTTGTTATGGAACATTGAATCAGAGTATCCTAGATAATATTTTGGCTATTCTGGTTGTTCTGTATGAATTTGTTGACCATGTGCATTATTATCTAATGCCTACATATTGAAAAAAATGCACATATCTGTAACTGGATGCACTCAATAATGGTGCAAAGTAGTATAAAAATAATAATAATGGTGCGAAGTGTAAAACACAGATCATTCAAAGACAACCCTCACAATCACTGATCACTCTTATTATTTTTGGAATGACTGTATGTGTACCTGTTGAAAGCATTTATTGCATAGTTTAGATAGGTTTCGACTTTTGGTCATGTTCTGATATTTCCTCTCAGATCTGACATATTTCCACGGCATGTTAAGATGAACTTTCAATTCAGTGATCCTCTCATTTCTAACAATAATTTCGAGTCTGGGTTGGTAAAATTCCCTGTATAAGTATCATGGATGCTCCACAATAAAATTTCTGGATGGTGTGTTTAAAATATGATCATACTTGTTTAGGCGATAGCTAGGCAGCTCATATGGGTCTTGGCGGTTGTCCATCCAACCATCCTGTTCTTTAGCTTGTTGATTGATGGCTTTGGAAAAAATGTTTAATTTTCAAGTTGAGTCATATCTTCTTCATATTTAACGTTTATTTTCAGCTAAATTTTAGTTGATATTTTTATAATTATATTTTTCTATTAGTTCCCGTTTGAATAGAGACATAAGTTATTCTAGATTTTATGACTATTTCAAAAATATCAATGGAACAAGTCATTTTTGGTTTGGTTGTGTTTTTTGTTATCCTCATTAGGAAACATAATAATAAAGTTTTGTTTTTTGGTTGAGAAATGTGAATAAGGTATAAAAGGTGAAAAAATGATGATGTTAATTTGACAATTGATTTATAAGAGGTGATGACATTTGATTTGACAGTGAGGCCCGCTTTGAATTTGATTGGAATAGCTATTTCCAATGGGGAGGTGGAATTCGTATACCCACTAATACCATGTTATCCTGGCATTTGTATACTGCTTTATTCCCAGTAACCAAACACCATTTCATCCCCTATTCCAAGCTATTCCCTGTTATTCCATTGTTATGGCAGTAGCCAAACGGGGCATTAGACTATCACTTGATCAAGCATGATATGTTTGTGAATTATGATAATCATGTGTATCTCTTTGTGAATTAAGATAACCATGTAAGTATATCACACTCATTTCAGATTTACCTATAGAAAAATAATATGAATAATTAAATAACCAACGTCAATAAAATCACCATTATAAATATCAAATGTGTGATTAAGTGCCAGTGCGCCTTGGTGACTAGTCGCATAGCCACTGCCTAGGCTCACTTGGACATCCAGACAACTATGGATATGATGCTGTGATATTCTGTTTCTGGATTAATTGTTAGAAGTGATATTGTTCATCAAGGTATAACGAGGACCATTTCTGTTTCAGACACAGCATCAGATGTTTGGCACAAAGTAGGATTTGGTCCACGCATATCATTTGATTGTAGTCTAATACTGTTGGGAGTGTTTCCTTCTCTAGAAGCTAATATCTGCAAATATTGTTGATATTATCTTTAATTGGCTGAGATCTGGAATCACGGATGCTATAAACATGGATGTTAGGCAGTCAGAAGATAGGCTTATTTATGTGATTGACATGGTCCACTGCATATACTTATATTCAGATTAGTGAAAGAAAAGCTGAACTACTTGGGCAATACAATTTTAGCAATATGATTTTTTCAATAATGTTTATCAGAATTTGCGAACTAGGAGTGTTTTGCTGGGCTTGCTACGAAGCAGGTTTATGAATAGCATGCTGAACTGTTGAACATAGTTTCTAGACTTTATCGTAATGGCACGTTGGCCTCAGAGTGCAGAATTCTCTTCTAATCTAACTTTATTTGTTCTATGATCGAATGGTAGTCATTTTTATTTTGGCATATGGAATGTTCAACTTATGTGCAATTTTTGATAACTGGGAATGTGATGTAGAATTTTCAGAAATTATATTGGCAAACATCATCCATTTCTTGATAGCTTATAAGTCAAACATTCTTCATCTTTGCAGGTATATTTTAAAAGTAACTATCAGTCGTAACTATGTCAGCAATATTGTGGAATACCAGGATTTTTGGGTAAGATATTGATCTCTTAAACAACTAGTGGATACTTTGAAAATTGAATAATAATTGTAACATTTTTATATTTTCAAAAAAAAAATTGTAACATTTTGCTTCATCAGGTCCGCAACTATACACCACTTCCACCAATCAACAATAGCATCAAGGTGTGTGAATTTCTATGTTGCTTTTACGTTAAGTTTTGGCCTTCAGTCTGCTATGGTTTTCCTTGATCTTTTTTATTTTGAACTTGTATAATGTAACAATGTATAATTTTTCAATGTCAATGTTTGATGAGGCGTTATAATATTTTATCCTATTCCCTAGTTCGGACACAGCTTACACAACGAAGCATATGGGTATACTAGAATGCCAAAACATGCATGTCTGATACATACAATGTGATATGATTTGGATATAAGAACGATGTTGGATTATCTGAGCATGATAAGCTAGTCCACAGTTAACACTTTGCATGTACAGTATTGCTGACAAGCACGCCACTTCTAAATGAATTGTTAAAAGATTCCTCAACATTGAGAGGGTCTAAACGAAATGGAAACATATATAGAAGTTGTTTGTTTTTGCCGACTGCTAGTCTATGTTATTTGTAAGGAAAATGATATGTTCAGCCCTGTCTATGCACCCTGCCTGCAACCCTCATTGTTTTTTTTTAACACACACACACACACACACACACATTGTTTTTCTGTGGGTCCGGGACAAATAAATAAAGGTAGCATACCAGCTTAACCGTAAGGTTAGTCACAGGTCTCTCCGTCATTAAAAAAAAAAAAACCCACTCGCCCATCGAAGTATATATTGTTACAAAAAGTGAAGTATACACTAAGATATAAAATTGTATTCTTTGTGTTATTTTTTAAAATTTTCACACATTGCAATAACACAATATATATTGCGTTATCATAGTATATAGGCAGCTGGAGGAGCTTCTAGGCTGTAGATGGGGATGTAAAACGGACTTATGTATCAAAGCTCAATTTTTAATTCATAAGTTTGTCTATTTACTGTCAATGTTGCATGATTTTGCAGATGGAAGTTGGAATTGAAGATTGCTTGCATATTGAGTTTGAGTACAGTAAAAGCAAGTAAGTGTTGCATTCACATGTAAAGATTTACTGCAGGGTGGTGATGTGTTGGATTGTAGGATTATTTGAAAGTATAATTTTTCTTAAAAAAGATTATTTACTTATAGTTGTTTTTCCCAGGTATCATCTGAAGGACGTTATTATTGGTAAAATATATTTTCTTCTTGTAAGAATCAAGATCAAGAACATGGAGCTTGAGATCAGAAGGCGAGAGTCAACAGGATCGGGACCCAATACATATGTCGAAACAGAGACACTTGCAAAATTTGAATTGATGGATGGTGCACCCGTCAGAGGTACTAATATCTCGAAATGTATTATTTAGTATTTTGGACTTCCTATGTTGTATGGTTTTGTATCGTGATATTGAATATGCAATTCTTCACTTCTGCAGGGGAATCCATACCCATTCGATTATTCTTGAGTCCTTATGAGCTGACACCGACTTACCGCAACATCAACAACAAATTCAGTGTGAAATACTATCTAAATCTCGTACTTGTGGATGAGGAAGATCGCCGGTACTTCAAACAGCAAGAGATCACCATTTATCGTATGCTAGAAACATGAAATGAAACCTAATTTGATGAGGCACCTGGACTGGAAGCCAAGCTTTTTGAACTGATTCTGTTTTCTTTAAATCGGAGTCATTTGAAGCTGGGACTGTACATGAGAGGCTGTTGTGGGGAGGTGTGTATATCTCAAGCATAGTTTTTTTTTTCTGATTCGAACTTTCATTTCGCTTTTTGTTGTTTTAAACTACAAGTAATGATTTGTTTGTGGTTTACCTGTCTCTGGTCCTTGCTCTTGCAACCCGACCGGATTAGTTACATAATCACTATTTTTTTTTTTGAAAAATCAGCATGGTTATGAGAAATCTAAGGTTGAGTTTGGCTGACATTTATTTTGTAGAATTGATGAATTTGGATATACTTTAGAATGGAATTCATCGGGTGAATGCTATTGGGTTTAGGGCTAGTAAACGAACCAAGCCGCTCGGGCTCGGCTCAGTTTGAGTTCGTTCAGGCTCGTTCGTTTAGATAAATGAGCGAGCTTGAACAAGTTTTAAAGCTCGGTTAGGCTCGGGATCTGGATCGAGCTTCATTTTATGTTCAAATTCAACTCGTTTGTGTTATTAAAACTTAGTTGAAGTTTGACTAAACTCTTTTATAAAATCAGAATATTAAATTAATACAAAGTTATGTTCGTTTAAACTCATGAACTTGGTTCATTTAGGTTAAAATTTTGTTTTCAATTCCTAAAAACTCTAAAATGAAGAAGAACACTAGGCTCATTGAGGCTCGTGAGCTTGGCTCGGCTCAGCTTGAACATGTCAAAGCTCGGTTCGTTCGGCTCGTTTACCACCCCTGATTGGGTTTGGTCAGTGAGTACATTTATTTTTAGGAAAATATCCAAATAACCCCTTGTAATATGCTTGAAATCCATGCAAACCCCTGACTTTTCATGAAGTCCACATAACCCCCTCCCCTAGAAAAATCCAAATAACCGTGAGTTAAACTTCCGTTGACGGGTAACTCTTGTTGACTGATGAGGAAAATTTTGTGAATGTTTTGTTTGGTTAATTGTGACTGAAAATATAAAATTGTTATCTATAGTGAATTTTTCACATTTTTGACATTGTATTTTCGGCCAATGTTACCCAAATAGAATATTCTTTACTTTAACTCTGGGGTTTATTTTGATTTGCCTAGGTGTTTTTAGGGGGTTATGAATTTCAGTAGGGGTTATATGGATTTCCCTTATTTTTATCATTTTAAAAAAATTAAATTATAATTTATTTATTTATTATTATTTTTTTTGTGTGAAGGACCCGGAGAACCAGATTTTATATATTACAGAACTGAAACAGTGTCCTGAGTTGCCTCTAAAGTGTCCCCCTTGGACACTCTGGCAACACAGGGTTAATTATAAAAGGTCGAAAGATGCTAAGATCATGAAGGAAGATAGTCTGCATGTCATTTCCAACCTCTGGCACGTCAAGCCAATCTTCTCTATTAACCTTGACAAAACAGACTTAATGAAAGATGTGCCTTGATTTCCTGTATATGTGAAAGACATTCCTGTAGGTTTGGAGGCCCTACACCAGGGCCTTTGAAGTGCAGTGACAAATACTTGGGAATCAGAACATACACATACCCGCTGGTGTCTGCTACGCTGAGCAAACAACAAACCTGTTCGGATTGCTTCAGCTTCCGCGCGAAGTGGTGATGCCCAGATCCAAGAACGGTATCCTGCTCCCAAAATTTGAGTGGGTCGCAGCTAGACGAGTATAAAACTAGTCCGGATCCAGTAAGTCCATTAGTATTGAACTACACAACCCTATGAATTGAAGTACACGACCTATGAATTGTATTGCACAACCAATTGTTGGGTACAAGTCTTACTCTTCTATTGGATACTGATGATATTAATCAAACTCAGGTCTGATTGGATCCAATAAGAGAGTGAGACATGAACCCAACAATTGATTGTGAAGTTCGATTCAAATGTTGTGTAATTCGATTAATAGAATTGTGCAGTTTGATCTGGATCCGAACTCGTACAAAATCTGCTCTCGCCTTGCTGAGTCTGAACATTCACGTAAATTAATATTTGCTTCCATGTTTTTTTTGAAAATGATATCGGTGGATCTGCCACTTCTTTGATTGATCAAAAGTAGTACAGTTTCTAATCAAAGAAGCATATAACAGAGGAGGAAGAGAGAGAGCATATAGTTGCCCAGTTATGAGATCTAACCGGACAATCCTATATTACATTTGTCTCTCCAAGATCAATTAATGTAGAGGATATTCTGTTCCATCCGAACCACCTGAGCTCCAGCACAATGACAGCCCCAAGCCAAGATGCTCCCCTTGACTCCATCCCAAATTCCTTCTGCCGCCACCAAAGTCCAGAGAAAAATCTTGTCATTACGCCCTCTCTATATAGCCCACATTGCCGCCGGGACCATAATTTGTAAAATTTTGCTCCGAGTACTTCTATCCTCTCTTCGCAAAAGTCTATGACCCAGCTCCCACAAGTGATTAAGAGAAGTAGGATTCCAGTTGCTACCCATCATTCTTTCCATCCTCCACCACACCTCCTTCGCATACTGACAGACACAAAATAAATGCTTAGTTGTTTCTAGCCCACTGTCACACAAAGCACAAGCAGAAATTGCTCGGTAGGCTCGTGTCAGAAGCCGTTCATTGTAAGCCAACCACAAGAAGAAACACACTTTCAAAGGAATTTTGCAATTCCAAATTTGTACCACTTTCCTTTCAATTTGTAAATTGAACGGTCTGTCCCTCACGCACCACTGGAATATTTGCTTCCATGTTAACTACAGTCACAAACTAAAGTCATTCATTTAATATTTTTCGTTTTTGTTACGGAACATTTCCACCCGTCCCCATCTTAGTTTGATTTTTTTTTTCAAATTGTGCTGCACTTAAATCATGAGAGATAAAATGTTCATTTTCTCCAATGAAATTGTATACATATGAGATTTCCTACAAGGATTGCTATTTTTTGAGTCTTGATCTGTTGATAATCATCTTATCACAGTACCACTGGATGATCCAAATAATCAAAATTATTCATACTGTCAATTTATGTTACAGTGACAATTTTTTTATAATATAGGTTCTATCAATCTTCCAATTGGACATCATCTGAACTTTCTATAAGTATCTTGATCTAGGGATAAAAAATTTGTTCAATTTGGTAACCCAGATAATCACAGGGCCTCATTTCCTCCTATATCATCTATTAATTAAAAGATCATTTTACTTTTAATAAATCCAAAATATTTCATTTATAATAAGCATATAATACTTATGTCCTCCAAAACTAGACTGGACATGGCATCTTCCTCAGCTCAAATTACTGAATAAGTCAAACCCCATCAACAATAATATACATCGAAATTAACAACCTGTCAAACTATGTCATGAAAGCACCAAGATATAGTCCAATCTCCACATTAGTTTATCTATTACACCCATAAATCGTTCAACCTCTCTAACCCCAAAAACAAACAAATCCAAACCAAACTAAAAAAAAAATCTTGAACTACTGCTCATTAAAGCCTAGCTAACCTTTTCAATGGCTCACAACACCAACAACAGTACACCACCACCACCTTCAATTCACATCCCCACCGGCGTCATCGACGTCCGGTTCTGCTCTCCCGAGCCCGTCGACCTCACGATCGCCGGAAGGGCGTCGGGTGCCGGAGATTACATCGTCACTGACGATAAAGGGAACCTCGTCTTCAAAGTCGACGGCGTGCACCAGAGGTCTGAAAGAATTATGTTTGACGTTGGTGGCAATCCCATTCTCTCAATGTGTCGTAAGGTTGAATTTTTAGCGACATAAATTATTTTGAAATATATTATTATTTTGATATAGATAATAAATAAATCATTTTCTGTAAATCATAGTATTAGTTATTTTTATTTTTATAAAAAAACATAATAATGATTTTTTATTTGCACTTCTTTAATTTGTCATTCCTTTTGAAGCAGTTGAAGAGTAACCATGGTCGGTGGAAGGTTTTCAGGGGTCACAGCTTTGATGAAAAGGATTTGATTTTCAGTGTGAGGAGGTCATCAATTTTTAGGTCCAAGAACACATGCTTACATGTGTTCATGGCAGCTAATGATGAGAAGGAAAAGGACTTTGATTTCAAGGTGGAAGGGACCTCTTCTGATGATTCATGCACCATTTATGGGGGAGGAGATTGTTCTACCATTCTAGCTCAAGTAAGAATAAGTCCTTTAGATTACATTATTAAATCAATCTACTTCTGGAATGAGAATATATAATTAGGGAAACAATAAAATAGGTTGGGATCAAATTTGACATAAGTCAGACCCCTAATTGTATATTCGGGTTTTAGAATTCGTAGCCATGTATCCATCCCAATTAAAATCAACAAACTATTGTTTATGCTATAAAACTACAAATTTTTTTTTCAGTTTTTACATAACTTTAACTAAATTTGTTTCATGGCAAACATTTATATTTATTATTTTCAAAAGTCCATAAAAACTTCTCATGATATGCTAAGTCTTATCAAATCTTGATTTAGGATGGTGTGAGTTTTAAAAGTTCTTGAAAAGCACATACCCTTTTCCCTTAGAATTCATATGACAACCAATAAATGGCTATCATGTAGAAGGGTTTCCAGTGGTTAAACAAGTGGAAAAAAAATTACATCACTTACGTAGAAGCCTATGATTGGCTGCCACATGGTTTCTTATTGGTAAAACCACATAGAATCGGGACTCCAAAATGGGTATATATGACTTAGGGTGCGTTTGGTTGCGCGATTGCAAAATTGATTTTACAGGAATCTGCGATTGCAAACCTGATTCTGCAGGAAGCTCACTTTCTCAGCTTTTTGAAATCGCAGCTTTTGGACACTATTTGCCTGCAATCGCTGGGTTTAAAACTGCGATTATAAAACTGTTTGGTTGTGCGATTGTAAACGCAGCTTTTTGTAATCGCAATCGCAGCGCAATCGCGCAACCAAACGCACCCTTAGAAAGGTTTATCCGAAAAGAAGAAAAAAAGGATCTCCTTGTGACCTCAAAGCATCTGTTTTATTTGAGTAAAAGAATAAATGTAGAATATGATAGAATAAGAGTAAAGAAAAAAAAAGTTTGTTTTTAAGTAACATGTGGGTATAGAGCTATGTCATTCTAATAAGAAATATATTAGTATTGATACTCCAGTTATTCCTAATCTATTCTCCATGTATAAGGGGATACATCATAAATGTCAAATCACATGTCATCATCTTATGTGAGTTAGATGTTCACATCTCAAATTATTTTTTTCACTTTTTATAAATTATTATTCACATATTATTTATATATCATCTACAACATATCCATTATCAAGTAACCAAACAAAAATTTCATTATTGTATTTCTCAAAAATAATAACAAAAAAATACATCCAAATAAAAAATAGCTTACTACACTCGTATTGTTACTATCCCAGTATAGCCATCAACCCCGAATAACCTAATTCTTCTACCCAATCGTAATAAGAATGGAGTATTGCTGAATACGTTTATGAAAGAATTCTTTTACAGATGGGACATGGAAATATTGGGCATTTCCTTAACCATCGATGAATTGTGATGCAGAAGAGAGAGAGGTACCCTGAAGCGAAGAGGGCACTGAAGAGGGACACATTCACTGTAACAGTTCATTCAGATGTTGATCATGCTTTCGTTGCCGCGCTTTTCAAAATTCTCCGAGAGATCGACAGCCGATCATCAATTCTTGGGTTGAAGAAGAGTTCCTGTTTTGATTTCAAGAATGTAAAAGTTGCACTGATTGCTCTATGATTTGTGTTAGATTATATATGTTTTATATTATTATGTTATACTTGTATTGTTGTGTTACACGTATATTAGATCTTGTATATAAAGAGTTTTAATCCTTCTCTAATAAAATTAGGTCTCATTATTCGATTCTTCTCCAAAATCTAACATGGTATCAGAGCCACCTCAAAAACCCTAACTCCAAAAAAAAATTCATATTATTATTATTATTATTATTATTTTTGGATCTCCTTCTTCTTTTGAGATCCTATTTTTCATCGTCTCCGTCGTCATCTTTGAGCCCCATCGTCTTTTCGTCGTCTTCATTACGCTCGTCACGCTCGCGCCGATCTAGCCCGTCGCATCCCGAGGATTGTCGCGCTTGTTTCTACGTCCATCCAACAAAAAAAGGGGGTTTCGTTCTGAGGTAACTGAAAAAAAAAATGTTTGGTTATGACGTCTCTCGTACCAACAAACAATAAAAAAATAAAAAAATATTGGATTTAATGGAGTTAGTGGAGTCCATGTAAGCAGAAAAAAAAAAACAAAAACAAAACAAAACGTGACCGAAGCTCTTATTTGGTTTTTTATTTTTATTTTGTTTTTATTTTTATGGTATTTCTCCACATTCTGGATTCGTTTTGACTCCAAATATAGTCATCTTGGTACTCATTTTGCTCCATTTTTCATTCTTTACGCATCTGTGTATTTTTTCATTTTTATCTGACATCTTCTCATCATGACGTTGATGAACCTACCGCCTATGAATCCGGTATATCCGGACTTATCATCGAAGATCACTACTGTTGCTTATCAGACTATATATGAGGGTATTCTGGGTGCCGCCCCTCATGCGAATTCCTCTCGTGCGCGATCTCTTTGCGTCTATTGCAAGAAACCAGGTCAACAGATTTTTGACTGTTGGAAACTTCTTCCGGAAAGGCGTCAGGTTTTCTGTGGTCATGGCCAGCGTTGTCCAACTACTGCTACAGCTACCTCCACAACACCAGGTCAGCCTTCCTCGGACCAATTTGGACAACTCATTCAGCGTATCGATCAGCTTCTACTTCAGTGCCTCGATCAGCTTCCACTTCCACAGCCTCCATCTGCTCCTTCTACTCATTCTGCCTTCTCTTCCACAACGGATGCTTCTATCTCTTTGATTTTTTATTCTGGTGCTTCCCAACATATGACGCATGATAGTTCTGTGCTTACTGCCTGCTCACCTGCCCCTTCCAATTTACCTCCGATTTACACTGCTGATGGTTCCTCCTTGGTCATCACACAATGTGCTTCTATCACCACCACCTCTGATCCCACTAGTCGTCTCTCCCTTCCATTTGTATTGCATGCGCCGGATCTCTGCATGAATCTTATTTCTATTAGTCGTCTCTGTGATTCTGGTCTGACAGTTTCTTTCACTTCCTCTGGTTGTTTTGTGCAGGATCCACGTTCAGGATAGAGGGTTGGCGTTCGTCGTAGGGTTGGCGGCTTATACTTCGTGGAGTATCTGCATCTTCCAGTTCCAGATCCTTCTGTCTTTTGTGGTAGTGTTACCTCTCATACCGACTTGTGGCATAAAATGTTAGGTCATGTTTCTAAGTCTCGTCTTAAAAGCCTCTTTGACTCTGGTGTTTTAGGTTCTGCTTCTTTTTCTCCTTTATCTGTTTGTGAGGGCTGTAAATTGGTCAAACCTGTAGCCCTTCCTTTTAGTTCTAGTAATAGTCAGTCCACCAGTCCTTTTGAGTTAATACATTCTGACATTTGGGGTCCTGCATGGGATGTTGTTCCTCTTCCTGGAGATGTAGAGCCTATCAGTTGTAAATGGATCAAACATCGACCTGATGGATCTATTGAGTGACACAAGGCTCGTCTCGTTGCGCGCGGTTTCACACAGGAGTATGAGATTGATTATGAGGAGACCTTTGTCCCTGTTGCTCAGATGACCACTGTTCGTACTCTTCTTGCCGTTGCAGCCACTCGTCATTGGCCTCTATTTCAGATGGATGTGAAGAACGCTTTCCTTAACGGAGATTTATCGGAAGTTGTCTACATGCAGCCACCTCCCTGTCTTCGTACTCCTCCTCAGCATGTTTGTCGTCTTCGACGTGCTATTTATGGTCTTAAACAGGCACCTCGTGCGTGGTTTGAACGCTTTCACAGTGTTATTATGACGGTTGGTTTTGTTGAGAGTTCTCAAGATCACTCTTTGTTTGTGCGTTCGTCCTCAAGGGGTCGGGTTATACTACTTTTGTACGTGGATGATATGATTATTACAGGTGATGATTCAGCTGGTATTACTCTTGTGAAGCAACATCTTAGTAGTCAGTTTCAGATGAAGGATCTTGATACTCTTCGCTACTTTCTTGGACTTGAGATTGCTCAAAGTAAGCGGAGAATTCTTCTCTCACAACAGAAGTACACAGCAGACATTCTTCATCGGGCAGCTATATCCGACACTCGCACAGTTGAGACTCCTCTTGAGCTTCATGTAAAGCCTCGTCCTACTGATGGAGAGCTTCTTCTAGACCCTACACGATATAGACAGATTGTGGGTCAGCTTGTATCTTTACATCACTAGACCTGATATTGCTCATGCCGTCAGTATTGCTAGTCAGTTCGTCTCTGCTCCTCGTTCAGTTCACTATGGTGCTCTCATGAGGATCCTCAGATATTTGCGTGGGACTGTTACTCGATCGCTCTATATGTCATCATCTTCATCTCTTGTTCTTCGGGCTTACACTGATGCTGACTGGGCTGGAGATCCTACTACTTGTCGTTCTACTACAGGCTTCTGCATTTTTCTTGAGGACTCTCTCATTTCCTGGCGCAGCAAGAAACAAGATGTAGTTTCTCTTTCTAGAACAGAAGCTGAATATCGAGCGATGGCCACCATGATTAAAGAGATTATTCATCTTATACGTCTGCTAGTCGATCTCGAAGTTGATGTTTCCGGTCCTACTTCACTTTATTGCGATAATCGGAGCGCTATTCAGATTGCTAGCAATCCGGTTTTTCATGAGAGGACCAAACATGTTGAGATTGACTCCACTTCATACGTTATCACTTCCTTGCTCATACACTTACGCTTCCGCATATTTCTTCTATGGAGGAGGTTGCTGACTTCTTTACAAAGTCTCATCCCGTTCCACGATTTCAATCTCTTATCCGCAAACTCACATTGTTTGATCCACCTTGAGTTTGAGCGGGGGTATTAGATTATATATGTTTTATATTATTGTGTTACACGTGTATTGTTGTGTTACACGTGTATTAGGTCTTGTATATAAAGGGTTTTAATCCCCCTCTAATAAATATAGGTCTCATTATTCGATTATTCTCCAAAATCTAACAATTTGAAGTGTCTGTACAAGGTTTATTCTTAATAATTGATAGACTTATGAGACGTATTATATTACATAAAATTGGGGGTTACGCATTTATCATTTCTCATTGGTTTGGGTAAAATTTTTCAAATTTGAGGTTAATGAATCTTTTAAATCCATACACATACGCGATGATCCACGTCAGGTGTGTCCATAGTGGATTAGCTAGGATTCCAAGTCACCCTTTGGAGGTGCGGAAATTGACTACCCGGGTTCGGGTCGCCAAAATCCATCAGCTCCGCTCCTCCCTGTCTCTTCCTTGGTCCGGCTGGCTTCCCTCTCTCCGGGATGTGAGGAGGATTATTATTTTTTGGACTGAACCTTCATATATTTCTCTAGGCTGCCTATATATCCTTGTTATTTGTCTCTGGTCTCTGGGGCCCTTGATATTTGTCAATTGGGATCAAGTCATACGTAGTTTCCTATTTATAGTGTTTTTTTAGGATATGGAAATCACTTATGGATTAGATGGGATCCTAGATCATGGTAATCAATCTCATTATTGATCTTACCCACATCCCAAATTTGCCAAGAGTCAGGGGTTGATTTACTCATTGATCTCATCCCTAAGCAATTTAGTGGATTAAGATTATGATGGATCTAGATTTATTGGGCCGTGAAGTCAACAAGTTTGACTGGATTGGGGTTTTGACTGGTCGACGAGCCGGATCCATTATGGTAGATGATCCGGGTCGTGGGCCGTCCTTAAATGAGTCGTAGGCTGGCCTTAAATGGATCGTGGACCGTTGCTATGTGGAACTTGTTGAATGGACCTTATTTTTTAGCCATACACCTTTTATCCCCACCAACCATTAACAATAGGAGAAGGGGGAGGGGGATGAAAGAAATAAGAGGTCGAGAGAGAGATGAGGAGGGTGAGGGTAGAAAGAGAGAGAGAGAGAGAAAAAGAGCGAGACGAAGAGGGAGGAGGTTAACAGCCCTCCCCTCCCCAACTTCCTCGACTTGCTTCGCTCGTCACTCACGTCCTGCCACCCTCAGCCCTCTCCCCTGTTGTTCCCATCAACTAAATAAATATTTTTGGTTAGTGGAGTGAAATGTTAATTGGTGAGAGTGTTCATTTCCTATCAGAGGAATTTTCATATCAGTATATTCACTCATTTATCTCATCATCTATTAATCTACCAGTTCGATAAATTTTAAGAAATACCTTTGTCATCTATTTATGCATGTGAAAGTTTTTCTTTGTTCGTTTTTTTGTGGGATTGGCAAAAAAATATTCCATGACATTTGTTAGAAAGTTTGGTGCATGTGCCTATTTTGACCAGGACTTTGGTCACTTTCTGGTGGAAGCCTCCATTGAATTACTTTTTGAACTAATTCTATTTAAGTAAAATCAATGTTGAAATAATAAGCTCAATGTTTTTTAAATTTTAATTTTTTATTATGAAAATTTTGATTTTGCAAGAAAGAAAGAAAGAAAAAATGCACTCTATTTTTAATTTAATATTTTATTGTTGAAATAATATACTTTTAAATAAAATAAATAATATAGATGACTGATAAAAGAAAATTTTCAGTTTACATGTCAATTATACTCTCCCACAACTGTATTCTTGACAGATGCATAAAATTAATATAAGTGAATAAGATTAAAAATAAAATTAATTGTAATAAAGCTCAACAAATCAATATCTAAACCCATTAGAATTTAAAATGTGTGATGGCTTATCAAGTTATCCGATGAGCATCAAATGCTGACGTCAATCAAAATCATTCACCCCTGATATGACCCACTAATAAGCCCACATTAACATGAAAAACCACGTATCCCAAACAAAAACCAAACCGTCCGCTATCCTACTCTCGAGTGTACAAAAAAGCACACACCCCTCAATATGTAAAATACCTTAAATCCATGTAACCCTCCTCAAAACATTTGTATAAATTTAAATAATTTTCTGAGTTAAACTTCCGTTAACATATAAGATAAATTATGCACATATTTCATTTGGTTAACCCTGGCTATAAACACAAAAAACCCTTTTATAATTTGTTTAAAATGTAAATTTTTTTTATAAATAACATTTTGACTCATCTAGATAAATTATAGAACCCTATTCAGAGAGATAAAATAATCATTTATATAGGAATTTTAACACACTGTATAGGATTTTGATATATTATGTTTTCAAACAGGGTTAACTAGACTGAATGTTCGCATAATAATCCTAATTTGTTAACGTAAATTTAACTGAGATGGCTATTTGGATTTACATAGATATTTTCAAAGAGTTATATGGATTTTAAAAAAAGTCAGGGGTTATATGGATTTTAAAAAAAAAAATTTGTATATAAACATCTTCAATCATATACTCAAATATATATTCAAATTTAAATTTAAATTAAAGTTAATCAATAAAATTTAAAAGAAAATGATTTTTATACCTTTGTAATGAACAAATATATATTTTTATAAAAAAATAAACCGCAATTGCACACATGGAAGACCCCACCATGTTTGGACATGAGTTTGAAAATTATATTTTTCTCAAGACTGAGTTTAAAACTGAGTTTGTAGGATATTGTCTTATCTACATATTATGAAAAAAAAACTAATTTTTAAAGATCAATTTATAAAGATACGTATGCGACTTTTAATTAAGCTATGTAACTTATTTATAAAATTTATGTAAACCCATGATTCAAAACCACGTCCAAACAATCCATTTGTCACCCAAAAACAAAATCGAAACAATCCCTTTATCACACACTCGACTGCACATAAACACACACCTCTCAATCTATTTATATCGCCCCCAAAAAATCCCCAAATCAATCAGAAGAGCTCATCATCTTCAACACTTTCTTTTCAATGGCGACAAACCCTCCTCCGCAGGCCCCGATGGGATACCCACCGTCCGCGCCGCCTCCAACACCGCCGGCGGGATGCGTGGCGGTGGTGGGTCAGCAGTACTGCGCGCCGTATCCGGTGGATCTGACGGTGAGGAAGAAGGCGTTGAGCCTGTCGGAGGGGGACTTCGAGGTCTCCGATGTCAATGGCGTCCTCCTCCTGAAGGTCCGGGGGAAGGTCTTCAGCATCAGAGACCGGCGGGTGCTCATCGACGGCGCCGGCAACCCCATCGTCACCATGCGCAGGAAGGTCCCATCTCTCTCTCTTGCTCGATCTGTCTTTCTTTGTTGTGATTGATGTTTTTTGGGTTCGGTGAATCGATCGTGACCATTAGATTGCATTTTGATGGGGAAGCATCGAAATATTAGATGATTTATATTATATATTGTTTACGAATCTATAATTTGGTTGTGGTTTAGATTGTGTTGATTTTTAATGAAATATGGATTGTGAAAAACAAGAGGTAGATAAAAATTTATAAAAATATCAAAAAAATAATTTGATATATAACCTTTTAAAAGCATCTTCAAAACCTCCTTACACCACTTTTTTTTCATACAAAGAGAGTCAAAACTTTTAAAACTCAACTCAAAAAGCCTCCCTATACCCTCTCCTACTGCATTTTTCTCTAACATACTCCTTATGAGTGAGGAGCTAAATTCATTCCCTGCATTTAAAAAAGACCGTATTGTCCCCCTTTTTCTTGTTTTATTTTTTGTTTCTTTATGTTAACATATCGGGTATTTCCCTACAATGAAATTTTTTCTTTTCATTATGAATAATTAATTTTTACTCATTATAAATAATTTTTATTTATTTTTCAAATTTTTGAAAATTTTAATTTACTTTTAATTAATTTTTATTCATTATTAATAATTTTTATTCAAATTCAATATTTGATAAATTTTATAATATGTTTTTATTCATTTAATATTTGGGCATCTTGTAATTTATATATATGATTGAGGTAAATTAGTCATTTGGAATGAAAATTGATAAAAATGGAGAGACTTTTAAAGTGATAAAAGAATAATAGCTCTTTTTTTCCACAATGCAAAAAAACAATGAGTTAGCTTTTGGAAATGCTCTTATAAAACAACTTCACCGTGTTGCAACCCCACCCTAAAAAAACAAATTTGGGATTAGGTTGGAACGTGGAAAAAAAAGAAGAAAAAGAGAGAGAGAATTGGGGGTGCCGAGGGATAGTGGAGGGCGGCGAAGGTGGTGGGCAGAGGGTAGTGGAGGTGGTGGGTGGTGGGAGACGGGAGGAGGGGGGAGAGAGAGAGAGAAGAAGAAGAAGTGAGAGAGAGGGAGGGTGACAAATTCAGCCGATCGCCAGCCGCCCTCCCTCTCCTCCTCACCGCCCTCCCCTTTTCTCTTTTTCCCTCCCTCTTTTTCTCTCTTTTCCCCTCCTCCCGCCTCAGTTGGCCGCCACCCACCACTTCCATCGCCCTCTGCCCTGGCATCCCCGCATTTTTAATTCAGTGTGAGAATTCTCTAAATTCAATATGTACTCTATCATTTGAGTTTGTATTCTATTCACAAGTATATAAAGATGTGAGTTTGTATTCTATTTCTACTCATAAATATGCATTCAATTATTTTAGCGTGCATTTTATTTATTATTTTTGCAAAAATATGTGCTTTATTAGATAAACATTTTCTTGACATCATTAACCGATGATCAGATCATGACTGTACATGATCGATGGGAAGCATACCGTGGTGAGAGCACGAACTCGAGTGACCTGCTCTTCACGGCGAAGAAATCCTCCTTCATCCAGCTGTTGAAGACGCAACTGGACGTTTTCTTGGCCTCCAACACGAGCGAAAATGTCTGCGATTCCAAGGTGAAGGGCAGCTTCTTCGAGCGCTCCTGCACCATCTGCGTCGGCGAGTCCAACACCATCATCGCCCAGGTAATTAAGCAGCGTTTGAACAACAACAATAATAATGATTGTATGACTGTAAAATGAACTTTGTCATTTAAATTTGATGAATGGTCGTGCAGATGAAAAGGAAATACACAGTTTCAAATGTCCTGCTGGGGAGAGACACATTCGGGGTGACGGTGTACCCAAATGTCGATTACGCATTCGTCGTCGCACTTGTTGTGATCCTGGATGAGATTAACAGGGACAGGATGGGCGATGATGCCAAATGAGTGATCAAGTTTATGTTTTTGTTTTCTTGGGGTGATTTAAGTGTTTAATTACTTGCTTATATGTGTTAGCTTGAGTTAAGCTGGGTATTATGTGAAGATGTTTGAATGCATTTGTAGATAGAGATATTTTTGGGGGCAGTGTGTAGTGTTGTAAAATACACTTATGCACATTTAATAAAAGGAAATGTTACAATAAGTTCAGGATTTAATAAAAGGAAAATGTTACAATAAGTTCAGGTTTATTTGTATATCGTATATATCTTAATTTTTTTTAAAATACATGTACTTGACTGACGAAATATGTTTTTATAAAAAAATAATATATGTATCCATACGTACATTGTTAGAAATAAGCTTTGAATTAATTAATTATATTTGTCTACTTTTATAGGTCAACTTTGTCACAAGTCATAAGGGCATGATTGTGTGGGGTCTTCAACAGGCCCGAAAGCCCGGCCCGGTTTGAGAGTGGGTCGGGCATGGGCCTGGTTCTGGGACTCGGACCCGGCCCGGAGGCCCGCTCGAACCGGGTCCGTGGAGAATAATCTATTAAATGAGTAACATGTAATTTTTATTTGAATTGTGGTTGAATTATATAAATTATTGATATTTATGTAGTTAACAACTTATTAGATACATGTAGTTATTTATTTTTTCAAGTAATTAATTCATTTAATATTTTTATTTTGAAAATTCAATATATATAATATATTTTTTAACATTATACATTAAATTTTGTGTTATTTTAATATTATATACAAATGAACAACTTAAAATAAAAAAATCAAAAGGAATAACATGCTAATAATTTGGGCCCGTAGGCCCGCCTCCTTGTCCGCCGGTAGGGTCTGAGCCTTGTTTTTTGGCCACGGGCCAGCCCGGCCCGGGCACGCTGGCCAATCAGCCCCGCAGGCCTGGGCGTAGTTTCAACGGGCCGGCCCATTGCCGACCCCCTATTGTGTAAGCCACCCAAATTACGTGGGTGAGATTAATCAATATGCGATCTTTGATCTTTGACATGATATTAATTGACATGAATCAATATTGCATGCACTTTTGAATATGTAGATTGTTTCACATGAATGTGAACCGATATTAAAGTTCCACTCGTAAGTGCTAATCGAACATGAACATTGCCGGATGATATGTCCGGCGGCGGGAACTCGGCTGCTGGGAGAGAGAAGCGGTGAAGGGTGTGGGAAGGGGGTGGACGACAAGTTCATGGAGATGGACGGCTGGGAGCACCGGCACGGCAGCCATAGCGGCGAGGGGCGGCAATACGGAGACAAACACCTGGAGGGGCACAAGGATGGCAGATGGGCTAGCAGATGTTTCCGCTGCCTAGGGGCAGGCCACTACAGAAGTGAGTGCCGCGACCCGCTCATCTGCCGTCAGTACCGTGGCACCAGACATACGGCGGCCAGATGTCAGAAGGTGAGAAGGACGCAGGAGGCCACCCCGACCATTCACCACGTCTAGGGCTGGTAAACGAACCAAGCAGCTCGGGTTCGGCTCGGTTAAAGCTCGTTCAGACTCGTTCGATTAGATAAACGAGCCGAGCTTGAACAATTTTTAAAGCTCGGTTTGTAAACGAGCCAAGCCCAAGTCAAGCCGAGCCCGAGCCTGGACGAGCTCGTTTACTTAATAGAAAAAAAGGAAACGAGCCGAGCCCGAACCGAGCCCGATTCGAGTCCGAGCCCAAGCTTATGTTATTTTCACGTGTATAAGGTGTTGTGATTTTTGAAATGTGACTTTTAAAATGCTAAAAAAAGTTTTTTTAGCTAAATGAGTCCGAGTCGAGCCTTGATTCAAGCTTCGGCTTGACTTATTTAACAAACGAGCTGAGCCGAGCTTCAACCAAGCTTTTCACGAGTCCAACGGGCCGAACTTGAACATGAAATGAAGCTCGATCTCGAGCCGAACTGAGTCCGAGCCGAGCCTGAGCCGAGCCTATTGCTAAATGAGCCGAGCCTGAGCAGGGCGAAGCTCGACTCGTTTACCACCCCTAACCACGTCAACCTGCCGAAAGCTTTTGACGCTCAACTGGTGGAGGCTTTCTTTCGTAACGGAGTTCTGGTAGAGGCGCGGGGCTGGAATTCATCCCTGGCCAAGGTCAAAGAGTGCTTCACTGAAAAATGGGACTGCCTGAGCTCGGCTAGAGTCCGGGTAGTAGGGACAAACTGGTTCTTCGTATTTGCACCAAATGTCTGGCACAGAAGAGTATTTTACGAGCGGGCACTCTCGTTGAGAAACATGGCACATTGAGATGCACAGAATGGTTGTTTGGAACTCTCACCCTGAAGAAACTTCAAGCAGTTACCATTTTCGGTCTCCCCCTCCACTGGCTAGAGGCAGGGTGTGTTGGGGAAGTACTGCGGGAGTTCGGGCAGGTGATCGAGTTCCTCCAGGCGGGATGGGACGTGGACAGCCAGTCGGTCATTCTGACGGGTCCTCCTGGAGACCCCAAGCGCAACAATCATCTTGCCGGAACTGCTGGTGTCCCACGGCCAATCTCACTTTCAGGTGACTTTGAAGACAGAAGACTACAACAAGAGTGCGACTGTAAACAAAGGCAAAGGTGTGGACATGGAGGACGGAAGCCAGAGGGCGGAGCCGGAGTGGGTTGACGGCCATCGGGTTTCGACAGAAAAGACCACTATTACATCATATGCTTCGGATGTTCCAAGGAGGGCTCGAATCTCAAGGCACAGGGCACCCACTAGACAGAGACACGCTTTACGAGCCAAAAAGTGGGTGGCGGTAACAGGAGGTCAGGTCCGAGGTGACCTTGCTCTAGTACAAGGAGTGGTGACACAACGGATGGACAACATCGTAGGGTCAGATCTGGGAATCCTGGCGAGGAAGGAAAGAAGCCAGCCCACGCTACCTGAACGGAAGACGTTGGTGCCAGTTGTCCCGTTTGACAGACTTGACATCGTCGAAGCGGGAATTTCAAACTTAGAGTTATTGGATTCGGTCCAAACCGACAAGATCTGTTTCCCCACTCGGGTCCTAGGATCCTCCGTGGTCTGCACATGCCGGTCATCGAGGATGAGGATGAGGAATGCCCGTTTGGCCCGGGGGCAGTGGGCCCGGGGTGGGCCTGGTCCTGGTGGGGAAGGACCACCTCTTTCGGCCTACCCGGGTAACCCTGCTGCGCTTTAGCTCCTCTGACAATGGGGTTACTTTTGACCTGGAGATCCTTCCCCTCGCGGCGGTGGCCCCGACGGACGGAGGCCAAGAGAGGAGCAAGGAAGGACCAAGCAAGAAGGATGCGGAGATCAACCCAATCGGAATGGAACAGAAAAACAAAAAAAGGTTCTCACAGGCGTTGGAGATTGATTTGCATATCCAAGACAGTCGTGAACAGTCACAGTTTATTAGATGCTTGAAAAAGGCTTTCAGTGAGGACGCACCAGGCCCCTCGGCATGCACCCGGGTGTTGGAGAGTATCGATGATCGGATGGATAGCCTGGACACACACGAGGGTCCTACTCGTGACCCATGTTAGTATGCCTATCATGGAACATCCGGGGCATGCACGACCCGGGAAAAAAACGTGCTTTGGCGGACTCGATCGGCAGAATAAGGTGGACATATGCGGTATCCAAGAAACAAAGATGGAAACGATGAACGCAATGGAGCTTCAAGCTGTGAGTGAGGGACGACTGGATGCTATGGTATTCAAGCCGTCAGTGGGGGCCTTTGGTGGCATCATATCATGTTGGAACTCAAGCTGATGGGCGCTGCTAAACCAAAGAACATGACATTTCTCTCTCTCGATCCTCTTACAAGACTAGTCATCAGGATGGCAATGGATTGTGACAAACATTTACGGGCCACATGAGGAGAAGGCGCGGGAAACCCTTTGGTCGAAACTCACGGAGGTCCGGGAGGCGTGAGACACTCCATGGTGCATCCTGGGCGACTTTGACGTGACCCGAGTCATGGGGGATAGAAATAGAGGAGGCTCCATAACTGTGGGAATGGAAGCCTTCTCACATTGGATCGCCCAAGAAGGTATACTCGATATCCCGCTTTCAAACCTCCGATACACCTGGTCAAACCTAAGGGAGGTCCCTTCACTGGCGAAATTGGACAGGGTCCTGGTGAGTCCCGAATGGGAGTACATGTTCCCACACTGTTCACTCATGGGTTTACCCCGAGCCACATCGGACCACACACCAATATTACTTTGTTCGGGGAATGGGTCACCCTGGGCTAGAAGTTTCAAATTTGAATCATGGTGGTCGGAGCATGAAGCATTGGAGGAGATCATAAGAGCGAATTGGGCAGCACTGGCACGGGGCTCGGCGAGGAGCGAAACGGATCGCGTTCAATCTACGCCGGCTCAAACACGTTATGCATTTTTAGAGTAAAAGAATCAAAGAAGAGCAGGACTGCACAAAAGAACAAGCGCGGACATGTATCGAGGCGTTGGACAAAATAAAGGAGGCAAAGCCAATGTTGGACGCAGAGCAAGAGGAGTGCAAGACCACTAAAGGCCGGTTCACGGAAGTTCTTCGGCTTGAGGAAAGGGAGTGGCGGCAGAAGTCAAATGCACTATGGCTAAAAGAAGGGGAGGGTAACACCAAATACTTCCACAATGTAGCCAACCAACGGAGGAGGCAGAACACGATCCCCGCCATCAACATCGGGGGCATAGCTATACAAACCCAAGAGGAAATCCAAGAGGGGATCATACAGCACTTCTAAGCTGCATTTGCCAAGGAGCGAGAATGGAAACCAAAATGGCAGGACCCAGAGCTTCCGCGCATCCCTGAAGCTTGCGCCACGAGGCTAGATGCGCCGTTCACTGAAGCCAAGATCAGAGCTGTGTTGCTCAAGTCTGACGGGGACAAGTCATCCGGACCTGATGGGTTTGGACTACACTTCTACCAGCGCTATTGGCACATTATAAAGGAGGACATCCTTGCCATGTTCACAGATTTCTAGTATGGCACACACGGCATTGGCTGCCTAAATGCCTCAGCATTTGTCTTAATACCAAAGAGAGAGGGGGCTGAGAGCATTGTCGATTACCGTCCAATCTGTCTAGTCAATGGGGGTTACATGGTTCTCGCGAAGGTCCTTTTGAACCAGATGAAGAAGGTCTGCGCACACATTATTGAGGAGAATCAATCGGTGTTTATCCCAAGCAGGGGGTTCTATGATGGCTTTGCAATTACGCAAGAGCTCATCTCAAACCTCCACAAAGACAAGCGGGCCGGAGTGGTTCTAAAGCTGGATTTCGCCAAAGCCTACGACAACGTGGCATGGGACCTCCAATTTCATGTACTAGCTCTCCACGGCTTTAGTACCAACTGGATTAGAATGATCCGGATGTGCATAGCCTCGGTGAAAGCGTCAGTAAATATCAACAGCTGACTGTGCGGATACTTCCCCATAAACCGGGGATTGTGACAAGGCAATCCACTATCCCCATTGCTATTTTCCATTGTAGCAAACATATTGAGCCGAATGTGCCTCAAGGCGTCGGGGGCGGGTTGGATTTTGGGGATACCGTGTGTGGAGTCGGGATCCCCACTGATGCATCTCCAATATGCGGATGACGCCATGATGTTTGCAACGCCAGAGGTGGAGGTGCTCAAAGGATACAAGCTAATACTAATGTGTTTTGCTCTCCTCTCAGGTTTACGGATCAATTGGCCAAAAAGCTCCCTATGGGCAATTAACTTGGAGGATGGACGAACACAGGAAATGGCTGACATATTCGGGTGCACGGTGCTACGCAAGCCAGCCACTCACCTGGGTCTACTGTTGGTCCAACGGAGATCACTAAGGAAAGATTGGTCCCCACTGGTGGAACGCCTTGAGAATAGGTTGGATGGATGGAAGGCTCATTTGTCTCAGCACTGACGGAAGATTGACACTGCTCAAATTGGTTCTATCTAGCATGCCTATATTCTTCCTATCTATATTCCGCATCCCTCGCACAGTATTACAAAGAATTGAGGTGATCAGACGACGCTTCTTCTGGAACGGGGTGAGCAGTAGCGAGCATAGACCTCATATGGTGGCCTGGGAGTCCATCTGCCAATCACGAGATGCGGGCGGCCTAGGGGTACTAGAGTTGGATGCCATGAACAAGGCGTTGCTTGTGAAATGGCTATAGCACTAGGTCACACAGCCAGCCTCGTTGTGGGTCAGAACCTTCAAGGAGCGCTACAAGTCGCGTGAGGTCTTCCCGACGCCTGCGGTAAGTATGTCATTTTTGGCTTGAGGATGGTTTGACCTTGGGGTGGAGTTTTTCGAGGCGCTGAGATGGAGACTGGGAAACAGGAATAAGATTGGCTTCTGGGCAGACAGTTGGTGCCATGAACTCCCCTTGCGGAGGCACTTCCCATGTTTATTTAGTCTGGCGGAAGAAAAGGACTGTTGTGTCTCCCATTGTTGGGAGGTGACGCAAGGAGGGGGGGACTGATCGTTACACTTGTGACGCATTACCATGGAGGCGGAGTTGATGGGGTTGCTCCAAAGGGAGTTGATTTGCGCATCGGAAGAGGACACGTTGACTTGGGCGCCAAACCATTCAATACCTTTCTTCGTTAAAGAAGGTTATGGGTGGTGGAGACGAGGGCACGAGCCAGTCCCACGCATGACGAACATAACCCGATGGCTATAGAAGCGGAAACTCCCTCTAAAAATCAAAGTTTTCATGTGGATGGCTTTACAAGTAAGATTACTATTTAAAGTCTATAGAGCAAGGTGGCGACCGGAGGCACCAACGACGTGCGACCTATGTTTAATGGTCGAGGAGACGGTGGAGCACCTCCTTTGTCAATGCCAGGCAATGGCTCCTCTTTGGAGTAGGCTTAGCGTGGCGGGCATACACATCAGCTTCCAAAACAACAAGGACCTATGGACACAACTGAAAAACTTCTCCAAGCCCAAGCTCTCCCCAACATAGTCAAAGGTCTTTAAGACAATGATTCTGACATCACTTTGGGCTCTCTGGTTGCATAGAAACAAAAGGATCTTTGTGGGCCAACATTTCTACATCGACAATGTCTGAAAGGACGCAATCCAGTTCATAACATCGTGGGGAGGCACATTGACAGGTGCATGCTCGGTGAGGATATCGGGTGAGCCGATAGTCATTGACCCAGGCTAGAACAGTTGAGAATCCTCGTTTGGGAGGGTATGGACCTCCTTTGTATTTTCAATTTTCTTTTATTGTATGCCTCTGTGTTTCTCTAAAGATGGTCGGAATGCACACCTCTGGTGCACAAACCCCACCTCATTCTCCTCTAACCTCTCTCCTTGCTTCGAGGCAAGATTCAGACTTGTAACCTCTTTTCAAAGTTATAAAGTCTAAGTTTCCTCAAAAAAAGTGCTAATCAAACATGTCATTAAAGGCATTAGACAAAGTATGTCAATGCATTTATATGTACCTTAATATTTATATTTTATATATCCACTACACCCTTAATTTGTGAATCAAAAGACATATTTTTGAGATAATTGATATATTTAAATATAAATGATGCTAATGTGATGTGTTTGAGAAAATGAGAAATGAATTTATTAAAAATCGAAATTGTACGGTTATATTCTAGTCTACTTCAAATGGAATGCAATAGATTTTAAAATTTTCAATACTACCAATTAATCGTGATATTTGTATTCGAATAGTGTATAATATGGAATAATTTCTATTTTTCTAGACATAGATTCTGACCAGGTACAATTTTTTAGAAAATTATTTAAAAAATCGAACAGTTCATTGAAAAAGAAAAATGAATAGGTTAAAGGTCACTAGTTCAACCAGATTTAAACATAACATTATCATGATAAAATAAAATATTGTTCATATTTACTTATCATCATGGCATTATTTTATTATATAAAATCTAAATTTTTTCATTAGATTTGATATATTTTAAAAAGTAATTAACTATATTAACAATCGATCTTTCATCAATGAAACTCGTATCCAATTCTGAAAAAAATAGATGGATTAATTATTTGTTTTTATTGGTTTATAAAATGTTTAATTAACCGGTTATGTACGAGGGCATACAATATAATTAATAACATGACTTTCAATGATTCCACAATATAAATTAATTAGTACAACTACTTGCCAAGTTGGTCGACAACTCATTGTGTGATCAAACATTACCAAGTCTTCCCAGTCAATTAAGAACCCTAGGAAACCAAAACGCACCCTCCTTGTATATATACATAAATATGACATATAGGGAAGTGATTCGGTGCGGGAATGCGGTCGTGCGGGAAGCGATCACGGGCCGTCGATCACGGGTCCATCGCATCGGACGGTCGGGGGCGATTCATCTCGACCGTTGGATGCGATGGACCCGCGATCGAACGATCGACGTCGTTTCCCGCATTCCCGCATTCCCGCACTGAATCACTCGACATGACATATATATCAATATCAATATCAATACTATTTATAAAAGCACCGATCCTGAAAAAACATTTATTTGACGATTATACCCTTATGAAAATTTGCAATTTGATCCCCATCCCAAATGCATTGTTTGGCTGCTCAAGCCGTTTCATCTTCTTCAGTTACATTTTCCTCTTCTTCTTTTGAAAATCCCTTCTTAATTTATGAAAATCGGTTATTATCCCAAATCCTGTGTCTTTTTCTCTTCCTCTTCTTCTCTACCCTTGCGTTTCTTTCTCTTCCATATCATCCTCATAAAACTTGTTTTTTGAAAATTATCCTTCACAAACGATGAATCCGCCTTCGTTGGATGAGGAGGAGTTCCACCCGTTCGACGTGGCGGCGCTTCTGTACTCATCGGGACCACAGGGGGTAGAGGAAATGCCTCGAGCCAATGTCCGAATCAGCATAACGTGTTCCTCTGTTTCTTGCTGATGTTCGACGTATTCGGGTTGGAGATGATTGAGTACATAGAGCTGTAGAGGGGGAGCCCTGTGGCGTCGATGGTGTGGTTCACTCAGGTGATTGGATTTTTTTTGTTTTATTTATTTACTTATTTTGCTTGATTGCTTATGTATTGGAGAGAATGCACTTGGTAGATGTATGTGATATGGTTGAGGAAATATCCCTATCAACCTTTTTTTAGTTGATTTGATGTATTATTATTGTGTTTTGATTGGTCATAATGAAAGTATCTTTGTTGTCACTCTCTTGAGTTTTCGCTTAATCAACACCACTTGTATGTGATATTTTTTGCTGTTTTATTTCTTCATATGGAATAATGAAAGTACCAGCTTTACATGTATGCACAATATATTCTCTTTTGTTTAGTTGATATCTTCAACAGAATATGACATGGACTATGGTTTAGTCATTTTTTTCATTAACTTCTCTTTCAGATCTCATTGGAGAATATTTGTACTCTAATTAATGGAGTCCAATTTGTGAAATTGGTTTTGTTGTTGTCCTTGTGATTGTCTATATATTGCAGAATGAACTTTTTGGGTTAAATATTGTGGAGGAAATTTTTAGTGAGCTGACTTTACTGAATTTGAATTCCAGGTTATTGGGTATAATTTATATCTGATTGGAGTCCATGTGCCATCCAACCCAACAAAAGGTAGTTGCTTAATAGGGTCCAATGTTAAAAACTTCTTCTTCTCAGCCAACCTAACTGATGTATGTGTTTTTATGTATTCTCATATTCATCTTGATTTATTGTCCATGGTACATGATGTATATAAATACGGATAATCTAATGTGAAAATCAATATCCAACAGGGATATGGATATTAAATATTTTTGGTCAGATTTTTTTTAAATTTTTTTAAAGAAATTTAATTGTTTTACTACTATCATATAAAGTTTGGGGTGTCGTTACACTCAATCTTCATATGCAACTTTGTGTGTAGTCTCATCGCTAATGAGAAAATAAGCAATATGCTTCATTAGATGAAACATGCAATTTTTTTTTCTATGTTAGTGAGTATGTACAATTCATTTAAGTAATATACTTCTTTTTTTTTAAATGATGGAACATGGTTTGTTACTGTTTTTAGAAGTTTAGATGTAAGGAAGAACACCAATTTTGCACCATGAAAGCAGTGAAAACTTTGATATTTTTGCTTATTTTTTATGTATAGTTCATGTGTATACAGTCATAACAAAGATTCATCTATTTCTATATTATTTATATATAAGATCATAGAGATTTGAGGAGTCTCATAAGAAATAAACAGGGCTTATGCTGACTGAATTTTTTTTTTTTTTGAGTTTTATCAATAATCGCGTATGTTGATTAGTTTTGTCAGTGTTTGTATACTGGACTCTAAGATCATTTAGGATTCATGTAGAACTCTGTAAGTTTACACCTTCTACCGAGGTCATCATAGCAGTGAAATCACAGTTGTACTTCTCAATCACCTTAATGTATGCCCTTGCATGATGCACTTCAAATCAATTTATGAAAATATCAAGTAATTTATTTTCTCTAAGGCAGGCAAAGTATGCATTTTTTCCCTTTTGCATGTTGGTATTGCTCATCTGGGGTTCGGGACCGTATAGAGGAAGTGAATTGGTAGGGTGAGTGAGTTCTTGGTTCAACAGGTCGACAAGGATCTTCATCACTACAACGTGAGTATTACATGGGTTTTTTTTCGGATTCACTATTTTAGTAGTATTCAGTGATGTCATTACAACTTAATAATATTTTTTTAAAAATTTCTAAATAACTTACCTTTGCTTTTTTATTTGTTCAGTTTGTATGTGTTTTCATTTATCAGGCTTGCTTTGTGGACAATTGATTTGGGGTTACAATATAGTTAAAAGGAAACTAATAAAATATTTATAGCGGGGTTGCAGGTCCCTTGTGTAGTAATGGTCCCTTATTGTTAGACTTGCTTTAAGAACATGACGAGGTTATTAGTGTAAATTTATAATCGAATGTATCTTTGAAAGCAGATAACTTTTGTATGTAATTACATTCTTGGTGGTGAGCTTGAGATGGATCTAGCTCAACTGAAGAACAATTCTCAAGGTACAACAGCGATGATCAAGACTTTTTATATTGGCTATATTGATGTTTGATGGGATTTACAAATCGTCTAAATTTTGATACTCAATCATGGTCTATGTAGGTTGATTGCTTTCACTTTTAATTACACTTAATACCATAGATTCCATTATTATTCCCAAAAAAACTACAGGTTTTTAACTTTTTCGATAGATTCACATATAAAAAGGTGCATGATTACAAACAGAAGTTAGATTGTTCGGTTCACTTATTATTCTTTAACGCTTTGGATATAATATTGTAGCATTGTTAAATTAGAATACTGGCTATTCATCTGTTTAGCTCTGCATACACATTATGACAAGTATCTTGGATTTCCTTTACTCCTTACTTTTCATGTTGTCATGTTTTATAATTGCGCTCTTTTTTTCCCTTTGCTTTTCATTTTGCGTTTAAGTCACACATTTATCTAATATTTATATTTATGTTGGATATGTAGTGATATTGATGAAATGATTTGGGTCCCATTCAAACTTGTTTTTCTTTACATTCCTCATATTTACTTGTTTTTTCTTTGGAATCCTCATATTTTCTTATTCAAGCATTTCCATGAATTCTGCTGTCTCAATTACACATATAGATCTTGCTTTTGTAACTTTTTGATACCTTCTTTGAATTATTTATTGTTTTTTTTTTGGAAGAATGATGCTTCCCAGGAATTGATCCTTCGACATCTTTTAAGGAGGTGGGAGGTATTAACCGACTTAACCAAAGCTCATTTCGCAATTATTTATTGTGTTGTGTTCTTTTTCTCTATGGATGATTCTTCTCTTGGGATGAAATAGGCAAAAAAATTAATGTGATTCTTAAAAGCATATTTTCGGTGTGATGAAAAGTTTTTGTTCTGGGATTGGTTTTATTTCACTGGTTTTCATCCTATCATATCACAGTTTACTTAGATTTCAAAATCCACTTACAACCTATTATACTTTCTTGTGCACTTTGTTGTGGATTTAATTTACTTACATCTCTTTTTTATATATTTATATATTGTTTGTTCTCATTGAATTCCTTGTGATGTTTTTCACTACATCGAGTTTGGTATTCAGATTTTGTGTTTTCAGGGATCCTATGGAAGATCAATCAGCTATCGATCGAGTTCCTCAGATGTTGGATATCCTCCTACAAGTGAAAGTACGCTATTATTATTATTATTATTATTATTATTATTATTATTTGTGTTTGTAGAATAGATGGATGGATGGGTTCGGGTGACAGTCCATTTATCCTTCCTAAAATATGCGAGGACATGAGGGTGGCATAATGAGGTTCTCATACTACTTGTCCATGAAGATGAATCATGAGCATCAATCAATACTAAGGGTCACCAAAAAGCCCGTGGCCCGAAAGCCCGGCCCGGGCCCGCAGGGCCAAAGCCCGGCCCGGGCCCGTTCGCGGGCCGGGCCTGTCCGGCCCGTTTTCAAGGAGGGCCGGGCTTGGGCCTGGTTCTGGGGCCCGAGCCCGGCCCGTAGGCCCGCCCGAGCCCGGCCCGTTCGGGCTGGCCCGTAGGCCCGCCCGCGGGCCCGACCCGTAGGCCCATCGAGGGTGATCCAATGAACTAGTAACATGTAATTTTTATTTGAATTGTGGTTGAGTTATACAAATTATTAACATTTATATAGGTGTTAACCTAGTTAGATACATGTAATTATTTATTTTGTAAGTAATTAATTCATTTAATATTTTTATTTTGAAAATTCAATAGATATAAATATTTTTTTCAACATTATATTTTAAATTTTGTGTTATTTTAACATTATATACAAATAAACAACGTAAAATAAAAAAATAAAATGTTTTGAATTTGGGCCCGTAGGCCCGCCCGTGGGCCCGAACCCAGGCCCGGCCCGTGAGGCCCGTTCAGGCCCGCGGGCAGGGCCTGGGCCCTGTTTTTTTGCCACGGGCCGGCCCGGCCCGGGCCCGTTGGCCAAGCAGGCCCGCGGGCCTGGGCCCAGGGCCGGGCTTGGGCCCTGTTTCAACGGGCCGGGCCGGGCCGGGCCGGCCCGGCCCGTTGCCGACCCCTAATCAATACCTTCGAAGGATTTGTTTTAATGGTGTCAATACATTATCAGGTGCTCACAATTTATAACATGATTAATATTTTTTTAAAATGCCATTGAAGTGATTTAGAGTTTATTTTATATCTATAAATGTCTGGTAAGGTGGGCTCTAATTTAGAATAGTCAAAAGAACTGGGTTTATATTTATCTTGTACAGTTGTACATATGAACAGATTCGTATAGATATCTCATTTATATGTATTGATTTTAATCTGGTAGTTTGCTATGCCAATTTTTGCGTCTTGCTTTTGTTCTGTATATATAGATCTGATTTGTTTCCTTAATTTTTTAAAGATAAATGTATACATTGTTATTTTAAATTTGATTATGGATTCTGTGTGGGCAAGGAAACATAAAAAAAAGACATTTCAAGTCCATCATTTGTTTTGTTCATATATGCTCTATTTTTTAGATTCGACTATCGCTTTTTAATCATGTTTGCACTCATTAGTATTCTTATTGTGAAGTGTTCTACTTTCATTAAAAGTTCAACGTTTTCAAAGAATTGTTTACACTTGTATGGTGTAGCTAATAGTCTTTCTGTTGAGTATGCAGATACTTGAAGAGAGTATGATATTAATCAGATAAACACACAACAAAACAACAGACCAGAGTTGTAGTAAGCATAATTCCAAATCTTTATATTTTAATAGGGAAAAATCCATATAACCCCCTGAAATCTTGCCTAAATCCATATAACCTCCTGCAATCTTCATATATCCATATAACCCCCTGTAGTCATACCCAAAATCCATATAACCCCCCCTCCCCTCCGTCTGCCTTCCGTCAGCCGAGTTAACGGTGAAATTAGGAAAAATCCATATAACCCTCTGTAATCTGGCCTAAATCCATATAACCCCCTGTAATCTGGAAAAAATATTTTTAAAAATTCAAAAATAAAAAAAATTTCTCTTGGCATTTTTGAATTTTTTAAAATATTTTTTTACAATAATTGTCACATCTATCATATCACACATACATCTCTCATACTTATTCTCAAACATAAATAATTTATGTAGGGGTATAGTTGTCATTTAAAAAGTCATAAACTCTTATCCATCTCTTATCTATCATTTATTCTTATTTTATACAAGGTGAATCAAACAATAAAAATATCAATTTTATGTTTCCCAATTTACAAAAAAATAAAGATTTACAGTCCATTAGACGTTAATGCATGTAAATGTTAATTTACTCTATTATTAATGTGTCGGGGTATTGGTTATGAAATCACATGTCATTTATAATTAAAAAATTAGGAATAAAAAAAATAGGAATAAATAAATAAAATATACTCTATGTTTAATAAAAAAATTATTTTTTTATTTTTAAAATTTTAGAAATATTTTTTCCAGATTACATGGGGTTATATGGATTTTTTCCAAAATTACAGGAGGTTATATGTATATATGAAAATTGTAGGGGGTTATATGGATATATGAAGATTGCAGGGGGTTATATGGATTTAGGCCAGATTAAAAGAGGTTATATGGATTTTTTTTCAATTTCGCCATTAATTCCGCTGACGGAAGGCGGACGGAGGGGGTTATATGAATTTTGAGTATGATTACAGGGGTTATATGGATATATGAAGATTGCAGGGGGTTTTATGGATTTAAGCAAGATTCCAGGATATAGATTTTTCCCGTTTTAATAACATCTTACATTTGCATATTTTTCTGATAATGATTATGCTTTTATCCATAAAGTTTAACATTACATACTTTTAATCTCAATGACATTTTTCTATCACGTGCAGGAACAATTTGACTTTATTGCATTGACAATAAAGAACTTTGTCGAAAGAGAAGGCAAAGACTCAAAAACTTTCATCAAACAAATAAATGGAGCTTTCGGTTACATTTTCTTTTCCATTGAGACATACATTTATATCATTAAGCATCATTAATAAAATATCAAGATTTTGGATTGTTTTTAAAAATCGGTTCTTCTTGTTGCTACATGTCATATTATTGGTATTATTTTATAAGATATGGTTAAATGCACCTTAGTTGGAAATAATGACAGATATGATAATCCTGTGTGGTGTTGATTTTAAAAAATGGCAGGGGTATTAATGAAATATATATTTTTATGAAAAATGCATATATCTTCATATGGTCTCATTGATATGAACATTGAAAAATTGTTAACATGGTATATACCTTTATAACGAGTTATAAACATTCTTAGATAAATATATGGATTCCAAATATTGCGTGTAATAATACTCTATTATTGATTACTAAGAAGCGTGAAGATCTGACATTCTATTATAGTTTAAATTGCTCCATTGCTTGGTATTGGTGTATAAAGTTTTTCATGGTTTTCTGAAAATTTTCAGTTTCATTCTAATTAAACATGTTTATTCCCTTCTTTTCTTATATTTTCTTTTATAAGTTTTATATAATTTACACTTTGCATGTATTATAATCATTGTGCTCATGTTTAAAAAAACTTATCATTATTAATCTAATAATTTTAAATCAATCAATAATCTCAATTAATATTCATCCATTATAATTTGACAAAATCAATTCATGTGCAACGCACATATACATCAACTAGTCCTCTAAAAAGTGCTCTCTCTTTCGAAGAAATATTATACATATATAAATCTATGATGGGTGAACAAATGTGAACACAATAATTTCATGTGCAAGTCTCAATTTAATTAATTTTTGAACTAATAAGCTCAATGTTTTTTTTAAATTTTAATATTTGATTATTAAAATTTTGATATTTCTGTTAAATATAAATAAAACAGCTTTTTCAAGAAAGAAATTCTATTTTTAATTTTATTTTTTTATTCTCGAAATAATATACTTTTAAATAAAATATATAAATAATATAGATGACTAGGAAAGGAAAATTTTCAATTTACATATCTATTATACTCTCCCACAATTGTATTCTTGGTTGCGGCACGTGTATAAAATTAGCATAAGTTAATAAGATTAAACATAAAATTAATTGTAATAAAAGTCAATGAATAAATATTTAAAGCCATTAGAATGTAAAACGTGTGATGATGTGAACACCTTAGAAAGTCTCATGGACAGTTTTGAATATGAGAAAGAAATGAGGAATCTTTTTTTGGACTATTTACTCTTCCACTCTAATAGTTATCTTTCATTTTGTTACTTTGAAAGTAGCTGCTTCTTCAACTTCAACCACGAATTTTAGATATTTCTTTTTATTTCCCATCATACAAATAATATCATCATTATTCAATGAGCATCAAATGTTGATGTCATTCAAAATCGTTCACACTTAATAAGACCCACGATAACTGTCCCCAGTGGTCATAACACAACGGTTCACAGCTTACCTATGTTAAGGGTAGGTTTTTGGTTCGAGTTTTGGCGCTGTGTTATACCTCCTGTTTGTTAGACGAAATTCGAAAGAATTTTCTGTGGGACCAGGGACAAACAAGCGAAGATAGTTTACCAACTTGACTGCAAGGTCTGTCACGAAAAGCCCCCTCCGTCATTAAAAAAAAAAAAGACCAACGTTAACATGAAAACCACGAAACCCAAACAAAATCCAAATGGTATGTTGTCCTACACTCAAGTGTACAAAAAAACACACACACCTCGTAAAACATAAGAACAAAATTATAGTATATAAACATTTTCGATAATCAAATTTAAATTCTTTCCAATCATTTATATATGCTCATACTAAAAATTTTATTCAAATTTCTATCAGCGAGACTCAAACTTTTATCTATAATTTTAATGTTTTTTTTTTCACATTTTATAAAATTTCTTATAAAAAATCATTTTTATACTTCTTTAATGGACAAATACATATTTTGTAAAAAATAAACTGGTGAGCCTAATTGCACACATGGAACTTGGAAGACCCTAAAACAAAATCCAAACCATCCGTTATCATAATACACTAAACTTCACACAAACACACACCTCTCAGTCTATTTAAATCCCCCCAAAAAAATCCCCAGATCAATCAGAAGAGCTCATCATCTTCAACACCTTCTTTTCAATGGCGACAAACCCTCCTCCGCAGCCGCCGATGGGAGACCCTCCGACGGGTCCTCCACCGCCAATGGGTTACCCGGGTGCTCTGCCACCGATGGATTACCCGGGTGCTCCGCCGCCGATGGGATACCCGGATGCTCCGCCGCCGATGGGTTATCCGGGTGCTCCGCCGCCGATGGGATACCCACCGTCGGCGCCGCCTCCAACGCTTCCGGCGGGATGCGTGGCGGTGGTGGGTCAGCAGTACTGCGCGCCGTATGTGGTGGATCTGACGGTGAGGAAGAAGGCGTTGAGCCTGTCGGAGGGGGACTTCGTGGTCACCGACGTTAATGGCGCCCTCCTCCTGAAGGTCCAGGGGAAGTTCTTCAGCATCAGAGACCGGCGGGTCCTCGTCGACGCCGCCGGCAACCCCATCGTCACCGTGTGCAGGAAGGTCCCATCTCTCTCTCTCTTGCTTGATCAGTCTTTCTCTGTTGTTTTTTGTTTTTTGTTTTTACTAAACGGTTGGCAGGCGCCTAATTTTATTTCAAAATCAATATGAACATGTTCGAAGCAGATAAAGATAGAGAAGGAGTCTACTAAAAAAACAAAGCAAACAAAATTAATAATTACACAAGGACTACTCTTTCATCATGATTTCTCACCCCCCCCCATACAAAACTTTGCTTACCCCGCACACACAGTCCCCCAATTTTTGATAAATTCTTTGTTGTTTTGTTGTGATTGATTTTTTTTTTGGTTCAGTGAATCGTGACCATTAGATTGGATTTTGATGGGGATGCATCGAAATATTTTATCTATTTATATAAATTGTTTACGAAAACTATAATTTGGTTGTGTTTTTTATTGTGTTGAATATTAATCAAATATGGATTGTGAAAAAAAAGAGGTGGATAAAAATTTATAAAAAAATCAAAAATATAATTTGATATATAGCCCTGTTATAGAGTAGCTTCACCGTGTTGCAACTCCACCCCCAAAATAATTTTTTGGGGTTCTTTTGGGGTGGGGTAGCCACCGTCCTCCATCCATCACTTTCATCACCCTTCTCCCTGACATTCCCATAATTTTAATTTAGGGTGTGTTTGTGCACAAAATTGAAGGGAAAATAAAAGAAAGTGAACGAATTTGAGTCAAAGGAAAATGATGGAAAGTAAAAAAAATTTTCTTTAATAAACTTTCAAGGTGTTTGTACATGTGGTGGAAAATTTTTTCATCACTTTCTCTTAATTTCTCACTTATGGGGAAATGAAAAGTTTTTTCCACTTTTTCTAATAAGATAAAATAAAAGGAAAAGTGATGGAAATTTTTTTCTTTTCCTTATTTGACACAAATGCTAGCTTTTTGAATAATGGTGAAAGGGAAAAAATTTATTTTCCTTCATTTTCCTTCACTTTCCATCATGCGCAAACACACCCTTAGTATGTTTGATTCTGAAGGCTGTTTGGTTGCACGATTGCAGAAGCATCTTCCTTGAATCACAAAACTGCGGAATGGCAAAATCAAACACACCCTAAATACAATATGTACTTTATGATGTGAGTTTGTATTATATTAATCATAAATATAAGAAAAATATAAGAAGGTATGCGTTCAATTATTTTAGCATGCATTTTATTTATTATTTTTGTAAAAATGTGTGCTTTATTGGACAAACATTTTCTTGACATCATTAATCGATGATCAGATAATGACTGTACACGATCGTTGGGAAGCGTACCGTGGCGAGAGCACGAACTCGAGTGACCTGCTCTTCACGGCGAAGAAATCCTCATTCATCCAGCTGTTTAAGACGCAACTGGACGTTTTCTTGGCCTCCAACAGGAACGAAAACGTCTGCGATTTCAAGGTGAAGGGCAGCTTCTTCGAGCGCACCTGCACCATCTGCATCGGCGAGTCCAACACCATCATCGCCCAGGTAATTAAACAGTGTTCGCACAATAATAATTATGACTGGATGACTGTAAAATGAACTTTGTCATTTAAACTTGATGAATGGTTGTGCAGATGAAGAGGAAATACACAGTTTCAAATGTACTGCTGGGGAGAGACACGTTCGGGGTGACGGTCTACCCGAACATAGATTATGCGTTTATCGTCGCTCTTGTTGTGATCCTGGATGAGATTAACAGGGGCGATGACTTATGAGTGATCAAGTTTTCTGTTTTTGTGTTCGGGGGTGATTAAGTGTTTAATTACTTGCTTATATGTGTTAGCTTGAGTTAAGCTGATTATTATGTGAAGATGTTTGAATGCATTTATAGATAGATATATTTTGGGGGGCAGTGTGTAGTGTTGTAAAATACACTAATGCACATTTAATAAAAGGAAAATGTTACAATAAGTTCCGGTTTATTTGTATTTCGCATATATCTTAATTTTTTTATCTACTTTTGTAGGTCAACTTTGTCACAAGTCATAAGGGCATATGATTGTGTAAGCCACCCAAATTGCGTGGGTGGGATTAATCAATATGCGATCGTTGACGTGATATTAATTGACATGAATCAATATTGCATGCACTTTTGAATATGTTGATTGTTTCACATGAATGTGAACCGATATTAAAGTTCCACTCGTAAGTGCTGATCAAACATGTCATGAAAGGCATTTGACAAAGTATGTCAATGCGTTTATATGTAACTTAATATTTATATATTATATATCCATTACACCCTTAATTTGTGAATTAATAGACAAATATTTTTAGATAATTATATATTCAAATATAAACGATGATTATGTGATGTGTTTGTGAAATGAAATTAATTTCAAATCTAAGTTTTGCGGTTAAATTAATTAGTCTACTTCAAATAGAATGCAATAGATTTTCAAAATTTTCAATACTACAATTAATCGTGAAATTTGTATTTGAATAGTGTAGCATATATATGTAATATCAAATAATTTCTATTTTTCTAGATATAGATACAGATTGGATATAATTTTTTAGAAAATATTATTTTAAAAATCGAACTGTTCAATGAACTAGAAAAATAAAAAGGTTAAGAGTCACAGGTTCAACCATTGAATGAGTTAATCGAACTTGAAACATGACATTATCATGATAAAATAAAGTATTTTTTATTTTCTTTTAAAATCATAGCATAATTTTATTATATAAGATCTAATTTTTTAATTAGATTTCATATTTTAAAAAGTAATTAACTGTATTAACGATCGATCTTTCATCAATGTAACTCGTATCCAATTCTCAAGAAAATAGATGGATTAATAATCTCGTATCCAATTCTAAAGAAAATAGATGGATTAATAATTTGTTTTTACCGGTTTCTAAAAACTTTAATTAACCGGTTCAATCAGTCAGATCGAGTCAGATTTTAAGACGTGTGATAGGGGGCACTGTATGAGGACATACATACAATATATTAATAAATATATTAATAACATGACTCTCAATGATCCCACAATATAAATTAATTAGTACAACAACTTACCATGTTGGTCAACGACTCATTGTGTGATCAAACATTACCAAGTCTTCCCAGTCAATTAAGAACCCTAGGAAACCAAAGCTCACCCTCCTTGTATATATACATAAACATGACATATATATTCTCTATAAAAAGTGATCTTTCTTTCGAAGATACATAATAAATATATAAATCCAATATTCATATATAACATCCAAAATATATAATATAATTAATGGAGGGTCCTCTACCAGCAGTAGTGAGCGCCTACGTCCCCGTCCTAGGCCCGCAGTTCTGCTCCCCCAACCACGTCGATCTGACGGTCACGAAGAGCCCGATCAGTCTATCGGGCAGCGACTTCGTCGTCACCGACTCCGACGGCGGCGTCGTCTTCAAGGTTCAAGGGAGGGCCATGCGAGTCAGGGACCGGCGGGTCTTGGTCGACGCCGTTGGCAATCCCATTCTCACCATGAAAGAGAAGGTCAGTCAGGGCCCGTTTGGATAGAGACATAAGCTATTCTGAAGTTTATACCTGTTCCAGGAATTGTTAACTTTATCAATGAAATAAGAGATTTTGTGTTTGGTTGTGTTTTCAGTTATTCTCATTGGGAAACGTAATAATAAATGTTAGAGTGTTTGGTTGATGAAGGATAAGATGAGAATAAGATGTAAAAAGTTGATTTGACATGTGTGCCCCGTTGATGCATAAGAGGTGATGACAGATGATTTGATGTGATGAGATATGATTTGATAGGTGTGTTTTCTTATTCCAGTAGAGGAATAACACAATTCCATGGGTGGACTTGGAATACAAATACCAGCTTATTCTCTCCATATTCCGCATAGCTATACCCCCTTATTCCGCCTACCCAAACACCTATTTTACTTATTCCTGCCCTATTCCACCCTTATTCCGCTACCCAAACGGCCCCTCAGTCTCTCTCTCTCTCTCTCTCTCTCTCTCTCTCTCTCATTTTGATTTTGAGAACTGCACCGTTGGATCCCGATCTGACGGTGGTGTGTGTGTGTGTGTGTGGAAGTCAAACATCAGAAGTGGGTGTGGATCAATAATGAAAAGGGGTTATTTGTATATATATTCTTGAAAAAAAAAACCCCATTTTCTGAAAATAGGCATGATGAATTACTATTATCAGTAATACCCCTCAAAAGTAGGAGTGCAACTTTGGTTGGTTTAATCGAATTTAAATTTATCCATACCGATCCAGTTTATAAATCGATCTACTTTAGTTTAGGCTGAATTTTAATTTTAAAAAAATCGAACTAATTGAACCGAATTAAATCAAATTTAAAACATAATTATTCATAATTAATATTTATTTAGATCATTCCTTTTATTTAAAAAAATGTATTATTGATATGCTATTAATATTTAGAAAAAATGAAGACATTAATTTATACTATCAATCATAACATTTTAGATATCCATATAAAGTTGCAAATCAACAAAAAGAAAAAAACTCTAACAACCCAAATTGGTAGAAAGAAAAAACATAATTGGATATGTGTGTGTGTGTGTTTATCTTTAACAATTTGATTCGATTTGATTTAATTTTTAGGTTAGATGTAAATATAATTTGGTTCCACTTGGATTTGTAAATACCGAACTAAACCGACCGAAATGCATAAATGGTGCATTACTACTTGAGGGGAATTTTAGCATAAGGACCCTTTAAAAAGGCATTCATGCACAATTTGACTTTTTTTGAGGAATATTTGATGTAGGACAGATTTGGAAAGAAATCATTGCAGAATATTTGATTTCAAATCTGTTATCAAAATAAATTTTTATTAGATTTTATTTAGGAATTTAAGATTTTTAGGATCTTATATTTTATTTTATTAGATTTTAATAATTATTATTATAATTGTGTCTTTACTATTTTTAGTAGAGTCATAATTCATATTATGAACATTTAATTTATGTTTGTGGCCTATATAATGAGTGCCACCATATTTTGTAATAGAACAACTTTTGATCAATTATATTTTGAATTTTCTCTCTTTTGAGGCTTTCTTCCTTATGGATTCAAGGATTCCTTGTGGATTCAAGGAGCTTATGAGATCTCAACGCTGGTTGGATCTTCTATCGTTTTCACGCTGCATTAGGTGGTATCAGAGCGAGGATTCGCCTGGCTTCGATGACACATAGCCGTGCGGGAAACAACCATCCCATTGACGGTGATCGTGGGGTGCAGGAGTTGTTTCGGCCGTTGCGGGAGAACCAACAACTAATTCGAGAGGAGTTTCGTCAACAAACGCGGCAGACTCTTCGTGAGGTGAAGGTTGGCGTAAATCTCAACACCGACAACAGACGACCTGGGTGTGACAGGATGCGCGCCGAGGGATTCGCCCGAGGCCAACCTGTTGCTTATAATGTTGTTCGACAAAATTCTTATTATCTACCCGATTATGAGGATGACTTGGATGATGAAAGCGGTGAACTGTACGACTATCAGCTGAGAAAGCGGCACACATATTACAACAACTATTTTTCAAAGGTGGACATCTCATATTTCAATGGTAATTTGTCAATCGATAAGTTCCTTGATTGGATTTTAGAGATTGATAAATTTTTTGAGATAATGGATGTGCGTGAAGAGGAGATAGTCAGATTGGTGGCGCTTCGACTCACGAGCGGTGCCGCTAATTGGTGGGACCACCTTCAAAGGACCAGACAACGACAAGGAAGAGCACCTATTCGAACATGGAGGAGGATGAGACAACTTCTCATGAATCAGTTCCTTCCTCTAGATTATGAACAATATTTGCTCCAGCTGTACCATAATTGTCGCCAAGGTAATCGTTCCGTATTCGACTATACCGCTGAATTTTTAAAATTTTCTGGTCGGTATAATCTCGCAGAAGCTAAATGGCGACGAGTGGCCTATTATCTTAATGGGTTGAGGTCTACTGTTCGAGATTTTATTGCTTCAGAAGAAATTTATAGCTTGACAGAAGCAATCTCTGCGGCCGTAAAAGTGGAATCACAAATGGAGAGATCAAGGGTGCACGTGATGTATAAAGGCTCTTCCATGATCAACCCGCTAGATGTTGCATTAAATCAAGATATGGTTGATGGATCGATAGGGAAGATCGAAGAAAGTCCACCAGAAAATCAGGAGAATCTAGCGATCGAAGATATGGTTGATGGATTGATGAAGAAGACTGAAGAAAGTTCACCAGAAAATCAGGAGAATCTAGTGAGCGACCCCCATGATCAACTTCTAGTTGAATCAGAAATTGATGAGGACAGAGCAAATGAAAAAGTGAATGATGTTGTTCTCTCCATTGACTCTGAAAAGATTATTGGAGGAGAACAAGAGAGGTCATTTTCTTATTCCTTAGTGGTGACTCCAGAGATAGAAAAGCCCCTGCAAATGTTCGTGTTACAGACTATATGCCACATCAACATAAGTGTTTTTGATGTCATCGTCGACAACAACATTGCGACTACCACAGTGGTTGATTTGATTGAGAAAGAATTTAAAATCAAGAAGATGTCTCTCCTCTTGCCAAAGGTCCAATACAAAGATGCGTCAAATAAGATGGAGGAAAAAGTCTTAATCTCTCATATTGGTGTATTTGATTACATCAAATATCATCCTCCTGATCATCTAAGATTCTTTCTTCTTAAATTCGAGGACGAATTTTTTTTAAGAAGAGGAGACTGATGTAGGACAGATTTGGAAAGAAATCATTGCAGAATATTTGATTTCAAATCTGTTATCAAAATAAATTTTTATTAGATTTTATTTAGGAATTTAGGATTTTTAGGATCTTATATTTTATTTTATTAGATTTTAATAATTATCATTATAATTGTGTCTTTACTATTTTTAGTAGAGTCATAATTCATATTATGAACATTTAATTTATGTTTGTGGCCTATATAATGAGTGTCACCATATTTTGTAATAGAACAACTTTTGATCAATTATATTTTGAATTTTCTCTCTTTTGAGGTTTTCTTCCTTGTGGATTCAAGGATTCCTTGTGGATTCAAGGAGCTTATGAGATCTCAACGCTGGTTGGATCTTCTATCGTTTTCACGCTGCGTTAATATTTGTGATAAAGTTGTAAGAGGGGTACTTTGATAATATTGAAATGTTTGAGGGGTATATATGCAAAAATACCCTAAAAATTGAAAAATGTGGTGTTGCTTTCACACGGTGGGTGAATGCATGCAGTCTTTGCTACGAAGGTTAATTGAACATATACGTGAATTTTATATATTTATTTTTGGCTAGGAAGGTTGTATTCATGGACTTTTTCAACTTCTTTTAGGATTCGACATACTAGAATAGTCTTGGAACATGTTTAGTGCCTGAATTGTCGTGCGTTTCTTTCTAACCATAAAGTCCACATGATTTGGGTGAGGAGAAACTGCATTACCTTTTTCTCCATAATAGATTTGTCAATGGAAGAAGACCAACTGAACTGGTTGAGAAGAGAGAGTTGCCTCACACGAGATAGTCCAAGAGATTTCATAATAGCAGCCCAAACAAAGGCTGAAAAGCTACAGTGGAGGAACAAATGTGTCACATCCTCTGCCCCAGAGGAACAAAGAAGACACCTATCATCCTGCACTAATTGGTGGTTTTTGAGCCTGTGAAGGGTTAGCAATTTGTTTAGACCTGCTTGCCAACAAAGAAAGCTCCTCCTTGGTGGCTGGGTGGGATTCCAGATGGCCTTGGTGCAGTCTAGTGAAGGACGACGTGAACGGACATGATGCCAAGCGGTGTTATAGTTAACCTTTGGTAAGAGTGTCAATTTCCTATCGGAGGAATTTTCATGCTATCAAATTTATTCATTTATCTCATCATTTATCACCTTGTCAAACCAGTTCTATAATTTTAATAAACACTTTAGATATCTATTTATGCATATAAAAAAATTTCTTTGTTCGTTTTTGGTGGGATTGGCAAAAAATATTCCATGACATTTCTTGGAAAGTTTGGTGGATCATCATGCAGGTGCCTATTTTGACCAGGACTTTGGTCACTTCCATGAAGATGCCCTGGTTAGCCAAAATAATTTCAAACTGACTTTTTATCCACACGTGAGCCATCTATGATGCGCGAACAAATCTGAACACAATAATTTCTAGTGCAAGCCTCAATTTAATTAATTTTTGAACTAATAAGCTCAATTTTTTTTTTTAAATTTGAAATTTTTATTATTAAAATTTTGATTTTTCTGTTTAATATAAACAAAACAGTTTTTTCAATAAAGAAATTCTATTTTTAATTTTATTTTTTTATTGTTGGAATAATATACTTTTAAATCAAATATATAAATAATAGGGACGGCCCTGAGATTAATAAATTTAGATGGGACTTAGGCCAACTTATAAAATGGGGCCCAATGTATTTACATTTAAAAAAACTGAATGTAAGAAAATATTTTCTATAATGTTAAAACAAAAATATCTAATAAAAATGATGAATAACAAACTTAAAAAACTAATGTTTCGAAAAAATAAAAAATAAATGAGAAAACAAAAATAAAGCAACAAAAAATAAAGCAAAAATTGAAAAACTAAACCGTATACAAAGAGGAAAACTCTTTTTTTTTTAAAAAAATCTTAAATCAAGGGATTTATTGTTAATAAAATCATTTTTCTTATAAACAAATAAATAAATACTATAAAATAGGAATAAAAATAGGGATAAAATTTAAAAAACATTAAAAAATAATAAATGGTTGTGTTTAAATTTTAAAAATTCCCAAATTTTGAGACCCTATTTGGGGAGGGGCCCTAGGCAGTTTGCCTTGGTGGCCTCTATTTAGGGCCAGCCTTGATGAATAATATAGATGATTAGGAAAGAAAAATTTTCGATTTACATATCAATTATACACTCCCACAATTGTATTTTTGGTTACCGCATGTGTATAAAATTAGCATAAGTTAAGAAGATTAAACATAAAATTAATTGTAATAAAGGTCAATGAATAAGTATCTGAAGAAGCCATTAGAATGTAAAACGTGTGATGATGCGAACACGCCTTTAGAAAGTCTCATGCTGGGTCTTGAATGAGAGAAAGTAGCTGCTTCAATTTCAGTCACACGAATTTTGGTTATTCTTTTTTTATTTCTCATTAAACGAATGACATCTTCATTATCCGAAATCCGATTAGCATCAAATACTGACATCATTCAAAATCATCCACACCTGATAAGATCCACAGTAACAAGAAAAACCACGAAACCCAAACATAATCCATACCGTCTGTTATCCTACACTCGAGTGTACAAATAACACACACACCTCGTAAAACATAAAAAAAAATAATTATACCCCCGTGTGGGGTTTGAAATTGGATTATTCGCTCCTGATAGTTATACTAGGATAAATAACAATTCAGACTGAATAAACAATTTTTTGTTTGGTTGCATTTTCTGTTATTCTCATTGAAAAACGTATAAAAGATTTTTTTGTTGTTTGGTTCATCATGGATAAAGTGATGATAAATGGTTGATAATGGATGAATAAGAGTTTATGACTTTTTAAATGATAACTATACTCCTAGGAATAGTGTGAGAAATATATGATTGATTTGATAGATGTGACAGTTTTTGAAATCTGTGTGTGACTGTTAGGTGAGATAAATTTTTTAAAATGACAGATAAGGGTATTTTTATCCATTAGCATAGATAAGGCCTGATAAATAATATTAACATTTCCTTAGAATAATTATCATGATTTATCATAACTTATTCAGACATAACTATCGGGATTTATTCTATCAAAACAAATAACATTTTTTTAATATTCTCATGTATTCTTCCTTATTCTAGGCTTATTTCTCACGCCATATGAGGGGATATTATATAAGCATTTTCGATACTCAAATTCAAATTTGACTAAAAATTATTTAAATTTTTCTAACCATTTATCTATATTCATATCAAATCAAATTTTTATTCAAATTTCTTTCGAAATCAAGGAAAACTCAAACTTTTATCTACAATTTTAATGGGTTTTTTAACTACACATTTTTAAGTCAATATATGAATCAAATTAAAAGATTTGAATAAAACATAAAATTGATTAGAGACATATCATATTAAATACTTTTATTTAAATTTTTAGTAAAATTTAAATACAATTTGAGTAAGAGCTGAAGATGACCTAAACTATCACAGTATATGTCATACTATCACATTACATAAATTTCTTTAAAAAAATCATTTTTATACCTCTTTAATGGATATATATATATATATATATTTTGTAAAATATAAACTGGTGAGCGCAATTGCACACATGAACATCAAAGGGCCCTAAAACAAAATCCAAACCGTCCGTTATCAAAATACACTCAACTTCTCACAAACACACACCCCTCTCCATCTATTTATATCCCCCAAAAAATCCCAAAATCAATCAGAAGAGCTCGTCATCTTCAACACTTTCTTTTCAATGGGACAAACCCTCCTCCGCAGCCGCCGATGGGATACCCACCGTCGGCGCCGCCTCCAACACTGCCGGCAGGATGCGTGGCGGTGGTGGGTCAGCAGTACTGCGCGCCGTATCCGGTGGATCTGACGGTGAGGAAGAAAGCGTTGAGCCTATCGGAGGGGGACATCGTGGTCACCGACGTTAATGGCGCCCTCGTCCTGAAGGTCCACGGAAAGTTCTTCAGCATCAGAAATCTATCTGCAGGCTGTTTCGTTGCACGATTTCAGAAGCACCTTCCTGCAATAACAAAAATTGTGCAATCGTATAACCAAACACACCCTAAATACAATATATACTCTATGATATGAGTTTGTATTCTATTCATAAATATAAGAAAAGTATAAGAAGGTATGTATTCAATTATTTTAGTATGCATTTTATTTATTATTTTTGTCAAAATGTGTGCTATATTAGACAAACATTTTCTTGACATCATTAACCCATGATCAGATAAAGACTGTACATGATCTATGGGAAGTGTACTGCTGCGAGAGCACGAACTCGAGTGACCTACTCTTCTCGGCGAAGAAATCCTCCTTCATCTAGCTGTTGAAGACGCAACTAGAAGTTTTCTTGGCCTCCAACACGAGCGAAAACGTCTGCGATTTCAAGGTGAAGGGCAGCTTCTTTGAGCGCTCCTGCACCATCTGCGTCGGCGAGTCCAACACCATCATCGCCCAGGTAATTAAACAGCGTTCGAACAACAATAATAATGATTGTCTGACTGTAAAATGAACTTTGTCATTTAAACTTGATGAATGGTGGTGCAGATGAAGAGGAAATACACAGTTACAAATGTACTGATGGGGAGAGACACGTTCGGGGTGACAGTTTACCCGAACAACGATTACGCATTCGTCGTCGCACTTGTTATGATCATGGATGAGATTAACAGGGACATGATGGGCGATGATGACATATGAGTGATCAAGTTTTATGTTTTTGTTTTCTTTAGGTGATTAAGGGTGTGTTTGTGCATAATGAAAAGTGAGGGAAAGTAAAAAATGACCACTCAAAAAGCTAGCATTTGTGTCAAACAAGGAAAAAAAAAATTTCTATTACTTTCCCTCTCCTATTTTGTATTATTAGAAAAGGTGGAAAAAACTTTTCCTTTGCCCATAGGTTAAAAATCGAGAGAAAGTGATGAAAAAATTTTCCATCACATGCACAAACACCCTTAAAGTTTCAAAGGAAAAAAAAATTTACTTTCCACCACTTTCCGTTTGACTCAAATTCCTTAACTTTCTTTCATTTTCCGTTTAACTTTGTTGACACATACACCCTAAGTGTTTAATTATTTGCTTATATGTGTTAGCTTGAGTTAAGCTGGGTATTATGTGAAGATGTTTGAATGCATTTATAGATAAGAGATATTTATGGGGGCGGTGTGTAGTGTTGTAAAATACACTTATATATGCACATTTAATAAAAGGAAAATGTTTGTTTTCTGTATATATCTTAATTTTTCTTAAATACATGTACTTGACTGATGAAATATGTTCTTATAAAAAAATTAGTATATGCATCCATACGTACATTGTTAGAAATAAGCTTTGAATTAATTAATTATATATATCTACTTTTGTAGGTCAACTTTGTCATAAGTCATAAGAGCATGATTGTGTAAGCCACCCAAATTAGTATTATAATGATTTATACCAATGAATGAATCCCTTAGCCCCCATTTGGAACGATAATAGATTTTATTCTAGGGTATAGATTTATCCAAGCATAAGTAAGTATAAATAAGGATAAAGTGATTTTGTGTTTGGTTGTGTTTTGAATTATTCTCGTTTGTAAATGTAAGAATAAGTGTTTTGTTGTTTGGGTAAAATGTGAATAAAGTATGGATAAAAATTTATAAAAGGTAAAAAAATAATGATAGTTGATTTGACAAGTGATTTATAAGAGGTGGTGACAGTTGATTTGATAGTGGGCCCACATATTCTTTGGGTGGAATAACCTTGGATAACTTTAATTCCAGGGGTTGATTGGAATCCATATACCACTTTATCTGGGTTTTTTCTAGTATACTTTATCCGGGGTTATCCGGGGTAAACAAACGGGTAATTTTTTTTATTCGGGTTTATTCGGGGTCTTATACCCGATCCAAACATGGGCTTAGTATTTATATATTATGTCTTGGTCCACGTTGTTTTTGAGAGTTCACGTTGTTATTTATCAAAATTTGGGGCTGTGCCTTAGCGGGAGCGAAACAAATACACCCGCTTCAGGGAGGGGGGGGGGGGTTTGCTTTGTAGTGTAGTTGAGGGGGCTATTTTTTTGGGGCTTTCGATATGTGAAGAAGCTTTCCCCCCCATGTTCTACCTTTCATCATCTCTTTGTTTTGAGAAGGTTACAAATCTCTCCTAACGTCCCCCCTTTCATTCTCTCCCTCTCTGCATCTTCGGACCAATTGTAACTTTGCTATCAATTATAAAAATCCTATATTTTCTCAAAAATATATTATATCTTATATATCCACAATACACCCTTAATTTGTGAATTAAATTATAATTTTTTTTATAGATAATTGATATATTCAAATATAAATGATGTTAATGTGATGTGTTTGAGAAAATGAGAAATGAATTTGTTAAAAATATAAATTTTACGATTATATTCTAGTCTACTTCAAATGGAATGTAATAGATTTTAATCCATTTATATACAAGTACACATAGGATTACATATACACTATGACATAACACATATAATCTAACAACCCCCCTCTAACTTATGGTTGATCATACAAGATGAGTTTGTGAATGAGAAATTGAAATTAAGGAACTGTGTGTGACTTCATAAAGAAATCAGCAAGCAACTCTACATAGGAAATTTGTGGAAGTGATATTGTCTCTACAAGGAAGTGTTGACGAATGAAGTGACAATCGATCTCAATATTTTTGATCCTTTCGTGAAATACCGGATTGTTTGCTATCTGAATAGCAGATCGGTTATCACAATGAAGAGGAGTAGGACTAGTCCTAGTGACTCCTAAGTCCACCAAGAGACATCTAAGATGAACAATTTCCTTGGTGGTAATAGCCATGGCACGATACTCAGCCTCACTGCTGGACAGAGAAATAATTCATGTTTCTTGTTGCGCGAAGAGATGATGGAATCTCCAAGAAATATGCAGAACCCAGTGGTAGAGAGTTTAGTGGTTGGATCTCCAGCCCAATCAACATCGGTGTAAGCTCTGAGAACCAGAGTCAAAGAGAACGATAGATACAGTGATCTAGTGATAGTATCACGTAATATGAGCATCATAATGCACTGATTGAGGGGCCGAGACAAACTAACTAACAATTCTGACAACATGAGCAATGTCAGGTCTGGTGATGAAGAGATACACAAGTTGACCCGCAATCTGTTTGTATCGAGTAGGATCTAAGAGAAGCATATCATCCGTAGGACGAAGCTTGACATGAAGCTCGAGAGAAGTATTTGCACTGCGGGTATCAGAGTGGGCAACACGCTAAAAAATCTCAACTGTATACTTCTGTTGAGAAAACAGAATCACACAATCACTCTATGCAATCTCAAGGCCAATGAAGTAGGAAGAATACCGAGATCTTTCAACTGAAACTGTTGATTGAGATAATTTTTGACCAGCATAATACCGGTGGAGTCTCTCAATAAAATCAAAATAATAGAATCACATAATCCGCCCCTGCGATGAGGATCACACAAATATAGAATGATCCTGGAGGCTCTCAATAATATCAGCTGTCAGAATAACACTGCGAAAACGCTCAAACCAGGCACAAGGAGACTGTTTCAGTCCATATTTAGTCACCGAAGAGGATAAACATGGTGAGGAGGAGTGCTGAGATCTGGAGGTGGATTAACGCATTCTTCACATCCATCTGAAAGAGAGGCCAGCGACGAACAACAACAACGACAAGGAGAGTACGAACAGTGGTCATCTAAGTGACAGGAGCTAACGTCTCTTCATAGTCAATACCATAGTCCTTTGTGAAACCTTTGGCAACAAGACAAGACTTATGTCGTTTAATAGACCCATCAGGGTGATGCTTGATCTTGAAGATCCACTTGCAGTTCATAGGTGTAACATTATTTGAAGGAGGAACAACATCTCAGGTTTGTGTCTATTCAAATGCCTGAAACTACTTAGCGTACTCGACTGCCTCGCGGTAGGATCGGGACTCACGGTTGGCATATATAGCTGAGGGATAGGCCTGAAACTGTGGAGAATAGGTACTGACGGATGCAAAATCAAACTGGTCAGGTGGTCCCGAGTCGTAATTGAATCGGGTAGGAGGATGACGCCCACACTGAGGATAACGAGTCAAAGGATGAGGATCCACAACAGGAGGAGACGTGTCAGGCGTAGAAGTCGGAGGACTAGCGGAGTCATCTGTAGGAGGGGCAATAGGAGACACACTAGGTGGAGAGGGTGGACCAGGTGGGTTATTTGTAGGAGTGTCAAGGGGAGACTCAGGAGTAGAAGCGGATTCGAGGGCAGCAGGTGGTCCAAGAAGAGGTAGAGACACAATATTAGAGACTTGAATGGCAAGAGAATACTATAAAACAGTTTTTTCAAGAAATAAATTCTATTTTATTTTTATTTTTTTATTGTCAAAATAATATACTTTTAAATAAAATATATAAATAATATAGATGACTAGGAAAGGAAAATTTTGAATTTACATATCAATTATGCTCTCCCACAATTGTATAAAATTAGCATAAGTTAATAAGTTTAAACATAAATTTAATTGCAGTAAAGTTCAATGAATAAATATCTGAAGCCATTAGAATGTAAAACGTGTGATGATGTGAATGCCTTAGAAAGTCTCATGCACGGTTTTGAATGTGAGAAAGAAGTGAGGAATCTTTTTTTAGACTATTTACTCTCCCACTCTATTCGTTGTTTTTTCTTTTTGTTACTTTGAAAGTAGCTGCTTCAACTTCAACCACAAATTTTAGATATTCCTTTTTATTTCTCATCAAATAAATAATATCTTCATTATCCAATGAGCATCAAATGTTGATGCCATTCAAAATCGTCCACACTTGATAAGACCCACGATAACATGAAATCCACGGAACCCAAACAAAATCGAAATCATTGTTATCCTACACTCAAGTGTACAAAAAATACACACACTCGTAAAACATAGGAAAAAAATTATAGTATATAAACATTTTCGATACTCAAATTTAAATTCTTTCCAATTATTTATCTATAATCATACTAAAAAAAAAATTATTCAAATTTCTATAAGGGAGACTCAAACTTTTATCTACAATTTTAATGTTTTTTTTTCACATTTTATAGAATTTCTTATAAAAATTCATTTTTATACTTCTTTAATGGGCAAATACATATTTTGCAAAAAATAAGCTGGTGAGCCCAATTGCACACATGGAACTTGGAAGACCCTAAAACAAAATCCAAACCGTCCGTTATCAAAATACACTCAACTTCTCACAAACACACACCCCTCTCCATCTCTTTATATCCCCCCAAAAAATCCCCAAATCAATCAGAAGAGCTCATCATCTTCAACACTACCAAGTCTTCCCAGTCAATTAATTAGTACAAGAACTTGCCAAGTTGGTCGACAACTCATTGTGTGATCAAACATTACCAAGTCTTCCCGGTCAATTAAGAACCCTAGGAAACCAAAGCTGACCCTCCTTTTATATATACATAAATATGACATATATATCCTCTAAAAAGTGCTCTCTCTTTCGAAAATACATTATACATATATAAATCTATGATGGGCGAATAAATGTGAACACAATAATTTCTAGTGCAAGCCTCAATTTAATTAATTTTTTGAACTAATAAGCTCAATGTTTTTTTTAAATTTTAATATTTGATTATTAAAATTTTGATTTTTCTGTTAAATATAAATAAAACAGCTTTTTCAAGAAAGAAATTCTATTTTTAATTTTATTTTTTTATTCTCTGAATAATATAATTTTAAATAAAATATATAAATAGTATAGATGACTAGGAAAGGAAAATTTTCAATTTACATGTCAATTATACTCTCCCACAATTGTATTCTTGGTTGCGGCACGTGTATAAAATTAGCATAAGTTAATAAGATTAATCATAAAATTAATTGTAATAAAAGTCAATGAATAAATATTTAAATCCATTAGAATGTAAAACGTGTGATGTTGTGAACGCCTTAGAAAGTCTCATGCACGGTTTTAAATGTGAGAAAGAAGTGAGAAATCCTCTTTTGGACACTTACTCTCCCATTCTGATCGTTGCTTTTCTTTCAGTTACTTTGAATGTAGCTGCTTCAACTTCAACCATGAATTTTCGATATTTTTTTTATTTCCCATCACACGAATAATATCTTCATTATTCGAATATTGATGTCATTCAAAATCGTCCACACCTGATAAGACCCACGGTAACATAAAAACCATGAAACCCAAACAAAATCCAAACCGTCTGTTATCCTACACTCGAGCATACAAAAAAACACACACACCTCGTAAAACATAAGAAAAAAAATGATAGTATATAAACATTTTCGATACCCAAATTTAAATTTAAGTAAAAATTACTCAAAAATCTCTTCAACCATTTATATATACTCAAATCAAATAAAAATTTTATTCAAATTTTTATGGAAATTAAGGGAGACTCAAACTTTTATCTATAATTTTATTGATTTTTTTTAACTAGGCATTTTCACATCAATTAATTGATCAAATTGAAAATTTTGAATAAAACACAAAGATAATTGAAGACACATCATATCAAAAATTTTTATTTAAATTTTTAGTAAAATTTAAATATAAATTTTAATAAGAGCAGGAGATTACCTAAATTATGATAACATGTATATACTATACTATCACATTAAAAAAAAATTTAAAAAAAATCATTTTTATACTTTTGTTTTGAACAAATATATCTAAACACACTACAAAATGTAATGATGCCGACAAATTCGGCCAACTTTTGTCTGTTTCTGATAAGGGTATTTTTCTAATTAGCCCCCAGGTTTTATCTATTTCACAAACAAACCCCTATCTGTGTTACAAAAAGGTCCCTGATACTTATACTCAGCTGCTTGACAAAAATCGGTCATTTTGTCTTTTCTGGGCTATTTGCAGATCCACCCCCAGACTCTACCAATTTCACAATCAGACCCCTATATATTTATACGCACATGTCCCTGACAAAAATCAACTAATTATGTCCTATTATCTATGTTTCTGATCTCGATTTCAGATTTATAATTAGGTCCTTCATCTCATAATATAACTTCTCAAACTTGAAATATGATGAAATTTTATAAAAATTATAAAATGAATTGAACTCATTTCAACCCATAAAGTTATTGATGGAAGTCTTCCTTTTGAATTTAAAAATTTATTATGTCTTTTGTTTCTGGATTGATTTTTGATCTATACATATTGTTTCTTTGAATGTGAAAATTAATATTCTTTTTATTTACAGTATTTTTATTATTGATTAGATTGTTTATTAGATTTTTTTTAGTGGAGTAGAGCGCAGAAAATTTGGTATGATGATATGTCTCTGCTCTTTGTAGATACCCAAGTTTTATATCTGTCAAGTTTGGTTCTTTGATCTCTTTTTTTATCTCAGGTTGTTATTGACTACGTTTTCTTTTTGGGTGGGTTATGTGGCTTTGGTTAGATTGATTTGATGATAGGAAAAATCAAACTTTTGAATTTGAATTTTTTTTTATTCATTTGTGATGAAATTGTAATATCGTTTAGTTTCATTTATTTAGTTTACAATAACTTTTAAAACACGAGCATTTGCGCGTGTATTTGACTAGTTTTATAAAAAAATAAAAAAGTGTGAGCATGGAATTTGGAAGACCGCTGAAACAAAACCCAAACCGTCTGTCATCAAAATGCACTAAACTTCACACAAACACGGGACCGGATCCGGTCAGTGCTCGACTTCGATCAGTTCGGTCAGTACCGAACTGCACTACGTGCAAATCGAATTGAACCACTTATAAATCGAACTGCACAACCAATTGTTGGGTATATTTTTTTACTCTTATTGGATTCAATCAACTATTGGAGAAAATATGAATTCCTAAGTATCATCAGTATCCAATAAGATAGTAAAAAATATACCAAATAATTTGTTGTGCAGTTCGATTTATAAGTGGTGCAGTTCGATTTGAACGTGGTGCAGTTCGGTACTGACTCCACAAACACACACCTCTCCATCTATTTATATCCCCCCAAAAAATCCCCAAATCAATTAGAAGAGTTAGTCATCTTCAACACTTTCATTTCAATGGCGCCAAACCCTCCTCCGCGGCCGCCGATGGGATACCCTCCGACGGGTCCTCCACCACCAATGGGTTACCCGGTGCTCCGCCACCGATGGGTTACCCGGGTGCTCCGCCGCCGATGGGTTACCCGGGTGCTCCGCCGCTGATGAGTTACCTGGTGATCCACCGCCGATGAGTTCTTCAGCCTCAGAGACCGGCGGGTCCTCGTCGACGCCGCCGGCAACCCCATCGTCACCATGTGCAAGAAGGTCCCATCTCTTGCTTCATGTGCCTTTCTTTATTTATTTTTTTTCAAAACTGGTAGATCAAAGCTAACCCGATTATATTAATCAAAATTTTCTTGAGCCGAAAGATTACAAAGACAGGGGGAGGGAACAAAGGTAAAGATAAAAAGGAAAACACGCCCGAGTGAACAAATCGGAATAGAAGAGGGATCTATTCCTTCTTGTCACGCCGAGTCATCCTCCATCAGACTGTGATCGAGATGCCATACTCGGTGATGTCCACTCGTAACACACCTCCAAGTAGTCATCCCTATTTGCTCGCGCAACCGGAGAAAGAGTCCCCCAAGTTGTCGAAGTAAAATCTCAGTCCCCAAAAAACAATCGCGTTTCGTGTCGTCCACATCGCCCATAGTCCTGCCAAAACTAGGCATCGCCTAATCTCTGCCAGCGGCGATTTGTCCGATCTAGACTTTAGAGGAGAGCAGGGATGCAAATTTCCAAAGAGAGTCAATGGAAGTGGGTGCCTGATCAGACGCCGTGATCCGAGTCACTCGAAACCAAATTTCCCTTGCTGCATGACACGTATAGAAAAGGTGCTCGGCTATTTCGTCATCTCCCATGCAAATGGCATGCAGATGGCATAGGTCTTCGAAGCGTTTGGCGCCCACTTAGCCCGATAGCACTTTGTTAGAACGCGACTTTGATAGACCAACCATAGAAACGACTTAATCTTCAGAGGCACCTTGGGACTCCATATTATTGACTGCTTTGCCAAACCACTGTTATATTCAGCATTGCGAATAAACCATCTATAGCCCCATCGAGCCGAATAGCCTCTTGTCAGATCGACCTACCAATAGACATGATCTGGTTCATTTGCTGGCAGCGCCACTGTGCATAGATTTTCCTTGAGCACCTCAACTTGGCAAGTTTCATCCTCCTGAATGGCTCTGATTAGATGAATTCACCAGCCCCCAGCTTCGTCTTGACCCTCCCAAAATTGATCAACCGAGCCATTCTTTGCCTCCTCTATTTGGTACAGATCCGGGAACCTACACATAAATGAGCCATCATCGCACCAACTATCCTTCCAAAACAATGCCGAGCCACCGTCCCCTACCTTCCAATGCATTGATGAATGAAGCTCGTTATTATCTTGAAACCAGCCTTTGCACAAGCCAGAAGCATTGAGAGGCACGTTTGGTGCATGAGACCCCGGTAGCACTCCATACCTCTCACGGAATATGCAAATCCACAGAGCTTCCGGGTAGTTCAACCACTTCCAATACCATTTGGCCAGTAGTGTATTGTTCATCTCTTCCAATCTATGTATGCTGAGACCTCCTTTGTCGCGTGGGAGGTACACCCTGTCCCAACGAACCGGATAAGGCTTGCAAGGTTCCCACTCTACTCCATTCCAAAGGAATTGCCGCCGAATCAAATCTATCTGGTGAATAACACCTTTCGGCAGCTTAAAAATGGACAAGAAAAATATTGATAGACTAAACAATTCAACCTGGAGCAGCGTCAACTTCCCTCCGAAACTAAGTTTTCAGCCACTCCATCCTTCCAATCTCCTCTCCATGCGCTGAATTAGAGGTTGCCAATCTATCTGTCGCATCTTCTTGGCTATGAGGGGCAGCCCAAGGTGGCAGATGGGTAATTATTGAACCACGCACCCCAACACCTGCACTAGTTGATCCGCGATCTCAGCACACAGATTAATTGGCACCAAGGCACTCTTGGAGAAGTTTATATGAAGGCTTGATAGTAGCCCGAAACAAATGAGGATGAAGCGGTAGCCCACCATCATCGATACCTCCGATGCACAGAAGATGATTATATCGTCAGTGTTTTGTGATAAGTTGAGTTTTAATCCCCCGGCCCTGGATGCGAGGCCGTCGATCCAACCATCTGTGGCTGCTGCTTTACACATCAAGAGTGTTGGCCACCAAGAGAAGAGCACCGGAGAGAGGGGGTTGCCATGTCTCAAACCCCAATTGAGAGAGAAGAAGCCATACGGTGACCCGTTAACTAGAACCGATGCTCTAGCTGAACCGACGCATTGTTTGATCCACCTGCACCACCAAGCACTGAAACCATGCAAACTCATCAAATGCAAAAGGAAAGACCAGTCCACATTATCGTATGCCTTTGAAAAATCAGGTTTGAGGATGACGCCACTTCGTATGTCCACCTGAAGACCATTGATGGTCTCTTGTGTGATCGCGAAACCCTCCAGGAGGTTACGCCGTGGTAGAAATACTAATTGCTCCTCCTCGACGATCAGCTCGCATTCGCTATGCAAACGGTTGACTAGCACTTTAGACAGCAAGAGGTAGCATCCATATAGGAGGCATATGGGCCGAAAATCCCAATGCGCACCACCCCCTCCTTTTTTTTAAAAGCACAATCGAGGAGGCAGTGATACAACCGATCCTTTATCGAAGAAGCACTCAAACATATCTATGATATCGACCTTCACCATATCCCAGAAATGTTGGAAAAACCGTAGCCCGAACCCATCCAATCCAAGGGATTTATCACCATCTGCGCCAAAGCAAGCTCGTTTGATCTCCTTTTTGAAAAATCGAGATTCGAGGTCAGCCTTACAGGCTTCTTGAAATTGCTTGAGGTCACCCATATTCCACTCTGGCTTCCATTTCCTGTTACGCTGGAATGCACCTTGAAAGTGTTCCACTAGTTTGGAACCAATATGTGCTTCTTCCACTAGTTCCACATCATTGACTTCCATCTGACTAATGCCATTCTGCTTCAGTCTCTGATAGGCAAATTTATAAAAGAATCGAGTGTTATTATCTCCCAGCCACAGCCACAATGCTTTACACCGCTGTCTCCACTCGATTTCCTCCTTCAGTATGACTGCCAACTCTGCCTTGGATTGTCTTCCACATGCTCTGTCCCCTTCGTCGAGCCAGCTCGATTCTTCTTTCTGATCTAGCTCTTTAATCCGACCAAGACATGCCACTTTAAGTTCCTTCCTCCTTGCTAATTCATATTGGCCCCATTCTTTGAGCCAATGTTTCAAGCACCGTAGTTTAAACGCCATTCAAATGGCAGGTAATTTATTATAAATTAACCAACGCGCACCTCGAAGGTTCCCAACCTGCATGCCCCATGAATCATGCACAATGTCTGATAAGTTGTCGCACTCCAACCACCAAGATTCAAACTTGAATGCCTGACGACGTGGTGACCCAGAGAGTGATTGCAGGAGCAAAGGAATGTGATCTGAAGTTGGTCTTGGGAGCCCCTTAACCATACACCTTGGGAATTTTTCCTCCCATTCTGTACATACGAGCATTATGTCTAAACGAGCCAATGCCGGTTCTTCCCTCATGTTACTCTATGTGAAGGAGTAGTTAGAAAGCGGTAGGTCGAGCAATGCCTCCTCCGCGATCCACTCCGAGAACCCGACCATCGACGGTGTGTTGGGGCCTTCCTGATTTCTGTCCCCAGATAAGCGAGTGATGTTGAAGTCGCCTACCACGCACCAAGGAGCTGACCATCTCGCCTTAATCTCCGAGAGTTCCGTCCACAAGATGTGTCTGTCCACGCCATCCGCCGGGCCATAGACGTTGGAACATATCCAGCACCACAAGATGTTATGCATTTCAACAGAACCGAGAGAGAGAAAGGCCCGATGGCAGAGTCAAGTAACTCCCATTTACCAGAATCCCAACATGATAGTAAACCACCTGCAGCTCCAACTGCGGCCTTCATCGCCATCGTGTCCATTCGAACCCCTCCCATGATGATGCGAAGTTAAGTTGCCTCGACTATTTCCATCTTGGTCTCTTGTATACAGCAAATCTCCACTTTGTTTTTTCGAACCGCTTTCGCAACCGCATGTTTTTTTCGCAGGGTCGTACAAACCCCTTACGTTCCATGAAAGAATGCTCAACATGGACCAATGGTAGGTCTGTTGACCTCCTCCGCCCGGACTGAAGTATCTTTGACTCCTGAATGAAGTTCCCCTGATACAGCAGATGCGCCATCGTCGAACGCACCCTGTTCCCCAAATGTCTCTCTCAAAAACTCACTGAACCTTCGTTTGTCCGACTCTGAGTTCAAGCGAATACCCACTCAATGGGCCCTTGAACAAGCCAGCTGGTCACAATTATCCAGGGGGCGTGAACCACCATCTCGAGCATGGGGAGACATTTCGGCCACCTTGAACTCCGCAGTAGTAGTCCCATATGGATCCACAACCAGCCTTATGAGGGAGTGCCTCCTCCCTCACTGGAGCTGAAGAAGTAGACACGTCCCGCACTGGTCTATAAATGTCTTCCCCGGACTTTGGGTCCCGATCCCACCATGTCTAGGACCAGTACGGGCCAATGGATCCTGGCCAAAAAGCCTGTCTTTAGGACCGGGGGCCCATAATAGGTCCAGCGGGTTCGGGTCGGGTCATCCCGTAGGTGGGCTGGTCCGTTTCCGCCATGCCTCCCATTTGAAAATTTCCCGCCAAGATTTCCAAGATCGAGCCAAACTTGCACAGATGAGGAGTCTGTAGAGACACAGACGACCCTTCTCTTGCACGGAACATACCTAGAGACAGATGTATGGGTACAAGGTTTGACTCAGAAGTTAACACCTCCCTTGGCTGAGAAACGACAGATGGTAATTCCACACACGCCACCGCAGCCCTTTATGTCATGACAGCCTAGCTAGTCGCCTCCAACGCCAGAACAGGCGGCTCTGTCTCCATCAACTGATCAGTCTCCTCGGGCCCCACATCCTGCACCGACCTTGGGACGTCACGTCTCGCCTGCTCGAGGGACGTGACTGTCCCGCCTTCGCCGAGTTTCGGGGATGCCTCCGGAGAAGAAGATGGCGTTGACCGTGTTCCAACGGACCGGGCCACCTCTGCCCACGAGCGATGCAAGCCCTCCCTGTATTCCTGAACCGGGGAAAGGATGTCAAACGTCTCTTGGCCAATGGACACCCGAATGACACCGGCAGCCGGCGTTTCCGCCACTTCGATCAACATCTCCTTGAAAACCCGGCCTTCGCTGTCCATGTCTAGTTTAGTGATGTTGATAAGGCGTCCGTATATCTCTGTGAGTTCTATGACACAACCGGCTTCCATCCAATGTAATGGTAGTCCAGAAAACCTCACCATCCACCGGCGATGAGGAACTTGGGCCGCCCCGAGGTCAAGGGACCGGGCCGATAAAAAGAATGAACCTTCCCCTCTGGAGATGGATCCGGCTAGGAGCATATCCTCCCTTATACGCACCGGTGGGACCCTGATCAAGAATGTATCCTCACTAACTCGCCTGACCTGGGAGCAAGCCCTCGATCCCTAGTGGAGCAACACCAAGTCCTTCACCACTGCTGCAGATGAAGAGTGACCCTGAGCCCGGGCGATGATGCATCCTGACATATGAGATGCCGCTGCTTCGGCCAGCCAGGAAATGGATAGTCGAATGGAAGAGGTATGACTCGGTCGGGGCGGTGTCATCAGTGCCGGACGAGAGCTACTAGAATCCGAAAGGTGGCAAGAGGCCGCCCAATGACCTGCCCACTTGCAGCGCCAGCAAACCACTGGATATCTACATTCCCTGCGCCAATGACCCGAACCAAGGCACCGGAAGCACCTGCGCTCCCTTCTTGGGTGGCTTCCCGAGGAGGACACCCGAGAAACAGCCGCCTTCCTGCGTTTCGTGACCATGTGCCATCTTTCGGGGTCGGAGTCAACCGGGGTACTTCCGCGATCGCCGAATCTCTGCGCTGGTGCACCCGGCTGAAAATCGCTCCCATTGCCGCCGCCGCCGATGATCACCCCCTTCCCCTTCTCCTTCCCCAGCTCCCACTACCGTTGTCCGCCGTCACCATGGTCGCCAGTTGTCCGGCTTCCGCCATCATAAGCATTCAATGAGTTTTCCCCTGAATCATATCTTCAAATCTTTTCAGACCTGAACCAACCACATCCAAGCATTCAATGTCCACCTTTCTTTGTTGTTTTGTTGTGATGATTTTTTTGGCTTCGGTGAATCGTGACCAATTAGGGTGCGTTTGGTTGCGTGATTGCGCAGCGTTTGCGATTGCAGGAAACTGCGTTTACAATTGTGCAATCAAACAGTTTTGCAATCGCAGTTTTAAATCCAGCAATTGCAGACAAATAGTGTCCAAAAGCTGTGATTTCAAAAAGCTGAGAAAGTGAGATTCCTGCAGAATCGGTTTTGCAATCGCGCAACCAAACTATTTATATTATGTTTACGAAAACTATAAATTGTTGAGGATGCATCGAAAACTATAAGTTTTCTTGCTGGATTTTGATGAGGATGCATCGAAATATTTATCTATTTATATAAATTGTTTACAAAAACTATAATTGGGTTGTGTTTTACATTGTGTTGAATATTAATAAAATATGGATTGTGAAAAAAATAGATGCATAAAATTTTATAAAAATACCAAAAAAAAAATTTTTGATACATAGCCTTTTTATAAAGCAACTTCACCGTGTTGCAACTCCACCCACTAAAAAAAAAAATTTGGGGTGGGGTCGCCACCTTCCTTCGCCCACCACTTCCATCGCCCTCCTCCCTGGCATCTCCACATTTTTAACTCGGTATGTGAATTCTCTAAGGGTGCATTTGGTTGCGCGATTGTAAAACTGATTCTGTGAGAATCTATGACATCTCTGGAGTAATCATCGTCATCATCTGTAGCTGCATTGGAGATACTCGATGGCTATTCTCTTTCCCCCATCATCCCCTCTGTATAAACACATGCCACATCAATTATACGTCACCACTCATCATAATTGGGGTACAACACCAACCCCCTTACAAGCACCTCACTAATATTCTGTGTAACTCCACCCTGTTATCAAAAGTTTCATTATGATAAGTGGTTTTAAAATCATTTATCACTTTATAAAAATATAATAGATGTTTAAAAAATTACCGAATGTCGTGCGACATAGCCTGGAGGGTGGTGTGGAGGTGGTAGAGGTGTGATATATCTGATTGTTCTCTCCCAATACCACTCCATATATCTCCTCGAACTTCGGGTACGACAGAATTGGTGTATGTGATCCAATCATTGGTCCCAACGCTCAATATAAGTTTGGTGATATACCATCCAATTGGTATCATGTCTACCTCATCTGTTCACCTGGTCGATGACCTCTACAGTAGATGGTATGTCTTGATGCACCCCAAATTGACATGTGACTCGATCGGGCACGTGCATCTCCACAATATCAAAGCAAATGAGTGGGACCCTAGCCAACAACAACTCCATATAATCTCTACAAGAAGGTGGTAGTATCTCATGTCCCAACATATGGCTGCTATATAACCTACAAAAAATCAGAATTATAATTAGTATCACAATCTTAATGAATATATATTGTATGTGCGATATAATAATAATGTTTGAATCACCTGTGACTCAAGCTGGTATTTTAGTTGTGCCCTATAGTATATCAAAACTCGTGAATTTTCATCAAACCTTTGAGTCACCTTCCACCTGATAGTGAGGAATTTAGTGAAATCTGATCATCCATGAATTGATAACAGAAGATGAAAAACATGCATTACCTTGCTCCCAAAGGTCTATCTCCAAGCACAAAATCTAAGTTATGTAAGTCCGGTCATCCCACGTGTAACCTCTCCCACGACCATATATGTGGCAACAAAAAAAGATATGAGTAACACTGATAAAAAGAATATGTTTTATAAAGGAAACATGGAGCTTTCATATTACATGTAGCAGCGAATAAAATCCATGAGATCATGTCGACGTCCTCTCTCCAAGCATCACGAACAATGGAGGGATATGAATCTTCTACATTATAATTCATCGCACCACGACCTCTTTGTATGATCTCTTCCTTCTCTAACCGTAATTGAATGACATGCACATGCTTTGGATACAACATTATCATCGCTTTCACACCCATATCATCTTTGATAGGGATACCCAAACTCTTACCGTCGTGAGTGGGATGCACAACACTCATGGACAATGTGTAACGACTTGGATCGGTCCCCGTCAAATGGTACATCATTTGGAGTAAATCGACATAAGAGATCCTCTTATGTATGATGGTGGTTTTCCTGGTACCACCTTCATAAAATGAAGTATCTTCATGTTAAACAATCCTCCCGTTAAAAGAGTAAATTAACGGGACATCGAATTTCTTTACCATCTAAACCATAAATTATTAAACTTAGTAAATATATTTTTAAAGTATATTACCATCGGATCCATGCAACACATACAAAGTCTATTTCTTAAATAGCTTTTGAATTTTTTAAAAAGTTTCCAAAGAGACCTTTGAATTTTTTAAAAAGTTTTTATATGACAATCAAAATTTTCAAACTTTTTTTAAGTTTCAAAAGTTTATTTTGACAAATAGGAAATTTTCAATAAACCAAAAAAAATAAATTAACATTCAACTTAACAAAACATCATACATTCAACATGGCAATAATAAACAAAAAAAAATTATCAATAAAATCAAAATAATTGATAAATAAATAAATTCAAGAAATTGTTTAGGGTTTTGATGTTTACCTTTGGATTAAAAGTGGTTTAAAAATGTTGATTGAAATGTGTATCAACTGTGTGGGGGATGATTTTCGGGTAGGGTGGGTGAGAATATATGTTTGAGGGAGAAAATGGGGGTGAAAAATGGGGTTCTAGGATTTTTCTGCGGGGACGGCGTGTATATAAGTCGCGACCTGGAGACAGTATACAAGAGACGGTATATATATATATATATATATATATATATATATATATATATATATATACCGTCTCTAGTGTTTTCACGGGGATTTGAAATTTGACACTGGAGACAGATTATATAATCAATCTCTAGTATAAACATTTTAAAAAAATAGTCAGCACTGACGTGGCAGCGTTGATAGCGTCAACGGGGGCTAGTTTTTGCTAATATTCGACCGGTGTGGCTATTTTTGTAAATATTCATTTTTTGGGGCAAAAAGTGCTAATTACCCTTAATAAAATATGGATTGTGAAAAAAAGAGATGCATAAAAATTTATAAAAAAACCAAAAAAATAATTTGATACATAGCATTTTTATAAAGCAACTTCACCGTGTTGCAACTCAACTTCCTTAAAAAAAAAATTGGGGTGGGGCCGCCACCCTCCTCCATCCACCACTTCCATCGCCCTCCATCGCCCTCCTCTCTGACATCTCCAAATTTTTAACTCAGTATGTGAATTCTCTAAGCCCCCGTTTGGATACCGAATAAGCTCTGGATAAACCCGGATAACCCCGGATAAATTTTTTTTTTATGTTTGGAAAGCTCGGATAAACCCAGATAAAGTGTGCCAGAATAAATTGGTATATGGATTCCAATCAACCCCTAGAATAAAATTTATCCTAGGCTATTCAACTCAAAGAATAAGTGGGCCCACTGTCAAATCAACTGTCATCACCTCTTATAAATCACCTGTCAAATCAACTATCATTACTTTTTTACCTTTTATAAATCCTTATTCATACTTTATTCACATTTTACCCAAACAACAAAACATTTATTCTTACGATTCCCAACGAGAATAATTCAAAACACAACCAAATATAAAATTATTTTATCCTTATTTATACACACTTATGCTCGGATAAATGTATACCCAAGAATAAATCATATTCTACATCCAAACGGGGGGGGGGGGGGGGGGGCTAAGGGTGCGTTTGGTTGCACGATTGTAAAACTGATTCTTCGAGAATCTGGATTTAAAATTGATTATGCAGGAAGCTAATCACAGTTTTTTTGCACTATTTTGTCTAAAATTTGTCTGTAGGAAGCTGCTATACTAAAACTGTTTGGTTGCATGATTACAGACATAGCTTATGGCAATCACAAAAACTATGTAATCGTGTAACCAAATACACCCTAAATACAATATATACTATATGATGCGAGTTTGTATTCTATTCATAAATATAAGAAAATATATCAAGGTATGCATTCAATTATTTTAGCATGCATTTTATTTATTAATTTTGCAAAAAATGTGTGCTTTATTAGATAAACATTTTCTTGACATCATTAATCGGTGATCAGATAATGACTGTACACAATCGATGGGAAGTGTACCGCGGTGAGAGCACGAACTTGAGTGACCTGCTCTTCACGGCGAAGCAATCCTCCTCCATTCAGCTGTTGAAGACGCAACTGAACGTTTTCTTGGCCTCCAACACGAGCGAAAACGTTTGTGATTTCAAGGTGAAGGGCCATTCCTTCAAGCGCTCGTGGACAATCTGCGTCGGCGAGTCTAACACCATCATCGCCCAGGTAATTAAACAGTTTTCGCACAATAATAATAATGATTGTATGACTGTAAAGTGAACTTTGTCATTTAAACGTGATGAATGGTCGTGCACACAGGGGTGGATCTATAGGTAGACTGGGCCAGGCTATAGCCCGGCCCAGATTTTTCAAGAAAATCTCTATAGAACCCTTAAACCCATATCCTAATTAAATTAATTTAACAAACGTAGATTTTATTTTATTTTGGATCAGATCTTCAGGGGGTAGATATTTTGTTGATTTTGAGGATAAAAAAGGTGTTGGGACATTAGGATTGATGTGTGAAAAAGATTTGGTGGAGAAAAATAAGGGTGTGAGGGATACAGACAATTAATTTGTTTCCTATAATGGCTGAATTAAAACCTAAATTATTGTTTTTGTATTTTAAATGGATTAATTTAGTTGCAATATGTGTGACACTTTTTTGGTCTTTATTTTTTATTTTTTTTGTGACATGTAATAAAATTTCCACCATATATAACATTTAAAGGCACTTTGTTTATTGTCACAAAAAAAATGCAGCTAAAATCACTTTTTTTTATGTGTTTTTTAGTAATTTTATTTATTTTCCCTTACTAAAATATCTATTTCAATCTCTAAGTGTGACAGTGGTTTTGTTTTTTAAAATAAAGAAATATGATTTTTATCACTTCTTTCAATGAAACAATGGGTGCAGTCTATTTTTATATGTATTTTCTATTTATTTTTAATTTCTCATTATCAAAAAAAATTTACAAAATAAAGGTAGTAGTTTTTTTATTGATTATTTAGAGTTATGTTTGTTTATATAATTTTTTATATATTTATGTGATTCTTGAGTAGATCTTGATTCTAAATTTGATTTATTTATATAAAATTTTACTTAGGGTCTGTTTGGTTTCATGTAACTTGACTTTTCATTTCACGTTGAAAAACTTTTCCTGGAAAAGGAAATCCATTTCCGGTGTTCGGTTGTGTTGAAATCATTTTACGGAAAACAATATCCGTCGTTTGTTTTCCCGTAAAATGTTAACATGAAATTGTTTTCTAATGTTTGGTTCTATAAATTAAAAAAAATATTGTTTTTCATATGTATGCATTAATATAAAATTATTTATGAATATAAAAAATATAATAACAACAAATAGATCAAAATTACTAATAAATACCTCGAGATAAATTATTCTTGCATTCCACTAATTCAGAATAACGATGCCTACACTATTTAACCTAATTAGTCATAAAAAAAGTCTAACATAAAAAATTTCGAAGTACTAAATGAAAATAAAATACGAAAAATAACAAAAATACATATAGAGCAATCTAACTTAAAAATAACAAAAATACATGGAGGCTCTACGAAAAAGTCGTTAATCCATTGTTGACGCAATGCGGGACTTCTAGCAAGAAAAGATCTTGCACTCAGGGGCGGAGGCATTAAGGGGCATGGGGGGGGGGGGGGGGGGGCGCTCAAGCCCCTGCATTAATTTTGAAAAATAAATACATAAGATACTAATGTAATAATGTGTGTTTGGGCAAATGAAAAAAATATAGGACAAAACAATACTATACATATTTTGGTGGGGAGAATATTGGAATATGTTATACAAAGAAAAGAGGGGGTCCCATGCCCTAAATCCTTCTTTGCTTCTTTGCTTGGCTTTTTTGTGCCCCAATTATTCTTTCTCATCTTTTGACAAGCAAAAATGAATCCATCTTGCATAATTTTACCCCGTTGAATTTTCTGAAAAAGATCTATTGATTCTTGATAATCAGCTTGAAACTTATGTCATTGATATGCGCTTTAGTAGTGAAGTTTCACAAGTGAATAGGGTTAGTGTTCTAGCTATGAAGATGATTGAGATGAAAAAGAATAGTGTATCCACATGTTTATTTACTCAGTACATTGGTGCTTACACTACCAGTTGCTACGGCTATAGTTGCGAGAGCTTTTTCTGCTATGCATATTGTGAAGAATAGGATGCGCAATTAGATGGAAGATGAGTGGTTGTTTGATAACATTCATTGAAAATGATATTTTTGATAACATTGATACCGAAAATATCATGCAGCGTTTCCATAATATGAAAAGTCGTCGAGGAGTACTGTTGTAGAAATATTTCTTTGAAACTATTGAATGACATTTTGTAATCATAATATATATATATATATATATATATATATATATATATATATATATATATATATATATATATATATATATTCAGTTGTTTTGAAATATCTAAAGTAAAGAAAAATTGATGATTCCATATTCGTCATTTATGCTCGAGCCCCCCCTTTAACTAAATTCTGGCTCCACCACTGCGTGCAGATGAAGGGTAGAGACAAGTTAGAGGTGACCGTGTACCCGAACGTCGATTACGTGTTCGTCGTCGCACTTGTTGTGATCCTAGATGAGATTAACAGGGAAAGGGTGAGCACTAATAATTTATTGATGACTATTGGTGTTGGAAATTGACAAAGACTTCAACCAGGGGCGGATCCAGGACACTATTTTAGGTTGGGCTACATAGCCTATATTAAATATTTATATGGAAGTTTTTTTGTTCTTATATTTGATAGTTATATTAAATATATATATGAAAAAAATTTGTTCTTATATTTGATGTAATTATTTATATACCAAATAATCTGATATTCAAAAGACATACATGAGAAAAAAAATGAAATGTATTTAAAGCTGAGTATTTTAATTTTGTAAGAATAAAAATGAGATATAAACTCATCTTACACGGTATATTAACAAATTTTATAATTTAAATAACCAAACATGTCATCATAAAAATAGGAAGAGTTGTTAGAAAAATAAGAAGAGTTGTTTTATGGATATAAATGTTTCTTTATTGTTCAATTGACATTAAATTAATTCTTAAGATAATATTTGAATTTTAAAATTTAGAATTGTTAAAATTTATAATAAGATTGAGGCTGCATTTGGTTGCACGATTGTAAAATTGATTGAGCAAAAGTTGACTTTAAATCTGATTTTTTAAGAAGCTATCTATCCATAACTTGTGAAAAACTCAGGTTTTGGGCACTATTTCACAAAAATATGTTTGCAACTTTTAGCCCCATTTTTTTTTTTTTTTTGAAAATGAGTTTAGAAAAAACAGTTTCCTACAAACCCAAATGTTGCTCAAACCTGTTTTCAAATGGGCCGGAGTTCGATTTGGTTTTTTAGATTGAGATCCACTTTGTTTTGATACTATTTGATTTGTTATTAATTTATTATGTTGATATCTAGTTTGTTAGGAATATATTTTATTTATAAAATATAATTTATATAATATAAAATATAAATATTATAATTTATATCATCAAATAATTAAAAAAAAAATCTGGGTCCGGCCCAGCCAACTCATACATCCACCTCTGATTTCAATTGAACTTTGAGTCGCGTTACAGAGTCGCTCTGCATAAGACAATATTTGCCCCCAAAACAGTGTGCAAAACGTTACTGCAAATTCGTCTGTAGGATAACTCGAATTGATATTCCATCAGCGTTTGCACTAATGATAATGGACAGAACGCTAAAGAAGAACCCAAGTAAACCAAGACCTCTATATTAGGTTCTGCAGAAACGCAATACAAAAAAACTTTAGAGAAAAGAGAAAGCTTGTATTATAAATTCGAAGATGTTTGAAATTCATGTCTATTAATAGACACAAGAGCACCCTTTTCAAGGAATCCCATGAGGCTTAACCACCTCCAATATGGACCGTTGGATCTTCAGTTACAAGATCGACGGTCCAGATTGATCACCATTCGATGCACCCTTCTCGATGGCACCCCTTCGATCAGTGTAACTGATTCTTGATCGATCCAACGATGCACATTGCATTGACAGTTCAGATCGCATCTTATGTAACGATCTCCACCGTTTGATTAGCAAAAAAAAAGGCTCTAGCTCCTAGGGACGATGCGCACATACCAATTGCACCTATCGCGTGCGCGTGTGCAGACGGTGCTAAAGCACTGTGTGCATAACACCTTACCATTTCTAATGTAAACATTATTTTATACACACCACACTTTATATAGTGCCAAACTTTTTCCTCTTTAACCGATGTGGGATTAAAAACCAAACACACAAAGTTACAAACAAAAACCCAACTTACAAGACACATGAAAATACATTTTGAATTTTTTTTTTTATGTTTTATGTTTTCTTGGGGTGATCAAGTTTTCTGTTTTTGTTTTCTTGGGGTGAAAGTGTTTAATTTTACTTGCTTATATGTGTTAGCTTGAGTTAAGCTGGGTATTGTGTGAATATGTTTGAATGCATTTATAGATAGAGATATTTTTGGGGGCAGTGTGTAGTGTTGTAAAAATACACTTATGCACATTTAATAAAAAGAAAATGTTACAATAAGTTCAGATTTAGTTGCATTTCGTATATGTCTTAATTTTTTTAAAATACATGTACTTGGCTGATGAAATATGTTTTTATAAATAAGTATATGTATCCATGCTTACATTGTTAGAAATAATCTTTGAATTAATTAATTATATTTATCTACTTTTATATGTCAACTTTGTCACAAGTCATAGGGGCATGATTGTGTAAGCCACCCAAATTACGGGGTAGAAATTTATTTTAATACCATTGCAATCTTTATCAATAAAAAAATGTGTCATCATGATACCTTTAATAGCAAAAATTAAATTTAACTAAAGTTCATTTTTAATTATACAAAGAAAATGACCAAAATAACCTTATTATAATGTAAAGAATAATAAATTTTTGCATATATGCCCTTCAAAACTTGTTATTTATGTTTATACCATTAAAAATAATCTATTTAGTAATTTTATATATTTATCACTTTAATTAGGTTTTGTCATATTTTTAAATATGTCTATTAATGTCATTAGAACATACAAAATATTACAATAATCTTACTTTCTACATATATACATACATACAATCACACACATACATGCACAAGGTCTCCGACAATATTTATAAATAAAAAATTTGATATTTTTTATATCATAAAACGTATGATTTTAATATTTAAATAAATAATAATAATTAAAGAAAAATATTTTAAAGATTTATTTTAAATATCAAAGATTTATTCATATCGAAGAAATCATAGTCTTTTAATATTCAAAATCGATGCTATTATTTTTTTACACCATTAAATCGCTCTCATGGTAAAATATAACTTTTTTTTTCATGGTATAAAAATAAATATGATTTTTTGATGGTATAAAAATAAATATTGTATTTTGTAAGGGCAAATATAAAAATAAAAAATAAGGATATTTTAATCATTCTACATGGCTTTAACGGAGTTAGTAGAAAATTTGATGGAACTTAATTAGGATGGTAAAAATGTATAATTTTTAATTATTTTAATGGTATAAAAATAAATAATATATTTTTTATACATGCAAAAAATATCCTATAATTAATAACATGACTTTCAATGATCCCACAGTATAAATTAATGGGCAAAGCTATTCCCACTACCCGAGTTATTATTTCCCACTACCCAAAATTACGAAAATGCCATTATTTATTTTATTTTTTCGTCTCCCTTTCCCACTACCCAGTTCGACAGCGTCCATTCGAAGTGTTCTTCACTGGGATGACAGAGGTCTGTCGAACTGTTTGAATAAGTGTCAACAGAGGCCAGCCTAGTAGAAGTGTGTTTCACTAGAACGACAGAGATCCGTCGATCTGTCTGAGCAAGTGTCAACATGGATGTGTCGAACCCTTCAAAACAACAACTTTCTTCTAAGAATCAATCAATTATACAATCATTTAAGTCCTTATGAAAAATAAAAATATCATTTAAGTTATTTAAGTCTTTTTGAAAATCATTCATATATATATATATATATATATATATATATATAGAGCACCGATTAGGTGCGGCGGCCGCACCGTGCGGCGTCGATCACGGGCCGTCGATCACGGGTCCATCGCATCGGACGGTCGGGTGCGATTCACGTCGACCGTTGGATGCGATGGACCCGCGATCAAACGGCTGCCGCACGGTGCGGCCGCCGCACCTCATCGCGGTCGTATATATATATATATATATATATTGAAGTATAAGAAACAAAAATATCAAACAAATAGTTATTTGGACCAAATAAACAGTAAACATTTCATATAGAAAAAAAATATTATTTTATTTTCTAAACAAATGGAGTTTGTTTCTAAACAAGTGGAGTCTTTTCTAAACAAACTCCACTTGTTTAGAAAAGAAAAAAAAAATATTTTTTTTCTATATGAAATGTTTACTGTTTATTTGGTCAAAATAACTCTTTGTTTGATATTTTTGTTTCTTATGCTTAAATAAATATATATGTGAATGATTTTCAAAAAGACTTAAATAACTTAAATGACATTTTTGTTTTTCATAAGGACTTAAATGATTGTATAAGTGATTGATTCCTAGAAGAAAGTTGTTGTTTTGAAGGATTCGACACATCCATGTCGACATTTGCTTAGACGGATCGACGGATCTCTGTTGTCCTAGTAAAACACACTTCGACTGGGCCTCTGTCGACACTTATTCAGACAGTTCGACATACCTCTGTCGTCCGAGTGATGAACACTTCGACTGGACGCTGTCGAACTGGGTAGTGGGAAAGGGAGACAAAAAATTAAAAAATAATGGCATTTTCGTAATTATAGGTAGTGGGAAAATTAAATGGGGTAGTGGGTCTATCACTGCCATAAATTAATTAGTACAACAACTTGCCAAGTTGGTCGATGACTCATTGTGTGATCAAACATTACCAAGTCCCCTATTTTTTCCATGTCCCTTGACCTGGGAGATTTTTTTTTTTACCCCTACTTTTTGGTCCCCTTGTTTTTTTACCACTCCCACTGCCACCTCACATTTTCCTTCCACATTTACCCTTTCCCTCCCACTGCTCTCTTTCCCTTCCATTTCTCCCCCAAATCACATGGAAAAAAACCCCAAATCAAAAACCCCCCATCAGAATCCCCTTGTTCTCCGGCGGTCATTGCGGTTACAAAACTGCCTCTTTTGAAATGGAGGCGTCTATCCCTTTTACAAACCCTCTCACCCACTCATTCTATAAACCCTCTTATTGACACCCAACACCCACAATCACCGACCTCCATCTCTCCCTCTCCGGCTATTGCACCAATGATCATCTTCTCTGTCCCACCTCTCCAGCCACGTTCAAATCAGCCACCTACAAATTTTTGTAATTTCTAAGTATTGTTATGCTAATGGTTTTTGTATTTATCAAGTTTATCAAGTAACTAACATACTTTCCAGTGCCGCTTGAATCAATTTATCAAGTAAATGATGGTTTAGAAGGTCTTTGAGAGAGAACATTTACGAAAATTTTCAAGTGAATATAAATTGTGTATAAGAAGTTCCAGCTTTCTTTCAATAGTTGTTCATTTATAGTAATATTCTGTATTTGGTTTGTAATATCCTGTAAGTGGTCATTCTATCTATATAATTGATCATTATAAATATGTAACTATTTATTCACTCGGTGTATGTGGTCATTAGATTTCAGTGTACTAATTTCCTATATATATTGTTACGCCCTGGGGCGGCCATCCCCGAGACCATACCAATCACACAATATCAGGAGTCAAACACGAGAGGTCAATAATGACTCCAAATAAAATGCAACAACAACTGACAAGGATCGAATAAGGTAACAAGGCTACATGGAAGCGATAGCCAATTAAAAATGCGAAAGTATAAAATATAAGTAAGTCTGTAAATCAAAAACATTATTACAGTCCTGAATACACAATCACTGTCCTGCGAGAGTCCAAGTCTAGTCCAAATACAACCATATGTGCAACATGCACGATTACTAATATATACATAAGAAAATAGGATTGCTGACAGCCTCGCACTCGATCGCAAACCAAAAGGTAGAATGCTCCATGCACGTGTCATGCCAGAGGGATACTCCAGCTCCACGCCCACTCAGCCCCTGGTGGAAAAACAACACACGAGGGGTGAGCTACAAGTTCAGCGAGTGGAAAGAATCCAAGCTCTACAATGCTAATATAATATAAATTCATTTTTGCCCTGTAGGAAAAGAAATATGGGAGAAACCTAACAGATAAATGTCACGTGGAGATGTGACCTTACCTCACCCACACCCCAAAGGGGGGGGGGAACATTTGGGTAACGACTAATCCATTAACAGTAACGTGTAGTATCACAAACTAACACAATGCTACAAGGATTATCCGCATCGATATATAATATGTTACGATGTCTTGCATCATCCGGCAGCCCTCTCCCGGGTAGCCCTCATCCTAACGACCATCCATGGTCGGTACTCGAGCCTCGTACGGTAGTGCCATTATACTCTGGGCATTCCCAACAATACGACATCACCCTTGGTTGGTACTTGAGCCTGGGTAGCTTCGTAAGGTGAGGATGGTAGTAACATCGTACTCTGGGCATTCCCAATGATACGGTGGCATAATGCAGGACAGATTCGACACTGGGTAGCTTCGACGCACGATGATGTAGGGAAACAGTATTCCATGCTCGCGATATCATCTTGTAGCCCTCTCCCAGGTAGCCCTCTCCCTAGCGGCCTTCCGATGCGGCAGCACCACCTAGGGAAGCTTCGATGCTGGGTAACTTCGACGCACGATGATGTGGAGAGGAAACACTCCAACCTCATCCTCACCTTCACCCTTAGGGATGACATGGAACTATTGATACTTTGGGCATTCCCAATATAAATATCACATGACAACGTGACACCAACCTACCCTCACCCTCCCCTAGGGGTGAGATGGGACTATTGGAAATAGAAACCAACCCAGTAACTCCCTTAACCTTCCGGTAGCCCTCTTCCTAGCAACCATTCATGGTAGGTCCGATGCCAAAACAGTATCGAAATACACATTGGACATCCTACGATGTGGAGGCATAGTTCATGATAGCTTCAACACCGGGTAGCTTCAACGCGGATACGAGGTAGGGGAGAAGCATTCCACGCTCGCAATACGATCCTTAAGGATCAACCATAATCATCTAGCAGTTAACAATGCTAATGAGTTCTCTTGAATTCCCACGCGGATGCCTCACTCGGACACCGGGAAAATAAGCTAAGCCCTCGCACTCAATCATAATAAAACATGATCTTAAGGGTGGGTCATGCACACACCTAACATAGGTAGGCCTAACATACTATCGTCATAGCTATCGGGTAATAAACACCGATACAATAACGAACTCTCATGAATTCCCATAGAGATGCATCACTCGGATGCAGGGCAGATAACTACGACATTTGCATACTAAAACAAAGTATGATCTTGACAACAACATATCATAGGCAAGCCTATCACAAATAAGGCCAAACAATTAAATATACACACAATTATCACATGAGAATTTCTATCACAACAAGGTGCATGGACCACATGTCCAAAGAATCCAACATTTAAGAATTAACTGCATATTTCCTAAATCAATAACATGATTCCTCTATATGCACAAGATCATAGTGAGACCCACTCATTAGCTATCAATAAGTACAAGCATATGAAATTGGATTCTCTAAACAAGCGGGTAATCAACGAATGACAATGCTAAGTAACTTATGAAATAAATAAGCTCACCATTCCTCATATAATATTATAAGGAAATGAAAGAAAATCACATTTTCTAACACAACCAAACCTCATCACTATAATTTAACATAATGACTCATCTAATATCAAATAGAGGCAAAGAAGACCCATCTAAAGTTCAAGGTAAAGACAAAACACCAAACAAACAAGAATCTCATAATTGAATGAGTTTTAACTACATTCTCACAAGGAACAAGTTACTTATAGACTTACACGACAGTATTAGAAAACATTATGTAACTTATTAATATAAGGTCATGCCATATGAATATTGGATTACTAGAAAAACAATTGATTAATTTTCCTATACAATATGCATTTATATGCTCATCACTAGCGTGCATTCAAATTTCATAGGAATCACCTCTACTACTAAGTTCAAAAAAGTGAGAGAGAATCTCATCATCTCTTGAAAATACCCACATCCTTGCCCCAACATCTATGGCGACAACAACCTAATATTCACTGAACTCCATAACTAGGTCCGAAAATTATGCACCAAATGTTTCGCTTTAATCGATCATCAACTCTTACTCATAAAAACACATCATATGACATCTCAATACAAGCTTACTAGTAAGCTAATACAAATGCCCTAGCAAGGGCTAAGCATAGAATTATATTAATCAATTAATAATTAATCACGTTAAATATTTACTAATAAATGTAATACTACGAAAAGACTACCTATGACATGTCATACTTCGCACTTCGTGATATATAAGATACCACGAATGATACTAACAAGTATAGGATCCTACACATAATATTGTTCACATATAACCTTAGCATGCAAGTTATCTATCATAGTGTGGATCTAATTGTAACGTTTCGGTATTTTTCGGCCTTACATATTTATTTTAAATATATAATGAAAATTTTAAATTTGATTTTTATATTTCATTTTTCAGATTTGGCGGTGGGCCCAAATGGGTCTAATTTGATTTATAATTATGATAATTATAAATTGATGTTGAAATAATTATTTTATATTGTTTTGTAGATCTTTATAGTGTCAAGATACTTTGGTTGAAATTTGGTAAGATTCAGAGTTCGGGAAGTTAGGTTTTTAGGATTTTGTGTTAAGTTATTGGGCCCAGGGATATAGTTGCGAATCCAGAATACCTTTTAATAGCCTTCAGGGATCTGTTTGTAAATCGGATAGGGACCCCATTGTAAACTTGGAACACTTCAGGGGTCGTTTTGTAATTTCAGTAAACCCCTTTAAATAACATATTTGGGTTAGGGTTTTCATCCAAATTTCAGAAGGTGTGAAGGGTGGTGATGACCTAACTGTAGATGGAGTTGGTGGGTGGTGTAACCGGATCTAAGGTGAGAAATCATGCTTCTATTGATTTTGTTGTTTAGGGTTTAATTTATTTTTGGTTAGGAGATGATTGTGTCAATCTATTGTTTGGGGAAGAAGTTTGATGTATTAGGGTTAGGGTTTGATCGATTTTAATTAGTTGATTATTTGTTTATATTTGAATGGATCTCGAATGAATTCTTAGGATCGAACTAGAATTATTGGTTTTGGGGATTTAAATGTTATTTTCGGGTTGATTATATGTATAGACGTTAAATCATTTTTGTGATTATGACAGAGTCGTTTCTGGAAAAATTGTATTTCACTAACAGAAATAGGTTTTGAAAAGATCTTTCCAATAAATCATGAATCGTCCAATTCAGAGTTACGGGTAGGAAGTTATGGTTTTTGAAATATTTTTGTGCAGTTTCTTGGAATTCAAATATTTAGCTTGATGATCAAGTTTGATGAATTTTAGAGATTTCGAGGATCCCAAATTGATGTTTGATGAAGTATAAGTTGATTTGTGGGTTTGATGATTTTATTGATCTTAGCAACTTAAATTGGATCTTAAATCAATTAATTTGGTTTAGTGGGATCAATGAATATTAATCGGATATTACTGTTATTGGGATATAAATTGATTGGATTGAGTTATTTCGATCATTGAAATTATAGTTGAGCCTTATTGAATTTATCTAAATATTTATTTGATGATTTATCGATTATATGGGTCTTATGGAATAAATGGATATTGATTATCGGATCATTGTAGGTATATGAAAATTTTAATATTTATTCAGAGTTGGGGATTTTCGTTAGGCCTTTGAGATGAATTGCGGATTGTAGGTCTGCTAGATTTGGGCTTTTGAGATTATTGGGGGTTAGTGTTGTTGTAAGTTGGTTGTCAGTAGTTTGAGTCATAACTGAATTATTTCTGATTTATTATTGCATAATTGTTATGCTAGGTTATCAACGTGCGAGTGTGTATCGTGAATGCACGTGCATCGGTTTGTATTTTGTGGACTAGAGGTGAGTGGGTCTAGTCTGATATGTAGTTTTCGAAACTATCTATATGGTATATCATTCCGCATCATGGCTACTTTAAAATTTACAATTGTTATTTGGGGTATGAAGTATTGAGCATGTCATCATGATTAGTATGAGGCGTTCATTTTATATATATAACTTTATGTTTTGGAGACTATATTATTTTTATCGCATGCATATGTTTTGAAACGATTGGTTGATCATGCTTGCATATATTCGTCTAGGTGGCTCGGTCTTGGTGGCCAATGTATAAGTGGGCGTATGTCTACGTGGCCAGGTCTGAGAACGTAGGACCCAAGTCTCTGTGGCTATGTCTACGTGGTCATGCCTGTGGAAGGCCCCGCTAGCTAGGTGCAGCGAAGACGAACATGCGTGTTCGTGGTGTTGCAAGCATCATGTTGGATAGGATTGCGTGTGTGTGTGTGTGTGTGTGTATTATTGCATGTCTTGATGGCATTCTTATATATTTTCTCTCTTGATATATTACATGTCTGCGTGGACATTTTATGACTATTATATTTTGATTATATATATACTAACGGGACGCCATGGGTCCATTCATTGAGCGTGTGGTTGCTCACCCCTCATTTTCCCTAACCTTTCAGGTTAATTGTTGGTGGTTGTCGATCTCGTTAATGCATTGGAGGTTGAAGCTCGTATAACGATTTTCGAAGCACTAGACTCATGTAGAAGGTGTTGATCATTTCTTGGCCATGTAGAGGACCCATATGTATGATAGTACGGTGATATTTAGAATTTAGTTGATCCCGATATATATCCAGCAAATTAAGAAATTTGTTTTGGATTTTATCCTGGAAAATTGATGAATAAAATATGGTGATATATTGATATATAATTATGGTGATGTATTCTTATGTCTCTGGATAAAAAAATTTTTACTACTCTGAGATTCAAGGAAATTTAAGTTAACGCAACCGAATTTCACGCTTCAAAACGGAGTCGTGGGTTCGGGGCGTTACATTAATATAGCAATAAGATTTAGAAATCAGGATTGAGTATAACTATAAAGCCCCATGGATACGCGATGCATGACTACATGCATCGAGCGCTTTTCAAAATGGGATGGATCGAACCACACAGATACTTGGATTGTCATGCGTCAGGTCTACGAGATCTGCAAGACACAACAGAATATAGATAAACCATATGATAAATATAACTGAAGTAAATGAAACATAAACACGATCCCCAGCGTAGGACAGTGCGCGGGGTGGGGCGAGCAGCACACGATGCACTCCCATGGAAAAATAATCACATGAACAAAAATATCATAACTTCTAAACCTACAACCAATGGTGCTCAAATCAGATATGAATCTTCCTGACACATAAATAAGTCTACTTCATGGAGACACCAGCTCTTAATATTGCCTACAACACACATAAATGACTCATTGACACAGCCATGTAAAACTGGTGCATTTGTAGGGAACAACTCTACTCTTTGATCTCTACAGCACCAAATACTCATCCATAAATTCTAAAATAAATTATACATGTTCTTTGATATGTTGGAATCATAATCCGTGAAGACATTATAACCTAATTTAGCCTCTACATGCCCACAATATAATGGTTTCAGAAATAAGTCATTTCCTACATGAATTTGGATAGTCCATGCAAATTAGCTTATAACTCACAACACAAGTAAAATTAGGACACCAAATTTCATATATAGTATCTAGATACAAGGATGATCATATCGTATGAAGACATAATACTCATAATATATCTTTAAGTACTAGTTTCATAAGGATCTTCACAAGACAGAAAATCTATCTTACCATGACACAGAACTCACAACAACAAGGAAAGGGGAAAAACACATACAACAAGACTTATGCATCCTTGCTGACCATCCAAAGCACTATATGACAACACTCATACTTTATTGAAGCATAAACACAAACACCTACATGTCATAAAGGGAAAACAAACATACCATGAGAAGAAGAGGGGAAAAGGATGCACATAAGGGATTAGACCACCACCATAAGCAATCAATCCATCACACATGCATAGCCATAACCATCACTAGATCAGCACCCTCACATAAGCCAAAACAAACAATGGGGTAAAAAGAATGACATGGAAAAGAAGATGGAGGTGGGGGGGGGGGGGGAATACATGGTTCACACACATACTCACATTTCATCCTCCACCACACCAACTCTTCCAATCCTCCACCTCTTCTCTTCTTCTCCTCCTCTCTATCTCTCTCTCAGATTTGCGGCTGGAGACCCAGCAAAAACCCCCCTTTTAAGTGCCAGCACCACCATTTAATAGGTGTTGAGAGGGATGCAAAAAGACAATTCCGCCCCTGATTTAAAATTCAGGACAGCCTTCACTAAAACAGTCATAACTTCTACAATCTAGCTCTGAATTGTACAATTCAAAATCCGTTGAAAAGCCAAGAAGATTATCTACATATTTTGTGTTATGCCAAGATATAATAACCCCTCCAACTATTCCAAAATGTGAGTTAAACATCAAACAAGGATGCTGCCAGACTTTTCTCATCCCCAAGGTATAATTGGAAAAACACTCATAACTTTTGCTACATAAATCCAGATGATCTAATTCTACTTTTGTATGAAAGATAACTCTATTCAGAAGAAGACAAGACAGGGTGGGTGGATGTCTTGAACTACTGCTCATCAAAGCCTAGCTAACCTTTTCAATGGCTCACAACACCAACAACAGTACACCACCACTACCTTCAATTCACATCCCCACCGGCGTCGTCGACGTCCGGTTCTGCTCTCCCGAGCCAATCGACCTCACGATCGTCGGAAGGGCGTCGGGTGCCGGAGATTACATCATCACCAACGATAAAGGGAATCTCGTCTTCAAAGTTGACGGCATGCGCCAGAGGTCTGAAAGAATTATGTTTGGCGCTGGTGGCATTCCTGTTCTCTCGATGTGTCGTAAGGTTGGATTTTTAGCTACATAAGTTATTTTGAAATATATTATTATTTTAGTATAGATAATAAATAAATCATTTTCCGTTTTAACGTAGTATTAGTTATTTTTATAAAATAATATAATAATAATTTTTTATTTGCACTTCTTTAATTTGTCATTCCTTTTGAAGCAGTTGAAGAGTAATCATGGTCGGTGGAAGGTTTTCAGGGGTCACAGTTTTGATGAAAAGGATTTGATTTTTAGTGTGAGGAGGTCATCAATTTTTAGGACGAAGAACACATGCTTACATGTGTTCATGGCAGCTAATGATGAGAAGGAAAAGGACTTTGATTTCAAGGTGGAAGGGACCTCTTCTGATGATTCATGCACCATTTATGGGGGAGGAGATTGTTCTACCATTCTAGCTCAAGTAAGAATAAGTCCTTTAGATTACATTATTAAATCAATCTACTTCTGGAATGAGAATATATAATTAGGGATAACAATAAAATAGGTTGGGATCAAATTTGACATAAGTCAGACCCCTAATTGTATATTCGGGTTTTAGAATTCGTAGCCATGTATCCATCCCAATTAAAATCAACAAACTATTGTTTATGCTATAAAACTACAATTAATTTTTTTTTTCAGTTTTTACATAACTTTAACTAAATTTGTTTCATGACAAACATTTATATTTATTATTTTCAAAAGCCATATAAACTTCTCATGATATGCTAAGTCTTATCAAATCTTGATTTAGGATGGTGTGAGTTTTAAAAGTTCTTGAAAAGCACATACCCTTTTCCCTTAGAATTCATATGACAACCAATAAATGGCTGTCATGCAGGAGGGTTTCCTGTGGTTAAACAAGTGGAAAAAAAAAATTACATCACTTACGTAGAAGCCTATGATTGGCTGCCACATGGTTTCTTATTGGTAAAACCACATAGAATCCGGACTCCATAATGGGTATGATTTAGAAAGGTTTATCTGAAAAGAAAAAAAAAAGATTTCCTTGTGACCTCAAAGCATTTGTTTTATTTGGGTAAAAGAATAAATGTGGAATATGATCGAATGAGAGTGAAGAAAAAAAAGTTTGTTTTTAAGTAACATGTGGGTATAGAGCTATGTCTTTCTAATAAGAAATATATTAGTATTGATACTCCAGTTATTCCTAATCTATTCTACATGTATAAGGGGATACATCATAAATGTCAAATCACATGCTATCATCTTATGTGAGTTAGATGTTCACATCTCAATTTTTTTTTTTTTCACTTTTTTATAAATTGTTATTCATATATTATTTACATATCATCTACAACATATCCATTATCAAGTAACCAAACAAAAATTTCATTATCGTATTTCTCAAAAATAATAACAAAAAAATACATCCAAATAAAAAATAGCTTACTACACTCGTATAGTTACTATCCCAGTATAGCCATCAACCCCGAATAACCTAATTCTTCTACCCAATCGTAATAAGAATGGAGTATTGCTGAATACGTTTATTAAAGAATTCTTTTACAGATGGGACATGGAAACATTGGACATTTGCTTAACTATTGATGAATTGTGATGCAGAAGAGAGAGAGGTACCCTGAAGCGAAGAGGGCGCTGAAGAGGGACACATTCACTGTAACAGTTCAATCAGATGTTGATCTTGCTTTCGTTGCCGCGCTTTTCATAATTCTCCGAGAGTTCGGCAGCCGATCATCAATTCTTGGGTTGAAGAAGAGTTCCTGTTTTGATTTCAAGAATATAAAAGTTGCACTGATTGCTCTATGATTTGAAGTGTCTGTACAAGATTTATTCTTAATAATTGATTGACTTATGAGACGTATTATATTACATAAAATTGGGGGTTACGCATTTATCATTTCTCATTGGTTTGGGTAAAATTTTTCAAATTTGAGGTTAATGAATCTTTTAAATCCATACACATACGCGATGATCCACGTCAGATGTGTCCATAGTGGATTAGCTAGGATTCCAATTCACCCTTTGGAGGTGTGGAAATTGACTATCCGGTTCGGGTCGCCAAAATTCGTTAGCTCCGCTCCTCCCTGTCTCTTCCTTGGTCCGGCTGGCTTCCCTCTCTTCGGGATGTGAGGCGGATTATTATTTTTTGAACTGAACCTTTATATATTTCTCTAGGTTACCTATGTACCCTTATTATTTGTCTTTGGTCTCTGGGGCCCCTATTATTTGTCAATTGGGATCAAGTCATACGTAGTTTTCTTTTTATAGTGTTTTTTTAGGATCTGGAGATCACTTATGGATTAGATGGGATCTCAGATCATGGTAATCAATCTCATTAATGATCTTACCCACACCCCAGATTTGCCAAGATTCAGGGGTTGATTAGGATCTGGAGATCACTTATGGATTAGATGGGATCTCAGATCATGGTAATCAATCTCATTATTGATCTTACCCACACCCCAGATTTGTTAAGATTCAGGGGTTGATTTACTCATTGATCCCATCCTAGGCAATTTAGTGGATTAGGATTATGATGGATATAGATTTATTGGGTTGTGAAGTCAACAAATTTGATTGGATTGGGGTTTTGACTGGTCGACGGGCCAGATCCATTATGGTGGATGATCCGGGTCGTGGGCCGTCCTTAAATGCATCATAGGCTGGCCTTAAACGGATTGTAGACCGCTGCTACGTGGAACTTGTTGGATGGACCTTATTTTTTAGCCATACACCCTTTATCCCCACCAACCATTAACAATAGGGGAAGGGGGAGGGGGATGAAAGAAAATAAGAGGTCGAGAGAGAGATGAGGAGGGTGAGGGTAGAAAAAGAGAGGGAGAGAAAAAGAGCGAGATGAAAAAGAGAGACGAAGAGGGCGGAGATTAACAGCCCCCCTCCCCCCCCCCCCCCCAACTTCCTCGGCTTTCTTCGCTCGTCACTCACGTCTTGCCACCCTCATCCATCCATCTCTCTCTCTCTCTCTCTCTCCATCTATCTATCCTCCCTCTCCCTTGTTGTTCCCATCAACTGAATAAATATTTTTGGTTAGTGGAGTGAAATGTTAATTGGTGAGAGTGTTCATTTCCTATCATAGGAATTTTCATATCAGTATATTTACTCATTTATCTCATCATCTATTAATCTACCAGTTCTATAAATTTTAAGAAATACCTTTGTCATCTATTTATGCATGTGAAAGTTTTTCTTTGTTCGTTTTTTTGTGGGATTGGCAAAAAAATATTCCATGATATTTGTTAGAAAGTTGGGTGCATGTGCCTATTTTGACCAGGACTTTGATCACTTTCCATGAAGATGCCCTTGTTAGCAAAAATAATTTCAGACTTTTTATCCACGCGTGAGCTCTATGATGGGCAAACAAATGTGAACACAAAAATTTCTAGTGGAAGCCTCCATTGAATTACTTTTTGAACTAATTCTATTCAAGTAAAATCAATGTTCAAATAATAAGCTCAATTTTTTTAAAATTTTAATTTTTTATTATGAAAATTTTGATTTTGCAAGAGAGAAAAAATATATTCTATTTTTTTTTTAATATTTTATGGTTGGAATGATATACTTTTAAATAAAATAAATAATATAGATGACTGATAAAATTTCAATTTACATGTCAATTATACTCTCCCACAATTGTATTCTTGACAGATGCATAAAATTAAGGGCAGAGATACTCCCACCACCCAAATTATATGTCCCACTACCCTTTTAAATCCCCACCTCCTATTTTGATTTTCACTACACCAACCTCCTAATAAATACTCATTTAATAAATCACCAACCCCACCACCTACCCTAATGCACACAACAACCTCTCTCTTCTTCCTCTTATCTTCTCTGTTTTCTACTTTTCCTTCAATCGAGGGTTTCTTCCCTAGGCACCGTGAGCCTTACGTCAGGCCGCCGTGAATCCACCTTGATTGCGCATCGCCATTGTCGTTGTCCCCTACCACAAACCTCCCCGTCGTCACCTCGTGACCTCTCAAAGTGAAAGAAATGGGTATTTGACTTTTCACTTCTCCTTTACATGAATGGTATCGATGATTCATGAGTTGTATTCATTGATTTTTTACTATTGATTTTTTACTATTGTATAATTATTGGAATTTTTGTTAGAAAGTTAGGGTTTTGATAGGAAGTTATGGTATTTAAAGATAAATGTATGGTTTAGGCTCAATTTTTTTTCTTTTTTTTTTCCATTCAAAGATATGATTGTGATTGACTTTTCATTTATTTGGTTTAAACTGTAAATTACTAAGAATGTGATTTTTTGATATAAAGTTAGGGTTTTGATAATATGTTAAGGTATTTTTGGGAAAATATATGATTTAGGGTCAATTTATTATTTTTGGATTCAAAGATATAATTATGATTGCATTTATTTAATTTAAACCCTATATTTTATCATCATTGAACATGTTTAAATCGGATTTGTTAATTATTCAGAGGGATTTGTAGCATGGGTAATATGATTTTATAATGTCTTTAGTCATCAATCTGTCATTTGTTTGTGTTAATGGATGCGTACATGAATCATCTTTTGTGATGTTTTTTGTTATTATCTGTTAATTATTACTGTGGATTGATGTGATTCGTGTATTCTTTAAATGGTTGATTGAAATGATAATATAATTTCAAAGGGAATTCTTGTGTTAATGCACAAGTTAGGCTGAGTCTTCTTCTATTGGATTGTTAGGTTGATCTACTATGTGGATGGTTATTTGCTATAATTATATTAGTAGCCTAGAACTGGTTTGTTAGTGTTCTAAATACCCATAGTGAGGGGTTGTTAATTTTATTATTTTGATGATGAATCCATTAGAATATGCATAGTTGTCTCTGTCTTGTAGTCTAATTCTGTATCTAGTTTTTCTCATTAATGCTGGCCTTAATAACTAATTCCGGGGGGCGGGTTAGGGAAGAGTCAATATTATTGGGGTGCCAATGAGTTGGATATTTGATAGATTATAGGCAATCTGTCTATTATTTTTATATTTTTATATATTATTTGAATCAATAGTTCGCAGGATGCCCCCGAAGCCACGCGTTTCACAAACTGCTTCAAATTGGAGACGTCAATCTAAAAGATTGACTAAAGATGTCCCTTCAACGTCAGTCATCCCATACATTCAAGAAGTGGCATCAAGTTCTCGAAATGTTGAGGTCAAACCACAAGAGGAAGATGAGAGGGAAGAAGTAGAGGTAGAAGCATATTCAAATATCGATGAAGGTAGTATAAATGGTCCTTTTCCTGGTGGTCCAGAAAATAATAAGCTTCTCATTGACTATCGTTTTGTTTTTTTGTCGATTTGTTGAAATGAATGTTTATTTAAGTAACAACAATAGTTCGATCAATTGTGTATTATATTGTTTTTATAGGATCACTTGTTCAAATTCAGTAACTTACTTTAAACAGTGTGGATGTTTATTTGAATGGTGGTATTGATGGCTTTGAATGCAAGTATGACTTTGAAGGTCTACCCATGTTTATCAGAGTGTGGATGTTTATTTGAATGGTGGTATTGATGGCTTTGAATGCAAGTATGACTTTGAAGGTTTACCCATGTTTATTAGGGAATCATGTCAAAAAACCTGTGAATAATTCAACTATTATGGAATTTGTGATTTTTTTTCTCATGTTTCATGAGGAAACCTAATTGATGAAGTCAAACACATTACTATAACTCATTACAGAACCCCCTTTTTTCTGCTCCCATCGACATAAAGGTGGTCTACGATATATAAATACGTAGACATCCCATGTGTCTGACCCATTCCAGAACTAAATAGAGGACTTTTCTGCTCCCATCGACATGCGTATTGCCTAGGAAATTTAAAAATTTAGACACTACATACTCATCCCAGAATCTATGAATTAATTTTTTTGTTTTCATAGACAGCAGTAATGTCTAAGAAATTTAACAACTTAGACACTACATATGTCTAACCCATCCCAAAACTTATGGGTTGATTTTTCTATTTCCATAGACTGAAGTATTATCTACAATATTTAGAAACTTAGATATTTCATATGTCTACCCATTCGAGAACCTATGAATTAATTTTTCTATTTTCATAGACAAAAATATTGTCTAAAATCTTTAAAAACTTAGACACTACATATGTCTAACCCATTCCATAACCTATTAATTATTTGTCTATTTCCATAGACACAAATAATGTCTAGTGTTTTTAAAACTTAGATAGTGCATAACCCATTCCAGAACGTATGGATTGACTTTTCTGTTTTCATAGACAAAATCATTGTCTAGAGAATTTAAAAACTTAGACACTACATATGTGTAACCCATTCCAGAACCTTGATTGATTTTTCTGTTTCCATAGACAGAAGTATTGTCTAGTAAATTTATAACCTTAGACAGAGCATAGTGATGCATTGGATTTCTAGATGCATTGGATTTTTACTTGCTCCCAGGGAGTTATGATTACAATTGTTGAAAGCGATAGCAAAAGGATCGTTTTGAGTCAAAAGGGTGGTCGCTTATTGTTTCCAGTTAAGAAGCGAGGCGACCAACCGAACGAAGGTGCGAGCGTAGGAGACATCTCTATTTTTCCCCTGGGGCTTCCTAATTTATTCATCAAAACTACCTCACTCGAAAGCTTTACCCTCGTTTCTCCCCATTTCTAAAAGTATAACAAAGTAACATTCGAAGATCCAACATTTCAGGTCCAGGACAATTAGGAAAAAATTTCAAAGCCAAAAGGTGTGAAGAAGAAGGTGATCGAAGGTGTGAAAACCAGTCTAAAGCTTCTGCCGCAGATTCAGGTCTTCCCCATCCCAATCATGCACCCGTCACTTCTTGGAAGCACCGGGCACGACTGGGTTCGTTACGAGTTTTTTCGATATTATTCCATTCCAACTCCTTCCTGATACTTCCCGAGGAAAATGAAAATCCCGCTCTCCAATCTTTGTCGCTTTTATGTTTCCACACCTGTGTGTCTAACCCATTCCAGAACCTTTTAATTGATTTTTTGTTCACCTAGACAGGATTATTGTCTATAACCTTTAACGACGTAGACATTCAATGTGTCTAACTCAAACCAGAACCTACGATTTTCATACTGTTAATCTAGACATTTTGATTATCTAGGTTATATAAATACAAAGACATTACAAGTGTCTAACGCGGGAAGAGAGAAGGGTGGCATTTAGAAGTGTTTCAATGCCTCTGGCTAGTTGAGAAGGTGGTGCCTAAAGTAGTTTAGATGGTGGCAATATCTTAATATAAGTGAATAAGATTAAAAATCAAATTAATTGTAATAAAACTCAACAAATCAATATCTAAAGCCATTAGAATTTAAAACGTGTGATGACTTATCATGTTTATCCGATGAGCATCAAATGCTGACGTCGATATGACCCACTAAGCCCACATTAACATGAAAAACCACGAATCCCAAACCTTCCGCTATCCTACACTCGAGTGTACAAAAAAGCGCACACCTCTCCCCATGTAAAACAAAAAAAACAAAAAGGGAAAAATCCAAATAATCCACTGTAAAATACCTTAAATCCATGTAACCCTCCTAAAAAAAACTCATGTAAATCTAAATAATTTTTTAAGTTAAACTTTCGTTAACATATAAGGTATATTATGCACATATTCCATTTGGTTAACCCTGACTATAAACACAAAAAACCCTTTTATAATTTGTTAAAAATGTAAAAAAATCTTGTATAAATAACAATCTGACCCCTCCAGATAAATTATAGAACCCTATTCAGAGATATAAAATAATCATTTATAGATGAATTTTAACACACTGTAGAGGATTTTGATATATTATATTTTCAACCAGGATTAACCAGACATAATATTCACATAATAATCCTAACTTGTCAACGTAAATTTAACTGAGATGACTATTTGGATTTACATAGATATTTTCAAAGAGTTCTATGGATTTTAGAAAAAGTAGGGGGTTATATAAATTTTTTTCAAAAATAGATTAGTATAAAAACATCTTCAATCATATGCTCAAATATATATCTAAATTTAAATTTAAATAAAAGTTAATCAGTAAAATTTAAAAGAAAATGATTTTTATACCTCCATAATGAACAAATACATATTTTTATAAAAAAAAATAAACCCCAATTGCACACATGGAAGACCCCACATGGACATGACTTTGAGAATTATATTTTTCTCAAGGCTGAGTTTAAAACTGAGTTTATAGAATATTGTCTTATCTACGGATTATAAAAAAAAAGTAATTTTTAAACATCAATTTATAAAGATACATGTGAAACTTTTAATTAAGCTATATAACTTATTTATAAAATTTATGTAAACCCATGATTCAAAACCACGTCCAAACGCCCAAAAACAAAATCGAAACGATCCATTTATCACACACTCGACTGCACATAAACACACACCTCTCAATCTATTTATATCCCCCCAAATCAATCAGAAGAGCTCATCATCTTCAACACTTTCTTTTCAATGGCGACAAACCCTCCTCCGCAGCCGCCGATGGGATACCCTCCGACGGGTCCTCCTCCGCCGATGGGATACCCTCAGTCGGCGCCGCCTTCAACACTTCCGGTGGGATGCGTGGCGGTGGTGGGTCAGCAGTACTGCGCGCCGTATCCGGTGGATCTGACGGTGAGGAAGAAGGCGTTGAGCCTGTCGGAGGGGGACTTCGAGGTCACCGACGTCAATGGCGTCCTCCTCCTGAAGGTCCGGGGGAAGGTCTTCAGCATCAGAGATCGGCGGGTGCTCGTCGACGGCGCCGGCAACCCCATCGTCACCATGCGCAGGAAGGTCCCATCTCTCTCTCTTGCTCGATCTGTCTTTCTTTGTTGTGATTGATTTTTTTTGGGTTCGCTGAATCGTGACCATTAGATTGCATTTTGATGGGGGAAGCATCGAAATATTAGATGATTTATATTATATATTGTTTACGCAAACTATAATTTGGTTGTGGTTTAGATTGTGTTGATTTTTAATAAAACTAGTTGTAGTGTATATGCAGATGCACATAGACAAAATATAATATATGTTTTGATTAATATTAATGTAAAAAAAATTAGTTACAATAACATTTTCATAATTGATGTAACATTTTCATTTAATCATAATTGATGTAAAGGAATTTTTCATGGATAAGTCGGCATATGAATGTTATTTTATCATAAATGATGTAAATTATTAATATTATTTTATGATATATCTATAATAGTCATCATATAAGGATGATGAAATGTGAAGCTTAAAATTTTAATATGTCATGCATGATAGGATGAAAATATGAATAAATTATGGATGAGAATACAATAATATGAATGGATTTTCGTTGGATTAAATTTATTGTTGAGTTCACACAAATATATTTTTTTGTCCATTTTTATAGCAATATATTTTGTTGTACCAGTATTTTATACATTTTTTTTATTGGATTGCATTTTTAATTACTGTGAATTATATATTTTTTTGTTGGGTAAATCTTATGGATTATTGATTATTTCGGGAGTTAATAGAGTAGAGAAATCCAAGTGAATAGAGTAAATGCAAATCAAATATGTGTGAATTAAATAAATGCTAATAGATGTGATATTTGATACATTTTTTAATGTATCATGTTTTTGCATATGAAATGAGAATAATTTTTTTTTTGGGAATTATATTTTTAATGTATAATATATCATGTCTTATCCTAATAATATTATGATAATCAAATCTAATTATAAGTTAATCAATATGTTACATGATAAAATGTATGTATAATAATAAACTATGAATGCAATTAAAATATTGTAAATGAATTTTTATGGAATTGAGTAGAAATGTAAGAGTATCATAATAATATTATGATAACCCCCAATTGATATGAGTAATAAAATTTATAAAATTTCATTTGACATATTTCATTAGATATGGTAATGTTACCCTTTCATCTATTTGGAAACAGTTTAGAAAATTGATAGTCATGTAGTATTTTCTATTCTAATAAATTAACATATCTATAACCTATAATGTTATTGGCAAAGCATTTACAGTAATGTAATTTGAAAGTACGTAGAATAATCAATGTTGTTTTTAGTTAATGAAAAATGTTGCACTTATAGGCCACTGGTAATTTTAAAAAAAAATAACCAGGTCAACAATTTGAATTAACAAGACCATAAACGTGTGTTCTCTGATCGACGGTGAGTGATAATATTATAAACCGTATCATTAAAACTCAAACATGGTGAATGCAAAAATCAACAATTGATATGGGTAATAAATTTAAAATAAAATATTTTAAGATCACCAGATTTAATAATTTGAAGACGGCTACACATCCTGTATCATGAAGAGCAAAATTGAAAAAAAAATTCAGATAGTAAATTTTAAAAAAAAATTGGTTAAACAATCAATTAAATTCGGACATCATAATATTCTCACGATTAGATAGAAAAAAGGTACTCTATTATGATGATGAAAATATCATAATGAAATTATATTACCAAAAATATATGAATAAAACCAGATCAACTATTGCCCTACTTCCAATCTGAATAGAAAATCAAAGATCAGTCTGTTAAAGGCAAAACAAATATCTTATTTGAGAATTTTTTTCTTTTAACAGTAGATACATGCCAATTTTTTAAAAAAGAGGAACCAAATGAAAAAATAACATATTTAGTTTATTTGCAACATAAAACTCTAAAATAAGCATCATATCTACAAAATATTAACTCACCTTCCTAAGGTTAAAAAAATTTTGAGAGAGAGAAGAAAAAAGAGATCGATGATATATCTATTTATCCAAATGAATGGGGATGACAATAAATGGGTATTCAATTTGCATAAATAAATTTGGGGGTTTGTGAAAGAGCATAAGCCATTCTCTCTAGAAGAAGATGAGGGGATTGAATGGAGAGGGGATGAATGATGATGAGATTGAATGAAGGGTGGATGAATTTTCATAATATAATTTGGAAATCTATAATAAAGATATTACATTAATATTTGATATTTTTTTTAATGTATCATGTCTTTGCATATAAAATGGGAATTTTTTTTAATATATTTTCATTTTATAAGGATCCTATTATCCTAATAATATTATGATACTCAAATATGATTATAAAATAATAAATATATTAATATAATTTTAATCGGTATATTAATGTAATTTAATCATAATAGATGTAAAGGAATTTTTTTCATAGATAAGTTAGCATATAAATGTAATTTTATCATAAATGATGTAAATTATTAATATTATTTTATGATATATCTATAGTAGTCATCATATAAGTATAATGAAATATGAAGCTTAAACTTTTAATATGTCATACAAGATATGATGAAAATATGAATAAATTATGGATGAGATTACAATGATATGAATGGATTTTTATTGGATAAATCTATTGTTGAGTTCACACAAAGCTTAAATATGAATTTCTCCATTTTTATAGCAATTTTTTTTTGTACCAGTATTTTATACGTTTGTTTTTTTATTGGATTGCATTTTTAATTGCTGTGAAATATATTTTTTTTTGTTGGATAGAGCTTATGGACTATTGATTATTTGGGGCATTAATAGAGTAGAGAAATCCAAGAGTATAGAGTAAATGCTAATCAAATATGTGTGAATTAAATAAATGCTAGTAGATGTGAATTACATTAATATTTGATACTTTTTTTAATATATCATGTTTTTGCATATGAAATGGGAATATTTTTTTTTGTGAATTATATTTTTAATGTATAATATATCATGTCATATCCTACTAATATTATGATAATCAAATGGGAATATTATTATTATAATAAACTATGAATGAAACTAAAATGTTGTAAATGGATTTCATGGAATTGAGTAGAAATGTAAGAGTATCCTAATAATATTATGATAACCAATTTTAATTATAAGTTAATGAATATGTTACATAATGAAATGTATTGTATTATAAAATACTATAAATGAGATTAAAAAGATGTAAATGGATTTTCTTGGAATTGAATCGAAATGTAGGGGTTAAATGAAAAAATGATTGTCATTAAAGTGATATAAATAAGATTAAAATGATGTAAATGAGTTTTCTTGGAATTGAATTGAAATGTAGGGGTTAAATGAAAAAATGATTGTCATTAAAATGGTGTGAATGGACTTTAATGGGATTGAATTGAAATGTAGGGGTTAAATGAAAAAATGATTGTCATTAAAGTGGTGTGAATGGACTCTAATGGGATTGAATGAATTGATAGGGGTAAAAAGGTCAAACGGCAAATTTTTTGTTTAAGAGACTTTTATATAGTAACTAGCTAATGTGCATGTGCGATGCACATGGATTATTTTGTTGATTTGAATTATAAATATTAACTATATTAAGTTGTATTAAATGCTTGTTAAGATAAGTCAATAAAATAAATTTGGATCAGTGACAAAAAATTAATAAAAGTGACCAACTGTTTTTCCCAAAAGTTTTTAATTAATAAAAGTGGAACATTTTAAGATTTTTATCCCATTAAAAAAATAAAGAAAATAAATTCAAAATTTTTGATACGCAAGACACAACTCGATCGTATATAATAATTCATCTAAAATTTAGCCCTCCACATGATTGCATAATAATCGTAACACTTTAATTCTCATTATTAATAAACTATAGTAGTTTTCTAACAAGAATATTTGTTTGCTTTTGCACTTTCATACAATCTCATTATTCAGACTTTAATTGTATAATTCTAACAACAAATAAAAAGAAGAAATCATATGAGATAAAAATATTTTCCTTTTAATTGGGTGTAACTCTCCAAAAAAAAACTTTAGACATGTATAATATGAATACAAAATGGTCGGCTTAACCGCCTCGACGATGCTTCGATGATTATCATAAAATCAGAACTATCCACCAAATATAAATAAATAAATAAAAAGAAATATAGAGAGAAATTAACATGAACCCGTTTGGAGATCTTTAGGAGACGGTCCGCACATCACCAATAACATCTTTTATATCCAAGCAGTTCTCATCTCCACCATGGCTGGTATGAATAAAACGTGTGAATCTCATTGAATTCTAAATTGAAGTAGTTCATAAAGAATTCAACAATACACAATTATTTGGTATTTATTGTTTCTTGAAGGATGATTAAATTGAATTCAAGAATATGTATAGTCATATGACAAGTACAGATTTTCAAGAATTTAAAAAGACATACATTACGAAGAGATGGAGGGGGTGGATGAATGAATGAATAATGATTTCATTTGGAACAATGACAGATTTGCATAAATTGAGAAGGACAAAAATGAAATTAGAAGTGTTTTAAGAGTCATTTAAAGGAAGACAAACAATACAATCCTCTTTATTCTTAAAACAAATTTATTATTTAAAATTCTTTCTCCTAACAGTAGAGACATGCCAAATTTTTAAAAAAGAGGAACCAAAGGAAAAAATTTAAGCAACTTTATCATTATCAGTAAACTTATGCAACTTTATTTTTGAACATTGTAGTAGGAATATATATCTTGCATGACACCCACATGTACAATAAATAAATAATTTAAATACAACAATAAATATAAACAATTTCTCTTTAATGAAGCAAAGTTAATTATTAGGTCTCCTTTCCATTATGTTGGATGATATGTAATAAAATCCTTCAAATACTTGAATAAAGGGCATTATATGAAATAATTTTTTTATATATATATCATATTTAGGGACGTTGATAACTTACTTGTTTTGGTTTAAAGGTGGTGTGGACGTAGAATATGATGCAACAATATAAGTAGTTGAAGATAATACACTACAATAGGAACATAAGAAGATAAAGTCATAAATAATTGAAAGTATAATAAATATCACAAATAAATCAAAATATCTTATTCATTCTTTTTTAAAGGTTTACAACCCCTTAAGTACAAGACATCCTAATACGAAAAAATATTTATCAGAAAATTGAATAGAAACTCAAATGAATATAAATATTTAAGAAAAAAAACTATTGAGAACCTTAGATTAAAAGTCCTTATAGCAAATAAAAATAGTTTAACCAATCAAAAGATTAAAATGTTGGTGTCAAACATGCAAAAAAAATACATATCGTAGTAGACAGTGTTCCACATGCGATTTTCCAATAAAGCTAATAGATAAAAGAAAAAAATATAAAAAGTTAAAATTAAATTGAACAACCTAAAAGTAAACCATGCTTGATAAGTACATTAGACCCAAAAACATGATCTAATCAAATGAATACAATGTTCACACATAATTGATCAATTAAATAAAAACCAAATAATTCAAAACATAGCGAGAGATGTTGAAATGGATCATCTCACGTCGAAATGAATCCATCTAGAAACTGGAGGACTACTATTAGAGTTAACAAGAGAATCGAAACTAAGAAGTGAAACATAGAAAACAAATATGATGATATAAATTTATAAATAAATTACATGAAGAAAAAATACATTAAAAAACCTCTCCATATAAAATATAACAAAAATGACTTTTTTTAGAAATTATACCCAAAAATTCTCTTTTAACAATCTCATATTTAATTATTAAAATATTTTGTACTCTAGTTTGATTATGAAAAAATAGTATTTGATTCCGATCATAGAGCACGATAATAAAACATGACAACACACTAAAATAAATTTATAATAAATTATAAGCATTTGAATATTTTTATATATATCAACTTTAATTAGATTAATATATTTATTAACTTACAAGTAAAATCGGATATCACAATAGTATCATGATAAGAGGATCAAATGAATATAAGTATTTATCTGCATGAAAAAGATTACAATGATATGAATGGAAACTTTTCATTGGATTAAATTTATTGTTGAATTCACACAAAGCTCAAATCCGAATTTGTCCATTTTTATAGGAATATTTTTTTATAGCAGTATTTTATACGTTTGTTTTTTTATTGGATTACATTTTAATTACTGTGAATTATATTTTTTTTGTTGGATAGATCTTATGGGCCATTAATTATTTGGGGCATTAATAGAGTAGAGAAATCCAAGTCCCTGTTTGGATAGCGGAATTAAGTTATTCTGGATAGATAACTATGACAGTATAGATAACAAATCTAAATGAATAAGAGATTTTCTATTTGGTTGTGTTTTTTTAATTCTCATTGAAAAACGTAAGAATAAATGTTGAGTTGTTTGGTTGATAAAGAATAAAATATAAATAAAGTGTGAAAAAGTTGATTTGACATGTGGGCCCTTTAATACATAAGAGATGTTGATAGGTGATTTGATGTGATAAGGTGTAAAAAGTTGATTTGACATGTGAGTCCATGGGAATAGATAAAGTGAGTATAGCTTATCCTAGGGGTTACTTAGAATTATTATACTCTCTTATACTCATCTATACTGGCATAGTAATTCCATCCTATACTCTTTAAACAAACATCAATTTTCCCTATCTATTCTTATCCCACCTTATTCACCCTTAATCCACTCTTATTCCGCTATCCAAACGGGGTACAAGTGAATAGAGTAAATGCTAATCAAATATGTGTGAATTAAATAAATGTTAATAGATGTGAATTACATTAATATTTGATATCTTTTTTTAATGTATCATGTTTTTGTATATGAAATGAGATTTTTTTTTGTGAATTATATTATTAATGTATAATATATCAAATTTAACTATAAGTTAATCAATATATTACATGATAAAATGTATGTATTATAATAAACTATAAATGAAATTAAAATGTTGTAAATAAATTTTCATGGGATTGAGTAGAAATGTAAGAGTATCCTAATAATATTATGATAACCAATTTTAATTATAGATTAATGAATATGTTACATAATGAAATGTATGTATTATAAAATACTATAAATGGGATTAAAATGATGTAAATGGATTTTCTTGGAATTGAATAGAAGTGTAGGGGTAAAATGAAAAAATGGTTGTCATTAAAGTGGTGTGAATGGATTGTAATGGGATTGAATGAATTGACAGGGGCAAATAGGTCAAACGGCAGGATTTTGGTTTAAGAGCCTTTTATATAGTAATATAATATAGATATGGATTATCAAAAACAAGAGTTTAGATAAAAATTTATAAAAATATCAAAAAAATAATTTGATATATAGCCTTTTTATAGAGCATCTTCAAAACCTCTTTGCACCTCTTTTTTTTCCATATAAAGAGTCAAAACTTTTAAAACTCAACTCTAACAGCCTCCCCTACTATATTTTTCTCTAACAAATTTCTTATGAGTGGGGAGCTAAATTCATTCACTCCATCTAAAAAAGACCATATTGTCCCCTTTTCCTTCTTTCAGTTTTTATTTCTTTATGTTGACATATTGGGTATTTTCCTACATGAATTTTTTTCTTTTCATTATGAATAATTAATTTTTACTCATTATAAATAATTTTTATTTATTTTTCAAATTTTTGAAAATTTTAATTTATTTTTAATTAATTTTTATTCATTATTAATAATTTTTATTCAAATTCAATATTTGATAAATTTTATAATATGTTTTTATTCATTTACTATTTAGACATCTTGTAATTTATATATATGATGAGGTAAATTTGTCATTTGGAATGAAAATGGATAAAAATGAGGAGACTTTTGAAGTGATAAAAGAATAATAGCTCTATTTTTTTACAATGCAAAAAACCATGAGTTGGCTTTTAAAAATGCTTTTATAAAGTAATTTCACCATGTTGCAACCCCACCCTAAAAAAAAAATTTGGGCTTGGGTTAGAACGTGGAAAAAAAAAGAAGAAGAAAAAGAGAGAGAGCATTGGGGGTGGAGGTGGTGGGTGGTGGGAGACGGGAGGGAGAGAGAAGAAGAAGAATAATAAGAGAGAGGGAGGGTGACAAATTCAACCGATCGTCAGCCGCTCTCCCTCTCCACCTCACCGTCCTGCTTTTCTCTCTCCCTCCTTTTTCTCTCTCCCCCCCCCCCCTCCCACCTCAGTTGGCCGCCACCCACCTTCACCCACCACAGGGGTCGGCAACGGGCCAGCCCGGCCCGGCCCGGCTCAGCCCAGCACGTTGAAATAGGGCCCAGGCTTGCGGGCCTGTCCCGGGCCAGAACGGTCCTCACGGGGCGGGCCTGGGTTCGGGTCTACGGGCCTAAATTTTAAACATCTTATTTCTTTTGATTTTTTAATTTTAAGTTATTCATTTGTATATAATGTTAAAATAACACAAAATTTAAAGTATAATGTTAAAAAAGTATTTATATCTATTGAATTTTCAAAATAAATATATTAAATGAATTAATTACTTGAAAAAATAAATAACTACATGTACCTAAATATGTTAATACCTACATAAATGTCAATTATTTGTATAATTCTACAATAATTCAAAAAAAATTACATGTTACTCATTTATTGAATTATCTCCTATAGGCCTACGGGCCGGGCCCATGCCCCAGACCCAAACCCAGCCCGCCCTGAAAATGGGCTGGGTGGGCCGGGCTTTCGGATCTCGGGTCTGTTGAAAACCCCTAACCCACCACTTCCATCGCCCTATGCCCTGGCATCCCCGCATTTTTTAATTCAGTGTTTGAATTCTCTAAAGGGCAAGGATAAACCCACTACTCAACTTACTTTTTCCCACTACCACAAATTATTAAAATATCATTATTTATTTTATTTTTTTGTCTCCCTTTTTCACTACCCAGCTCGACAGCGTCCAGTCAAAGACTTCTTCACTGGGACGACAGGGGTCCGTCGATTTGTCTGAATAAGTGTCGACAGATGCCTAGTCGAAGTATGTTTCACTAGGACGACAGAGGTCCGTCGATCTGTTTGAGAAAATGTCGACATGGATGTGTGGAACCCTTCAAAACAACAACTTTTTCTAAAAATCAATCACTTATACGATCATTTAAGTTCTTGCAAAAAACAAAAATGTCATTTAAGTTATTAAAGTCTTTTTGAAAATCATTCACATATATATTTATCTAAGTATAAGAAACAAAAATATCAAACAAAGAGTTATTTGGACCAAATAAACAGTAAACATTTCATATAGACAAAAAACATTATTTTCTTTTCTAAACAAGTGGAGTTCAAAAATATATGGAATGTTTCTTGATACTTCATTTGTGTATATGGAATGTTTAATGTTTATTTTATTTATATGACTGTTTGTTTTTTCATTTTTACACCTTGTATTTAAATGAAAAAATCGATAAATAATTTTCAGAAGAACTTAAATGACTTAAATGAAATTTTTTTTCAAGGACTTAAATGACTGTATAAGTAATTTATTTTTAGAAGATAGGTGTTGTTTTAAAGAGATTGACACATCCATGTCAACACTTACTCAGATAGATCGACGGACCTCTGTCGTCCATGTGAAGCAGATTTTGACTGGGTCCCTATCGACACTTGTTTAGACAGTTCGATGGACTTCTATCGTCCCAGTGAAGAAGATTTTGACTGGGCGCTGTCGAACTGGGTAGTGGAAAAAAAAGATAAAAAAATAATAATAATGGCATTTTTGAAATTTTGGGTCGTGGGAAAGATTAACTTGGGTCGTGGGAATAGCTTTGTCCTTCTCTAATTCAATATCTACTCTATCATTTGAGTTTGTATTCTATTCATAAATATATAAAGATGTGAGTTTGTATTTTATTTCTACTCATAAATATGCATTCAATTATTTTTGCGTGAATTTTATTTATTAATTTTGCAAAAATGTGTGCTTTATTTGATAAACATTTTCTTGACATCATTAACCGATGATCAGATAATGACTATACACGATCGATGGGAAGCGTACCGTGGTGAGAGCACGAACTCGAGTGACCTGCTCTTCACGGCGAAGAAATCCTCCTTCATCCAGCTGTTGAAGACGCAACTGGACGTTTTCTTGGCCTCCAACACGAGCGAAAATGTCTGCGATTTCAAGGTGAAGGGCAGCTTCTTTGAGCGCTCATGCACCATCTGCGTCGGCGAGTCCAACACCATCATTGCCCAGGTAATTAAACAGCGTTTGAACAACAATAACAATGATTGTCTGACTGTAAAATGAACTTTGTCATTTAAATTTGATGAATGGTCGTGCAGATGAAAAGGAAATACACAGTTTCAAATGTACTGCTGGGGAGAGACACGTTCGGGGTGACGGTGTACCCGAATTTCGATTACGCGTTCGTCGTCGCACTTGTTGTGATCCTGGATGAGATTAACAGGGACAGGATGGGCGATGATGCCAAATGAGTGATCAAGTTTTATGTTTTTGTTTTCTTGGGGTGATTTAAGTGTTTAATTACTTGCTTATATGTGTTAGCTTGAGTTAAGCTGGGTATTATGTGAAGATGTTTGAATGCATTTGTAGATAGAGATATTTTTGGGGGCAGTGTGTAGTGTTGTAAAATACACTTATGCATATTTAATAATAGAAAAATGTTACAATAAGTTCAGGTTTATTTGTATTTCGTATATATCTTAATTTTTTTTAAAATGCATGTACTTGACTGATGAAATATGTTTTTATAAAAAAAAAATAGTATATGTATGCATACGTACATTGTTAGAAATAAGCTTTGAATTAATTAATTATATTTGTCTACTTTTATAGGTCAACTTTGTCACAAGTCATAAGGGCATGATTGTGTAACACTACAACAAAATAGAGTTTTGATGACCGGCGGAAATTGTCACCAAAACCCTTATGTCTGTCACGAAAAACCTATAGTGACATTTGGACGTGCGTCGCAGCTGAACCAGTCACTATAGGTTTTCGTGACGGTTAAAGCTTATCGGTCACCGTACGTGTCATATGGTGACAGACACACCCGTCACCATAGGTCAACAATAGGTAACGGACACAAATGTCTGTCATCATTGACTGACATTTAGTGACATAAGTTTCAATGACGGTTGACACTTGATTGTCACCATAGGCAGTATATGGTGACAGACATATCTGTCACCATAAGCTGATAAATAACGGAGTGATGGTTAATGTCAGTCACCTTTTGTAGACATTTAATGACATATTATCACTATTATTATAGAATATATAATTTCAATCCAAATTTTATGTGACAGTCAATTGCTATATCAATAATAAAACATTTTGATATAATTATTTATAAATAATAATTTTACTGAAAAATATAATCATAATTTGTACAATCACAAATTAAAATGTAAAAATATTCAAAACTTTTCATATATAAGAGAATCTCAACAATTCATTACATTATTTCAATCAATAATCCACTACATTATTGTAAGACTTCCAATGTCCAAAAATAAAATATCAACGTCCTTCAAGAATATTGTTCCTCTTCACTTTCGTCCAATCTATTTCCACCTACAAAAATATTGATTACAAAAAATTGATTAATGAAACATTAATTAATTAAGATAAAATAAAAAAACTAATACACGCTTACAAATGCTCGAGGCCATGCGATATGCCCAATAGCATCCTTGATGGCTGAAGTGCTCTATGTCGCCTTATCAATTTTCTTGTACAATTTAATAGAGATTCGACCACTACTTCACACCATCCATCACCCAACGATGTTCCTCCAACAATTTTGGTTGGTTGTTTGCTATGCAACATCCCATTTGTCAATAGTTTCTTCTCGCAACTATTATACATGTCATAAAAAAATTACAAAAGTTAGTAAATAACTATTGCATGTACATATAAAAATTCATAAAATAAAAATAGAACAATCTTATTAATGGGTGTTTCCAACAAATAAAAAAAAAGGAGAGAGGGGGAGGACCTCGTGGTAGTTTGGTTGTGCGGGATTAGTGGATGTAGACGAGGTGATGGAGAAGGGTTGGAGGACGCAGAGGAGATGATGAAGGGCTGATGTAGAGGAGATGTAAAGGTGATGATGGAGAGAGGGGAGGTTTTTAATTTCAAATTTGATGGTGCAACAATATAAAACGGTAGAGACCAGCCATTTTTTTTTGTTTATGGGGGAGTAATAATGGGGAATTGTAGTAATTAAATGTGGGGAAGATATGGCTGAATTTTTGGATCTCTTAATTGTCATATATTTGTAAGATTTATAATTACAATATAATTATAGGGATACTAAATATAGTTTTCAAATTTAATTGTATAATATATTTTTTGTGTCATTCCATTAGTGTGTGTCACCTAATCAATATAAATGGTAACATTCTAATAATTTTTGCCATCTAACAATTTCATTTGTGACAATTTTAACATGTATGTCACGATAACTTGTATTTATGTGACAGACATTTTAAGCGAATGTCACAGAAATAGAATTTTGTAACAAACAAACATATCAGTCACCAAAACTATGTTTTTTTGTGACATACTTTCTTGACTGTCACCTTATAATAGTTTTAGGTGACAGCTATTCAAAATGTCTGTCACTAAAAGTCTGTTTTTGTTGTAGTGTAAGCCACCCAAATTACGTGGGTGGGATTAATCAATATGCATCTTTGACGTGATATTAATTGACATGAATTAATATTGCATGCACTTTTGAATATGTTGATTGTTTCACATGAATGTGAACCGATATTAAAGTTCCACTCGTAAGTGCTAATCAAACATGAACATTGCTGGGAGATATGTCCGGCGGCGGGGACTCGGGTGCTGGGAGAGAGAAGCGGCGAAGGGTGGGGGAAGGGGGTGGACGACAAGTTCATGGAGATGGACGGCGGGCAGCGTGGGAGCACCGGTACGGCAGCCATAGCGGCGAGGGGCGGCAATACGGAGACAGACACCCGGAGGGGCACAGGTATGGCAGATGGGCTGGCAGATGTTTCCGCTGCCTAGGGGCAGGCCACTCGAGAAGTGAGTGCCGCGACCCGCTCATCCACCGACAGTGCCGTGGCACCGGACACAAGGGCGGATCCACCTTGGGCCCACTGGGGCAGCTGCCCCCACTGGCCCAATGTGTATTAGCAAATGTGGCTCACAATAATTTGTGAATTTTAATTAATTTGTGCATGTACAAGTAGTTTTATTAGTTACCTGATAGTTTTGTTTTTTTTTAGCATAGAAAAATGTTTAACTCAATCCGCCCACACAATATATATGTAATAATCCTTTTTAGCATATAATGTTTTTCATGATATAGTAGTTTATCAGCACTCCATAATAATTATTAAGAAACTCTTCAATAAAAATCCATTAAACTCTTATGATGAAATAGAAAATCACACAAACTAAAAATATGATAATGTGTGTTTTTATCTAACTTTTTATAGAAGTCAGTTGTCCAATGAATTGTTTTGATAATCAATATGTTGAAAAAATTTGTTAATTTATTTGACTTGTTCTCATGAATCTAAAATATATGCATGCAGCTAATTAAATTTGTACTCCAATTGACTTAAATATTTGTTGATTTGATTTCAAATTTGTCTCGTGTAATAATATCTAACTTTATAGTTTTATTTTTCTCTCCATCTTTCCTCTCCTGTGCATGGTAAAAAGGAAAGATTTATATTCTTTGTTTGTTATTTTTTATTTGTATGCATCTTGAAATACAAAATTTTTAATCAATTTTGTGTTTAACAAAAACAAATCTTGATTTAAAAAAAATTCATTTGATTATTGTCCATTAGGAGAAAAAAAATAAAAGTTGTAGTTAATATCGCCCCCAGTGGATTAAATTTCTGGCTCCACCACTGACCGGACATATGACGGCTAGATGTCAGAAGGTGAGAAGGACGCAGGAGGCCACCCTGACCATTCACCACGTCAACCTGTCGAAAGCTTTTGACGCTCAACTGGAGGAGGCTTTCTTTCGTAACAGAGTTCTGGTCGAGGCGCGGGGCTAGAATCCATCCCTGGCTAGAACATTTGAGAATCCTCGTTTGGGAGGGAATGGACCTCCTTTGTATTTTCAATTTTCTTCTATTGTACACTTCTATGTAAAGATGGTCGGAATGCACACCTCTGGTGCGCAAACCCCACCTCATTCTCATCTTACCCCTCTCATTGCTTTGAGGCAAGATTCGGACTTGTAACCTCTTTTTAAAGTTATAAAGTCTAAGTTTCCTAAAAAAAAAATTCTAATCAAGCATGTCATTAAAAGCATTTGACAAAGTATGTCAATGCATTTATATGTACCTTAATATTTATATCTTATATATCCACTACACCCTTAATTTGTGAATCAAAAGACAAATATTTTTAAGATAATTGATATATTCAAATATAAATGATGGTAATGTGATGTGTTTGAGAAAATGAGAAATGAATTTATTAAAAATCTAAATTGTACGGTTATATTCTAGGCTACTTCAAATGGAATGCAATAGATTTTAAAATTTTCAATACTACCAATTAATCGTGATATTTGTATTTGAATAGTGTTGTATATATAACATGGAATCATTTCTATTTTTCTAGACATAGATTCTGACCAGGTACAATTTTTTAGAAAATTATTTTAAAAAATCGAACAGTTCATTGAACCAGAAAAATGAATAGGTTAAAGGTCACTAGTTCAACCAGATTTAAAACATAACATTATCATGATAAAATAAAATATTGTTCATATTTATTTATCATCGTGGCATTATTTTATTATATAAAATCTAAAATTTTTCATTAGATTTAATATATTTTAAAAAGTAATTAACTGTATTAACAATCGATCTTTCATCAATGAAAATCGTATCCAATTCTGAAAAAAATAGATGGATCATTTATTTGTTTTTATCGGTTTCTAAAATGTTTAATTAACCGGTTATGTACGAGGGCATACAATATAATTAATAACATGACTTTCAATGATCCCACAATATAAATTAATTAGTACAACAACTTGCCAAGTTGGTCGACAACTCATTGTGTGATCAAACATTGCCAAGTCTTCCCAGTCAATTAGGAACCCTAGGAAACCAAAGCTCACCCTCCTTGTATATATACATAAATATGACATATATATATTACTATATAAAAGTCTCTTAAACCAAAAAACTATAATTTGACCATTTTACCCATATCAATTCATTCATTCCCATTACAATCCATTCACACCACAATAATCACATCATTTTACCACTTCACCCCCAACATTTATATTCAATCCCATGAATTATGAATATCCATTCACATCATTTTAATGTCATTAATAATTTATTTCAATACATGCATTTCATCATATAATATATATATATATTAACTTAAAATTGGATATCATAATATTATCAAGATAAAATGATGCTTATAAAATGGAAGGATATTAAAAATTGGATATCACATCATTTTAATTTTGATATATTATTATATCAAATGCTTATATTAATATTATTATCTATATCTATGTTTTACTTTATAAAAGGCTCTTAACAAAAAAAAAAAAAAAAAATCCATTTAACCATTTTGCCTCTTCAACCCATTACAATTCATTCATGTCTTTAATCCCATGACATATTAAATCGTAATTGTTACTCCAACACATGCATGAACCTTATTTGTATACATTTATTCGATTTTAAAGTTGAATAATGTAATAATATGTGCATTCAATTAAATTTGTGGCTCAAACTTTTGATACAAATACACACAACTAATATATATCAAATACACTGTTTTTGAATTTTGAAGAAGATCTAAAGATTAGGTAGATGTGATTGTATCCCATGAAAATTGTTGAAAAAATAATTATTATTTCCAGTCATGCATGAACCAAATCCTCAACTAATCAATCTGATATACACAAAAAAATACCAACAAAAAAGAAAGTATCAAGTCATACGTATTCGAGGAAAAAAATCAAACCTATGGGAACCCCAAACACATCGTCAATTGCAATCAGTTATATTATTATTAATTATTATTCATTAATTAGCTCTAAACATTCACTCACATATACGAGAATTCCAAGAGTAGATCGGTTTCAAAATTAAACATGACTATGTATTCCGAATCCACCCAAAAAGATATAAAAAAATCTCTTCTGCATCTATTCTGATTGAGCAACACCTTCTTTGAAAACTTTAACAATGTCTGAATGCGAAGGTGAGAGCGAAGAAGGTGGGAGAAAAACTGACCACTATAACATTACAATCAAGGTGAAACCTTTTCTGTATGACTAGTTGTTGTGTATGTGCAAATGCACATAGACAATGTCTAACATATGTTTTGATTAATATTTATATCAAATAATTTGATTATTATAACATCTTTACAATAATAACTTCAAAAATAAGAAATCTAATGTCTATAGTTTACCTATGAAAATAATAGTATCAAACATGAAAGTAAAACAATCATATATTCATAGTAGACAATGTCTCATATGAGTTTTTCCAAAATAAAAAGTATAGAAAATATAAAAAAATTAAGAAAAAAAAAGCTACCAAGAAAGCAAACCACCCTTAATTGTCAAATACATTAATCCCCAAAAAAATTATTTAAGAAAATAGTCAATACTTATACATAATTAATCCATTCAAAAGAACCAAATAATCCAAAACTATTAATGAGAGAGATTCAAACTAAATTAAAATTGATTGTCTCATATAAAAATGAATCAATTTGGAGGATTACAATTTAAGATAACAAGAGAATTGAAAGTAAAAAGCGAACAATAGAAAAATAAAAAAAATATTTAATAAAGAAATTTAAATAAATTATATGAAGGAAAATTTTCCAAAATAATATTGTAAACATATATTTTTTACACTCTCATTTAATTAAAAAATCATATTAATATAAAACAATTTTATTTGAGAGTGGTTTTACTTGTTTTAAATATACATTTTGAAACAATATAAATTTATTTGTTAACACACACAAGGAAAAGGATAATACCAAATGATTGAGGACACACTACAAAAATAGAAGTAAATATGGTAATGAGAATTGACTAACACAAGTAAAAAAAAGTATTTGAAAATGTAGTTTTTTTGTTAGAGATAATTTTGGGACAATAGATTAGATATCATTTGATAAAAATAATAGTTACATTAAAAAATTTACATTAATTTTTTTTTAATAATAGTTACATAAAAAATGAATTTTTTTTTAAGATTTTGTTGTAAGTATTAATGTATAATTTTAAAAATTTCTACTGAATTACTTGCAGAGAAAAAAAATTAAAAAATACAATCTATTTGAAATAATCCTTACTTAAATAGAATCAAAACAATGAATCATAGAAATAGAAAAAGATGGAAAATGAGTCGAGTCAATGCTCACAATTTTTTGATTTGTTGTTCGTTGGAATGGACCACTGCCTCGTCTTAGAAGTTGTGATAGAAGGAAAAGTTGTGATGAGTAAGTAGACAATCGATATCTTTTTAAAAATCCTACATGAAAATAATTTAATAGAAAAAAATCATATATCATATAAATGAATCATATAATCATATAAATCAGATGATGACTCATGTACTGTGCAAGAATTGTTAAATGATATATCACAATTGAAAAGAATAAACAGGAAAAATAGAGAGATTTTGAAAACATGGATTGCTAGGAGGACAATGAAAAGATAAAACGATGAATATATTAAACGATGAATAAAGGGGGAAAGAAACTCAATTTAATGCATTGCAATTAATATATTTGTTTGTGATGACTAAGAAAAAAATGAATGGTTGAAGATGAAAAACAAACGTTTAATAAGAAGGTGGGGAGGTGATCCAAGTGAATTTGACGTGTAGAAGGATGTGATCACAAGGGAAAATAATCAATTGAATGCACTGCAATTAAATACATTCATAATTTTTTTGATGAATGGTAGAGGAGGAAAAATGCAAACATTTAATAAGAAGTTGAGAGGTTATCCAAGGCCATTGCACATGTAAATTTGAGGATTGAAGATGAGTGACTGGATTGTTATCGTTAAAATATTAGTAATTTTAAAAGTTCAAATTTCTGGCCATTCGAAGACATGAATAAAATCATATTTTAACAATAATTTAAATTGTGAATTTAAATTAAATTTTATTTTTGTTTTAAACATATTTCATTATATCTTTTATATATATCCTAAAATCTTGTGAATAAAATCATATTATAAATTTATAATCCTAAGTTAAAATTACAAGATTAATATTATAAAACTGTGAAGACAGAAATAAAATGCATTTTGCTAATATAAAACCTAATAAAAAAATATTAACATCAAAAAAGCATATTAAATTTCTAATTTAAGGAAAAAAGATGAAATAAATAGCAGCATTTACAATATTAATTACATCTATTCATATGTTATTTTTAATTTTGAATGCAAATTTTAATAATTTTTTTTAGTGTTGCGGTCATTCTTTTATTGTTCATGTCATATTTCAATTGATGTGTTGTTTTTTTTTTTTTTTGCGTGTGTATATGATGTAGTAGTTGAGTAAAAATTGTTTATTTGATTGAAGAGATCGGGAAGACTAAAATGGTCAAATAAAATGTATATAGATATGATTCATGCATATGTTGGAATAATAATTATGATTTTGGATTCAATGCAAATATGGCATTCCCTGTAACTGCATTGAACAATAAATGCATAATAATTTTCAATAAATTATATTAACAAAAATTTATGTGTAAAACAAATTGAACACTAACCATGTGTCATGCGTGTAAAAAAAATATTAATAGGAACTCCATGCATTATATGTAACTATGTAAGATTTTTACTTAAAATTTGAATAGGTCATGCATCATATGTTGCAACCAATGTTAATAAAAAAAATGAATAGGAATTTATTCTTAGATATGTTGCAACATAATTTTCTTAATCAAAATACAGTATACAATATTTCTAATAGTGAATTATATTTTGAATATTCTTTCATTTTATAAGGATCCTTTATCTTAATAATATTATAATATTTAATTTTTATTAATAGTTAATCAATATATTAATCTACTTTCAGTTGGTTACAATGAATTATATTTTGAATATCCTTTCATTTTATATAGTAATATAGATAATATTATAATATCTAAATTTAATTATAAGTTAATAAATATACTAATATAATTTAAGTTGGTTACAATGAATTATATTTTGAATATCCTTTTAATTTATAAGTATCTCTTTATCCTGATAATATTATGATATTCAATTTTAATTATAAGTTAATAAATATGTTATATGATGTAATGTATGTCTTATAATAAACTATGAATGAGATTAAAATGATACAAATGAATTTTTATGGAATTGAATAGAAATATAGGGGTAAAATGGTAAAATGATTGTGATTAAAGTGGTTTGAATGGATTGTAATGGGATTGAATGGATTGACAAGGGTAAAATGGTCAAATGACATGTTTTTGGTTTAAGAGACTTTTATATAGTAATATAGATTTGTTTGCTTTTCTGTTTTGATTTTTTCTTTCAAGTGGGTCTGCTTTTTCTAGGTATTGGGTTCATTTTTTTTTATCCAATTATTCTAAGAAAGTTTGGATGTAGGACTGTTTGATATAAGTTTTTTGTTTGATAATACTTGTAATTGTTTGATCATTATAGGGCATTCCAAAACTCTCCACCTTCCCACCAACTCTTGCACCACCCTCTGCATTCAAGCTCCTCCGATGGCTCCAGCATGAGTTTGATATATGAGCCGCCAAGTCAAGTCCTTTTTTCCCTTGGTATCCTTGGATCAAATATTTTTTTAGAAAAAATTATATTATTTTTCAAAAAAAAAATATTGTTTGTCAATTGTTTCTCATGAAGCAAAAAAAAAATAGATGAAAGCAATAGTATTCTGAACAATGCAAAATGTGAGAATATGTTTAGGATAGAAATTATAATTAAATCCCTCTTATGAAATTATTTTAGTATCAGGTATTTGATCTTGTATAATTTTCTACCTTTCGGGCTAATTTTAGCATTCCTTCATTCTTTCTTTGTTCATGTCCTTCAAATTGATACAGCATTGGGTTCTTAAGCAAATTTATGCATTGTGTATAGAGTTACATTTGTTCTAAATTATTTAGTATTTTTATTATCACAGGTGAAGTGATCGGTGCATTCAAGGAGAGTGACATTCCATCTTCATCTTAAAACGAGGATGATTGAAATTTTCTTTTCCACTTTATATCATATGCTTTGATTTTTGTATCTCATAAATTTCTGTTGTTATACATAATAGCTCAGAAATTATTATTGTTTGTGATATTTTTCTAATCAAAATAGAGTAGTACAAAATAATTTCTAACAGAGAATGATATCTTGAATATCAATTGATTTTATGAGCATCCCCTAAAAATATAAACAGATCTTAAAATCAAATTATTTATATTTACAAGACACTTTCACAAATTACTATTTTTGCTCGACTTCTGATTCAAGGAAAAAATGCATTGTTTTTCGTCTTCTGAGAATTTTTTAAAAATGTTAATTTGATAATTTTTAAAGAGTATTTAAAATTATAATTTGATTTCTACATATTATTTTAGGATATGTACAAAAGATAAGATGATATGATGAAAGCTATTTAAAATTTTAATTTGCATATGAGTTTGAATTTCTTTTAAACATAATCTAAATCACATATTGAAATGGCAACAAAATCAAACATTGAAACTTTTCTATAATATGATGTGATTCTGGATTTTTTGCAATCAATAAAAATATGTAATCTATTTAATTAATGAATGTTCATTTTATCTAATTCTGAATATTATCAAAATCAGAAAGAAAAATTGTATCTTAAATATTTGCAATCGAGGTATTATCACGAAATTATAGTAATAAAAAATTATTTGATTCTAAGTCAAATCCAAAATATGTGAAAATATGTGAGAATGGCTTCACTCCGTTTTCCTCTTTTTCCATTTGTATGGTTCATTTTTTTAATTCTATTTTATTATTAAAGATTTAAGTTGAACCACAACAGAATATTTCAATTTTAAATATTTTCAACGGGGTATTATAACAAAGCACACAGTTATAAAAATTTAGTTGATTCCAATATATAAGGTTTAGAATGTGAATATGATTTGATTTCATAGATTTTTTACATGTAATTAAACGATATGAAATCTATTTTTAATATTAGTATGATTTTATTCATAGATTTTTTTAGAATATAATTTTATTATGATATTTTCCTAACCAGAATAGAGTACCAAAAAATTCTAATACATAATTATATCTTGAATATCTATTGATTTTATAAGCCTCTCCTTATATATATATATATATATATAGAGAGAGAGAGAGAGAGAGAGAGAGAGAGGAGTGATTAGGTGCGGCGTGCGGTCGCGTGCGGCGTCGACCACGGGTCCATCGCATCAGACGGTCGGGTGCGATTCACATCGACCGTTGGATGCGATAGACCTGCGATCGGACGACGCACGTCGGATCCGCACCGTGCGGCCCGCCGCACGCTATCACTCGAGTATATATATATATATATATATATATATATATATATATATATATATATATATATATATATATATATATATATACGCGAGTGATAATATGCAGGTCGTGCGGTCGTGCGGATCCGACGTGAGTCGTCCGATCGCGGGTCCATCGCATCCAACGGTTGAGATGAATTGCCCCCGACCGTCCGATGCGATGGACCCGTGATCGACGGCCCGTGGTCGACGCCGCACGTCCACACGACCCGCACCGTATCATTTCTCTATATATATATATATATATATATATATGGAAGTGATTACGTGCGGCGAACGGCGGGTGCGGCGTCGATCATGGGCCGTCGATCACGGGTCCATCGCATCGGACGGTCGGGTGCGATTCACGTCGACCATCGGATGCGATGGACCCGTGATCGAATGGCCCACGTCGCGGCCGCACCCAATCATTTCACTATATATATATATATATATATATATATCCAAATGAAATTATTTAAATTATTCTGTAGATTTTAGGGATTTTATGATATATGTAAGTGATGTGATGTTATCTATTTAAATTTTTAAAAATTTTATAATGAATTCATCCGTATTATCGATATTTCTTATTTTCATTTGCATAGCTCAAAAATATTTTGATGTTAAGTATTTATATTCCTTTGATCTGATTTTATAACCCTCCCTTATCATGATAATATTTTGATATCCCTCCTTAATTATAAGATTAAAATATTAATCTTATTAAAGTTGGCATGTATAAAATAATCATATACGAGTATTTATATAAATGTATTTTAATGTATGAACAGCTATATGCAGCATTAAAATATCTTGAATATAATTTATTTTAATTATATTATCATGATATTACTTTATCATATTTTAAGAATCCAATATGTAAGGGTTATATTAAGAATATGACAATATTACAGTTATCATTTTTTAAAATCAAACATGTAAGGGTTAAAATTAGAATAGGATTGGATTTCAAACTATTTAAAATATGAATAGGATTTATTTCTTAGCTTCTTTTGAATACCATCTCTTTTTACTTTTCATTTTTTGAATTGATAGATAGGCTAACAACCCTATATGTCTCGCCTGTGTCTTTTTTAGCTGTTTGATTTTCTTTTTTGCAGCTTTAAATACATTATCATTCAGCCTTTTTTACAGAAGCTTTTGAATGAGGAGCCTTACACAACTGAAGAAATTGAGAAAATCACAGAAGAATGTCTTCCATTGGTGCTAGGAAATTTTGCATCCTCATTGGACGTTCTAAAAGTTGCAAAGAATTTTAAGCTATTTCAGGTTACTTCCTTTGTTAAGAAAAAACTGTCACATTATATATATCTTCTGTTTACACAATGATCTGTTGATTTGGTATAGATTATTTTTGTACACACTTATCCTTTTCTTTTTATGGGACTTATTGATGTTAGAAGTATCCATGAACAAGTTCTGTTGTTGTGACTTGAGAAGTCTTGCACTAAAACCAATGAATGAATACTAGGATGTTTTTCATATAGTTACTTTTCATTCAAAAAAACAAAAATAAATAAACATTTTCGTATTGTTTTTATTCATATATCTTTTGCAATATAATTCTAGATCCTGACTAACGTGAAGGACACTTTCCATACAGATGTATTATTTAAAGAAAAAAGTGATCGGATTAAACTATAATTTTTCATTTAATTTTGAATAGTGCACGATTAAAAAACATGATAATACATTGAAATAAATTTATATAAATTATATGTAGAAGAATATTTTTATATGTACCAACTTTAATTAGAATAAAATATTTTTGGATCTGAAAATAAACCTAGATCATATTATTATCATGATACGAGGATGCTTATAAAATCAAATGAGTAAAAATATTTATATACACGAACGGAGTATTACATTGTTCGAAACATTATCATTATACTCAAATCCTTTTGTAAAATCAATGATATCCAAAATATAACTCTCTATAAGAAAAAAAAAACTCTCTCTATTTTGATAAGAAAAATCTATGTGTAGACACAAAGATACGATCATAGAATTTAAGTGCTACAAAATATAATCAATGTGGAATCCTGTTCAATTGATTTATCATTTTTTTTTTATGATTGAATGATCTTTATATGTTTTTTAGATAATATCTTAGAAGATATGTTTTCAACAATATCTGATGATAACATTTCTCTTCTTGGATTTTGGATCTTCGTAAGATGATTTTCAACATTGCACCCATCTCTAATAATAAAGCATTTGATTAATCAATGGATGTTTAGGTTGATTGTTCCATGGCAATATCTAATATATATTGCATCAGATTGTGTTAATGACAGGTTTTCACTCTCAGTTGCATAGATAGTTTAATGTAAACTATTTAAAACCAATCTCATACTGATTCATCTTTGCAAAAATTTTCAGATCAAGGATTCTAAATGGATTTCTCCGAAATTGAACTTTTGGTTTATTTCCATGGGATTGGGGCAAATAGACGGAGGTAGTCTTCCCAGCTTAACCGTAAGGTCAATCACGGGAGGTTTTTCCGATATAAAAAAACACTTTTAGTTTTATTTTTGTATTTATTTGTTAGAAGTCAATAAAACAACTTTCATGAGAAAACTAATTATGAATAGTGTTTTTCAAAATAGAATGTTTTAATCAATTTGATTCAGAAGCTGTGATGTACACAAAATACATGTATGCCTTATTCGGTTGAAAAAAGTGGTCTACTTGAAGATTTAGTGATGCATAAATTTATGCATCAATTTCTCATAAAACTTTTGAAAATACGAAAATGTTTATTGCAAAACATCCTGATATTTATTTATAGATCTTTTGCAATATAATTTCATTATGATATTTATATCATAATTATAGAGTACTATTTTTTTTTATCTGATCTAATCATCATAATATTATAATGTCTGAATTTAATTAACTGTTTACGCAATTTAATAAATGAATTTTCCTATCATAAATTTTTTTCCTCAATTTAGCTCTTTATGATACAGGATGTGTAGTCGTCTTCACATTTTTTTTAGGTGATCTTAATATATATATTTTTTAATTTATTATACGATTGAATTCTATAGATTTTAAGATCTATATAAAAGATACGATGAATTCTATTTAAAATTTAGTGAATTTTCAATATGAATTTATCCATCTTCAGTTTTTTTTTCCGTATGCATGGTACATAGAAAATTTGATATTTTTTAAAAAATTTATTATGATTGAATTCTATATATTTTAGGATCTGTATAAAAGATACGATGATATTTATTTAAAGTTTAGTTATTTTCAATATGAATTTATCCATCTTTTTTTTTCATGGTACATAGAAACTTTCATGTTATTAATGTCTAGAAATAACCAAATAATTAATTCCAGGGATTTTATGGATTTTAGAATATATGTAAGTGATGTGATGACATCTATTTAAATTTTTATAATGAATTCATCTGTATTATCGATATTTCTTATTTTCATTTGCATAGTTTAAAAATACTTTGATGTTAAATATTTATATTCCTTTGATGTGATTTTATAACCCTCCCTTACTATGATAATATTCTGATATCCCTCCTTAATTATAAAATAAAAAAATTAATATAATTAAAATTGGCATATATAAAATAATCATATACATGTATTTATATAAATTTATTTTAATGTATGAACAACTAGAATTTGTGAGAAATGACTAGAATGAGTAAAAGTGGCATACGTATTTTTTTTTCAAATGCGTAATGATCCTCCTATCAAAAACATATTCAGCTGTATTTGAGTTTACAAATCGGGGTAAATCATACTTCATTAATTCCATCGAACTAAATGTCATTTCTCAACTCTGGGTTTTAGTGACCCATTTTTATCATTCACATAGAGATTGAGCAACTAAGAGCACTATTGCATAAAATATTTATAATCTAACAATTCAGCAACTGTACTATTTTTTAAAAACATCATATCATATTCATTAAAGAAAACAAATAAATTGATTAAATATTTTATTTATTAAACAATATTAAACAAAAACCGTTATTGATTTCTTTAATGTGTATTTATGTTTATGTACATATCCCTTGTTTTAAAGAATTTGTTTTAATCTCACTAGTTATTATTATTGAAAGTAGTATATAATTTAAACCATTTATATACATATTTTATTTTGTAGTTGCATAATTTTATTGTATTTAAATTATTTAATATGAACTACAAAAAAAAATTCTTACACTATATTCATGTGCATTTGCACATATACTACAACTAGTCTATATTACTATATAAAAGTCCTTTAACACAAAAAACCGTCAAATGACCAATTTATCCTTATCAATCAATTTAATCCCATCACAATCCATTTCATCAATACACCCCTTTATTTAATGACAACCATTTTGTTATTTTACCCCTTCAATTCTATTAAATCTCATGAGAATCCATTCATATCACTGTAATGTCATCTATAATTTATTCATATTTTCATCGTATCATACATGGCATATATAAATATATCATTAAATTATATTAATATGATAAACTTATATTAATATACCGACTAAAATTATATTAATCAATTTATTATTTTATAATTATATATGAATATCATACTATTATGAGAATACAAAAGGGATGCTCAGTGTTATAATATCTATATCTATCTATACTACATATAAAAATATCAATCTTGAAAAAACATTCAGTAGACAGATTTATCCCTATCAAATTCTGAAATTTTATCCCTATCCCAAATAAAATTAGTTCACTAATTTATCCCATCAAATGATGACACCTTTTCATCTCCCGTTGCTTCTTCCTCTTCGTCTCTCTTTCAATAGCCGTTTTCCCAAACCACCTCATCTTCTTCTGTTGTTTCTTCTTCTGCTCTTATTTTTTCTTCTCCCTCATTCACAACATTAACAACACATGTACCATGGGCCTTGACGCGAGGAGCAGAGTTCTACGGCCTCGACTACCCTCCGACCCCTCCGACCTCGTGTCCTAAAGGCCATGGTCGCCGCCATCGCCCCCGATGACGACCCCTTCAGCCCCACCATCTTCGCATCCTTCAAATGACCCCACCGTGAGAACAGCACCTCCATCATCAATCGCTCAACCCTCACTGATACCTCTTGGTACAACAAAATAGTTTGTCAAATTGGATGTTTCCAAATGAATTTTTTTTATTGGTCATGCTTCCAAATATTGTGATATCAAATATGCCATATTTTAGCATGTGGGTTGCATTTTATGTTGTGTGAGGATTGATTGTTTAGACATAAGTTGTACGAAGAGATTTAAATTATTTTTAGGTTGATTATTATTCCTTTCTTTGTTTGGATAAATAAAGTTTTTTTTTCCTGGTATTTGTGATAGGCAATTTTGTACAGAAAATTGGGGCATGAATCATCAGTGCTCCAAATATTGGCCCTGTAAGTGTCAATTAACAATTTTTAAATTTTTTATCTATTGCATCAAATTCATAGATGGGTTTTCACATGTTATTGGATTTTTCCATATTAATATTCAAACTTTTGTTGGTCTTGAAGGAAGCTGGAGGATAGTGAAGCCACAGAGCAAAACTGTACAGAGATTGGTAGATGCGATGCTTATATGTAGTAAGTTTTTGTTGGATTGGTGACTTCTTTGGCTTCTTTATATTTTATTAGCGACACGGTATAGTTATTCCCTTGTATTCAAGCCACTAGATATGTATTTGGATCACAAAATAGGAAGGGGCCCATGTTTAATGTTGCATTTCATCTTCTCCACAATCATGGGGAGTCTTTGGGTCCCCTCCAAGTATTAGAGGTATGCTATTTATTATATATATAGTTTAGAATTTCATATCAAGAAAATATGCTTATTGATCCAGGTTTAGGGAGGTTTTATGTTGTTGGCATTCCATTATACCATGTTGCATTACATCAACATGACAAGAGGGAGTGATAGAGGAATATTCATTTCATGAAAGATTGGCTGATCAAGATATATGGAAAGATATTTTTTCATAACCCACATGAATGTTTTCTCTATGTCATATCAGCATATTTGCATGCCAAAAAAAAAAGTTGTGAGACTTGATAAATCCTCCAGCCGAAATGATGGAAATCAATTTCTGCTTATAATGCTATTCAGGGCATTCCATAATATAATATAGGTGACCTGGAATTTCTTTTGCAAAATTTGTCACCTGAGATACATCTTAAACTTGCCTCTGATATTATATTAAGAATGATGAGAGTTCGAGTTCACCATCTTCGTTAAGGACATGCAAATATGTGGAGTAAATACTGTTGTAATTTTCATTATCCCATTTTTTCAATGTAGTTATAATTTTGGATATATATCAACATTCTTCAAGTATATTTCATCATAGAATATTTTAATTTATTAGGATTAGGACACATTATTCTAATTCTCTGAGCATAACTATTACAGTAGTGTTTTCACTGTTTAATGCTTAGAGTTCTTTTGTGATGAATTGGGTCATTCTGAATCGTATTAAGTATAGCAGATTCAGTGGAGCAGGATCAATGTAAAGATGGAATTGTTGGAGAAACTTATCACGAATTCGAACAAGGCACGGTGATGTCCATTACAATGAAAATTGGATTTTGAAGAGATTCTTTTATTTGTTGGATATATTCTTCTTCGTGTTCGTATTGATTTTTTTTTCTGACCCAACAAGAGGACTCCCTGGCCCCTTCCCCCTCTCTTATATATATATATATATTGGTAAAACTTATACTTCTTTGGAGTCGTTGTGTTTATGGCTTGAGTGATTTGTAGGGGTAAATTCTTGGTTTTGAATGAATTGATGAGTTTTGATCAAAACTTAATAGAAATGAATTGTAAAATTTTGATATAAAGGTAATGAGTTTTTGTTGAAAGACAGGAATTAGGCATTGATTTTGCCCGTATTAATTTGAATTTCATATCAATAATTAAATTCCCTCAGTTTATTGTATGTGTGCTTGATGCATCTGGTATAAATGTTCTAGATAAGATGAGTTTGTTTATCTGAAAACCTAAAGTCAATGTTGAAGAGGAGTACCCAAAAAAAAAATTTGCTTCTAATTAGTAGTACCTTTTGATTCATTATTTGGGAAATTTGTAGAAGCGAGTACCTTTTGGTTGTTCATCCAAAGATGGAAGCATCATTCTTTGGGAATTTGGATCATAGGAGCTATGTAATGAATGGAGGACATCCAAGGACACCTTTCTACCAAACCTTTCTCAAATTGGCCATAGCGATTTGGCTTCTCCACATAGTCATTCTCATTTGATCCCAAGGTCAAAGTATTCCAAGTGAGTAAGGGGACTGAGTTTTTGGAGGTTTACATGGAAAGTGTAGTAAAACACGTGGTTATGGGTGAGGGCGGTGAGAGGCCAAAAATGGGTGTAATGGTTATGCCTGGTTTTATGATTGGAGCGACTGTGATCCAGAGTCAGGTTTACCTTTCAGGTGTTAAATGTGTTGTTTGAGGATTCATTTGGTGAGAATTTCTATTGAAAATGTGCAGTATGTTCATCATAGAGTGATGTTTCCTTTCTTGTAATTAATTTTTCCAAATGGGTGTTTTCTGCTTATCATAATGTAGAGAAAATATGGCCTTCGTTTATTATATATTATATATTATATTATTATATTTTGAATGATTTGTTTCTTTTTCATTTTTATGCCCATAGGTATTGGAACCTTTATTTATGTAGCGCAATGCCAAATAAGACCTGATAAGCGGGGTGGTTCAAAAAAGTAGTATGTTTCAGTGTTTTGTCATGCACTATTATTGTTGTATTCTGAATACTGATTATCAGTTCTTATTTTCACTCTAAAAAAGTTGTTAAATTTTAATGAGAGTGATTAACAATTTAACATGTGTGCTGATGACTTCTTTTCTATGGGAAGATTGATTATTTTGTTGCTCTTTTATTACCGGGTACTCTCTTAGTCCTTCAGGTCTCATAGTTACATATCTGAAGATAATGCAACCTGAGGGAGAGCTCTATTTCCATACATTAATTTTGTGTCCAATGTCAGTTTTTTTTTTTTTTTGTTCCCTATCTTCCCTTGCTTATTTATCTATAATTTATCTTAGGCTGTGGTGACAGACATTGCTATGTTTGATTCTCAAAAAAAAAAAAAAAAAAAAATTTAGACATTGATGTGGTGACAGACTGCAAATGTTCATATTCTTTATTTAGGTTTATTCATATGTTTATATTGGGTTTCATGATTATATTCCAGTCCCTGTTTAAATTTTTTGTTGGCAGGACCATTTTTTTCAACAAATAAAAAATAGTTGTCCCTATGTCTCAGATCATTGTGTTCTCTAAAACATAATATAAAGTTTTACAAGTTTAGACCCATATCGGTTATATGTATTGTTGTAAAGTGGTATATGAAGTAAAATATGGAACATGAGTTGGAGATATAAGCTCCAGTTTGGATGGGAGAATAGGAGAGGAATAGAGAGAAACAAGACTAAAGAACTTTTTTGGGAAGGTCGATTCTTGGTTTTGAATGAATTGATGATTTTTTATCAAAACTTAATAGAAATGAATTGCAAAATTTTGATATAAAGGTAATGAGTTTTTGTTGAAAGACATGAATTGGGCATTGGTTTTGCCGTATTAATTTAAATTTCATATCAATAATTAAATTTCCTCAGTTTATTGTACGTGTGCTTGATGCATCTGGTATAAATGTTCTAGATAAGATGAGTTTGTGTATCTGAAAACCTAAAGTCAATGTTGAAGAGGAGTATCCAAAAAAAAGAGCATTTGCTTCTAATTAGTAGTGACATTGTGAAACATTTATTTTCATATTTTCTATACTTGATGCTTGCCCTCTTTTGTTTCTTGTAATTCAAACACTTTCGGCCTCTGATATGCGTGACCCATAAATATCTGCTCTTGTCGCAACAAAGTTGAGAGAGTTCTGTGATCTTGACATATTTGGTCTACATAGTGTATTCCTATGAGAGATATTGAGGTATATATTTGAAAGGATGAGTTATATTTTTTGTCGCCCCCTGATTTATGTATATTGAACTATACTTTTTGGTTTTTTGGTGTATCTAGACACTGGTTGTGCTACGGCTAAGATGTTCCATAACTCCATGGGCATATATTAAACTTCTATTCTGATCTAAGCACCATTGGAGAATAGCTCATAAGATAGTGGATCTACTACAAAGTTATGTTGAATACCTTTTATCATTTCTTTAACCGTTCTAAAGTTGTAGGAAGATCAGACATTGTGTTTAATAATCTTATTTCTCTCTTGCATTCCAATAGTTTAACATCTTATGAACTTGTCGGTGTTGGTGAATAGATCTTGTCAATGTTGGTGAAAGGAAAACTCTATCTTTGAGCAGTGCTCATTTTGGATGGCTTCATTTTTTTGTTTGGAGGGACTAAGAAAATGCAATAAATCACGTTTGCTTATATCTTCCTTTTTTTCCAGGACTACGAGTATGCAAATTATAATCATGTTCCTTATGACCTTGGTAATCATTTTCAACCATCTTCGTATAGGTGGGAGACTCTTCCATCGTTTCAATGACTAATTGGATTGATCCATATTTTAGCTTTTCAGATTCCATAAATGTTAAGATTTGTTTTCCTTTGTGTATGTCAAACATGTACTTTTGATACTTATGGTAGTAAAGATGATCTTTGTCCACTGGATAAGTTTATAGATGTATGCAAGAAATTTATGCCCTATAATGAATTAAATATTATTGAAATTGGACACTCAAGATAGGAAAGAAATGTCTATAATCCATTGCCTTAGACCAGGGTGAAGCTAAAAAAAACTGTATACGCAATTATAGAATATGCCACTAAAGCAATCAAAGAAATTAATGTGTTGATGAATAACTAAGGTTAGCTAAAGTGAGATCTTTGTTTCTAATGGGGGCATTTTTTCTGCCATTTAAATTACTCTGGCACATAGATGGCAGGAAATATTTACATTTTCTTCATCTATCAAGATATAAATTAAATATTCTTAATAAGTTGTTATATTTTTTAGCACTCTCTTATTTTTTATAAAATTTAAGTGTAACACTTTTTAATTAATATCATAAAATTAAATTATGTAACTATACCAAATAAATGTTTTTTTATCTTTAATTCAATAGTCAAAATATATCAATAATCTTGACTAACGTTCAATCATTATATTTCAACAAACTAATTCATGTGCAACGCATATGTGCGTTGACTAGTACTTATAAAAGCACTGATCCTGAAAAAACATTAATTTGACGATTATACCCTTATGAATATCTGCAATTTCATCCCCATCCCAAATGCATTGTTTGGCTACTCATTTTTGACATCGCATCTCTTCGTCTCTCAAGCTGTTTCATCTTCTTCAGTTACATTTTCCTCTTCTTTTTTTGAAAATCCCTTCTTAATTTATAAAAATCTAACGCAGCGTGAAACGGATAAAAAGATCCAACGAGCGTTGAGATCTTATAAGCTCCTTGAATCCACAAGGTATCCTTGAATCCACAAGGATGAAAAACCCAAAGGGAGATATTTTATTAATTGATCAAAAGTTGTTCATTACAAAATATGGTGGCACTTATTATATAGGACACAAACATCAAATAAATATTCATAATATTAATTATTACTCTACTAAAAATAGTAAAGACACAATTACAATGATAATTTTTAAAATTTAATAAAATAAAATAAAATATCCTAAAATCCTAAATTCCTAAATAAAATCTCATAAAAATTTATTTTGATGACAGATTTGAAATCAAATATTTTGCAACGATTTCTTTCCAAATCTGTACTACATCAAAATCGGTTATTATCTCCTTTGTCTTTTTCTCTTCCTCTTCTTCTCTACCCTTGCGTTTCTTTCTCTTCCATATCACCCTCATAAAACTTGTTTTTTGAAAATTATCCTTCACAAACGATGAATCCCCCTTCGTTGGATGAGGAGGAGTTCCACCCGTTCGACGTGGCGGCGCTTCTGTACTCCCCGGGGACACAGGGTGTAGAGGAAATGCTTCGAGCCAATGTCTGAATCAGCATAACGTGTTCCTCTGTTTCTTGCCGATGTTCGACGTATTCGGGTTGGAGTTGATATCTTCAACAGAATATGACATGGACTATGGTTTAGTCATTTTTTTCATTAACTTCTCTTTCAGACCTCATTGGAGAATATTTGTACTCTAATGGAGTCCAATTTGTGAAATTGGTTTTGTTGCTGTCCTTGTGGTTGTCTATGTATTGCAGAATGAACTTTTTGGGTTAAATATTGTGGAGGAAATTTTTAGTGAGCTGACTTTACTGAATTTGAATTCCAGGTTATTGGGTATAATTTATATCTGATTGGAGTCCATGTGACATCCAACCCAACATAAGGTAGTTGCTTAATAGGGTCCAATGTTAAAAACTTCTTCTTCTCAGCCAACCTAATTGATGTATGTGTTTTTATGTATTGTCGTATTCATCTTAATTTATTGTCCATGGTACATGATGTATATAAATACAGATAATCTAATGTGAAAATCAATATCCAATAGGGATATGGATATTAAATATTTTTGGTCAGATTTTTTAAAAAAATTTTAAAGAAATTTAATTGTTTTACTACTATCATATAAAGTTTGGGGTGTCGTGATACTCAATCTTCATATGCAACTCTGTGTGTAGTCTCATCGCTAATGAGAAAATAAGCAATATGATTCATTAGATGAAACATGCAATTTTTTTTCTATGTTAGTGAGTATGTACAATTCATTTAAGTAATATACTTCTTTATTTTAAAATGAAGGTACATGGTTTGTTACTGTTTTTAGAAGTTTAGATGTAAGGAAGAATACCAATTTTGTACCATGAAAGCAGTGAAAACTTTGATATTTTTGCTTATTTTTTGTGTGTAGTTCCATGTGTATCCAGTCACAACAAACATTCATCTATTTCTATATTATTTATATATAAGATCATAGAGATTTGAGGAGTCTTATAAGAAATAAACAGGGCTTATGCTGACTGAATTTTTTTCTTTTTTATGAGATTTATCAATAATCGCGTATGTTGATTAGTTTTGTCGGTGTTTGTATACTGGACTCTAAGATCATTTAGGATTCATGTAGAATTTTGTAAGTTTACACCTTCTACTGAGGTCATCATAGCAGTGAAATAGCAGTTGTGCTTCTCAATCACCTTAATGTATGCCCTTGCATGATGCACTTCAAATCAATTTATGAAAATATCAAGTAATTTATATTCTCTAAGGCAGGCAAAGTATGCATTTTTTTCCCTTTTGCATGTTGGTATTGCTCATCTGGGGTTCGGGACCGTGTAGAGGAAGTGAATTGGTTGGGTGAGTGAGTTCTTGGTTCAGCAAGTCGACAAGGATCTTCATCACTACAACGTGAGTATTACATGGGTTTTTTTTTCGGATTCACTATTTTAGTAGTATTCAGTGATGTCATTACAGCTTAGTAATATTTTTTAAAAATTTTCTAAATAACTTACCTTTGCTTTTTTATTTGTTCAGTTTGTATGTGTTTTCATTTATCAGGCTTGCTTTGAGGACAATTGATTTGGGGTTACAATATAGTTAAAAGGAAACTAATAAAATATATATAGCGGGGTTGCAGGTCCCTTGTGTAGTAATGGCCCCTTATTGTTAGACTTGCTTTAAGAACATGACGAGGTTATCTATGTAAATTTATAATCGAATGTATCTTTGAAAGCAGACAACTTTTGTATGTGATTACATTCTTGGTGGTGAGCTTGAGATGGATCTAGCTCAACTGAAGAACAATTCTCAAGGTACAACAGCGATGATCAAGACTTTTTATATTGGCTTTATTGATGTTTGGTGGGATTTACAAATCGTCTAAATTTTGATACTCAATCATGGTCTATGTAGGTTGATTGCTTTCATTGTTAATAACACTTAATACTATAGATCCCATTATAATTCCCAAAAAAACTACAGGTTTTTAACTTTTTCGTTAGATTTACATATAAAAAGGTGCATGATTACAAACAGAAGTTAGATTGTTCGGTTCACTTATTATTTCTTTAAAGCTTTGGATATAATATTGTAGCATTGTTAAATTAGAATATTGGCTATTCATCTGTTTAGCTCCGTATACACATTATGACAAGTATCTTGGATTTCCTTTACTACTTACTTTTCATGTTGTCATGTTTTATAATTGTGCTCTTTTTTTCCCTTTGCTTTTCATTTTGCGTTTTAGTCACACATTTATCTAATATTTATATTTATGTTGGATATGTAGTGATATTGATTTGGGTCCCATTCAAACTTGTTTTTTCTTTACATTCCTCATATTTGCTTGATTCCTCATATTTACTTATTCAGGCCTTTCCATGAATTCTGCTGTCTCAATTACACATATAGATCTTGCTTTTGTAACTTTTTGATACTTTCTTTGAATTTTTTTTTTTTTTTTTGGAAGAATGATGCTTCCCAGGATTTGATCCTTTGACATCTTTTAAGGAGGTGGGAGGTGTTAACCGACTTAACCAAAGCTCGTTTCGCAATTATTTATTGTGTTGTGTTCTTTTTCTTTAGGGATGATTCTTCTCTAGGGATGAAATAGGCAAAAAATTTAATGTGATTCTTAAAAGCATATTTTCGGTCTGATGAAAAGTTCTTGTTCTGGGATTGGTTTTATTTCACTGGTTTTCATCCTATCATATCACAGTTTACTTAGATTTCAAAATCCACTTACAACCTATTATACTTTCTTGTACTCTTTGTTGTGGATTTGATTTACATACATCTCTTTTTTATATATTTATATATTGTTTGTTCTCACTGAATTCCTTGTGATGTTTTTCACTACATCGAGTTTGGTATTCAGATTTTGTGTTTTCAGGGATCCTATAGAAGATCAATAAGCTATCAATCGAGTTCCTCAGATGTTAGATATCCTACAAGTGAAAGTACGCTGCTGCTATCATACCACTACCACTACTATGACTACACGACTACTACCACTACCACTACCACTACTACCACTACTACCACTACCACTACTACTACTACCACGACTACTACCACTACTACTACTACTACCACTATTATTTTTTCTTTTTCTTTTTTTGTGTGTTTGTAGAATAGATGGAAGGATGGGTTCGGGTGATAGTCCATTTATCCTTCCTAAAATATGCGACGACATGAGGGTTGCATAATGAGGTTCTCATACTACTTGTCCTTGAAGATGAATCATGAGCATCAATCAATACCTTCAAAGGACTTGTTTTAATGGTGTCAATGCATTATCAAGTGCTCACAATTTATAACATGATTAATGTTTTTTTTAAATGCCATTGAAGTGATTTAGAGTTTATTTTATATCTATAAATGTCTGGTAAGGTGGGCTATAATTTAGAATAGTTCAAAGAACTAGGTTTATATTTATCTTGTACAGTTGTACATATGAACAGATTCATATAGATATCTCATTTATATGTATTGATTTTAATCTGGTAGTTTGCCATGCCAATTTTTGCGTCTTGCTTTTGTTCTGTATATATAGATCTGATTTGTTTCCTTAACTTTTTAAAGATAAATGTATGCATTGTTATTTTAAATGTGATTATGGATTCTGTGTGGGCAAGGAAACATAAAAAAAAAAAAAGACATTTCAAGTCCATCATTTGTTTTGTTCATATATGCTCTATTTTTTAGATTCGACTATCGCTTTTTAATCATGTTTGCACTCATTAGTATTCTTATTGTGTTGTGTTCTACTTTCATTAAAAGTTCAACGTTTTCAAAGAATTGTTTTACACTTGTATGGTGTAGTTAATAGCCTTTCTGACGCGGCGAAGGCGGCGGGAAAAGAAGAAAATCAACGTTTTCCTCTTTGAAGAAGAAGATCACCGTCTTCTTAGATAAATCCTTGAATCCACAAGGAAAAATAAAGAAAATTGATTACAAATCTAAATAGTTAAAATACTAACAAACTTTATCCTAACCACAATTGGTTACAAAACTAACAAACTTATTTGAATAACTAAAAATACTAACAAACTTATTCAAATTTAAAATAGAAAAGAATCTAACAAATCTAAAACAAATATATCCTACATCAGTCTCCCCTGCTTGAAAAGAACTCGTCTTCGAGTTCAAAAGAAAGGAGGTTGAACCATCAGGAGGCTTATATTTGATATAATCAAATGGCTCAGTCATGTAGAACTCCCTCTCGATCTTGGTCTTTGACTTTTGATTTGGCACGTCCTTGTAGTTGACCCTTGGTAAGAGTAAAGAGCTTTTCTTAACCGGAACAATTTTATGTGGCTTTTCATTCAATGTGCCCAACACAATTTTCTGTCCATTTTTCACAAAGATATAGACGTTCTCTCTTCCTCTATGAGTCGCATCCACATCAAATAGCCATGGTCACCCAAGAATTATATGACAAGCATCCATATTAACCACATCACACCATACTTCTTTAGCTTTTCCCTATGGTAAAACGAACAAGACAAATATCTGTTATGTTAATTTCTGAACCCATCTTGATCCAACTAATTTTGTGGGGAGTTGGATGCTTCTCTATTTGTAGTCTGAGTTTCTTCACCAATTATGTAGACACAATATTTTCGCAGCTCCCACTGTCGATGATGACATCACATGCCATTTTATTAATGGTGCATCGAGTCTGGAATATGTTGTGTCGCTGTGTGAGTTCTTCTTTCTTTGGGGTTAGAAGAAGCGATTGGACCAACAAAGAATGCGACAATAAGTTTCCTTCATCTCCTCCAATCACCTCTTCAGGATCATAGGAGAGAAAAAAAATCATCGCCATCTTCTTTTCGCTTGTTATCATTGTCTTCTGGTTCAATTAGGTTCACAATGCTCCTTTTGGACATTGATTTGAGTGATGACCTGGTTGGTTGCATTGATAGCACTTCTCTGGTGCTGGTCGTCCATAAGGATTGGTCCTTGAACTATCTTGAACTCTTGGCGGAGTTGCTTCATTCGCTTTAGTTGACTCATTCACCACATTCCGATCTATAATAGTAGGTGGTGGGTGGGCCATAAGTTGTTTCCCCATGGTTGAAGAAGATGATTCAAAAGAGCTCTTGGACACCACACTGTCGGTGTTGAAAATCCATGTGTGTGGTGGTTCTTCAGGGATTTGGATCTGGTGCGTGTCCTGGCGGGCTCGGTCGGATCATCTCTCGGAAGGGTGGTGGTGTCGTTCGTGGTTGAGGCGCCCGACAGCGGCTCAAGAGGATTCAAGGGGGTGTGTGATCGCCACCTGCTTTTTCAAAAAGCAGGAAAAGTCAGGTTAGATTTGATCGCCTACGTGGGGAGTTTGTGGGGTCTCCGCTCTGAGACACAGATATACCGTACACAGAGGTGAAAAACTGGTAATCCGATTCTGCTTCTGGCTTAGCTAGAGGAGTCTTGGGTCAAGTGGAGTGTGGATATGGGGCGGCTAGTGGGATGGAGTCGTCGGGTATGGGGCGGCTACTAGGGTTTAGCCGTCCAGGGCCTGGGTTGGTTTGGACAGAATCTGGACAGAAAATGGGTTTGGTTTTGACAGAGGTTTAAGTTGGGCTTAACCTGGGTTTTTGGAGGATGGATTGAGATGGGTTTTTTTGTGTAGGGAGTGGGTTTTCCTCTCACAAATGGGACTCTCTCTCTTTCTCTCTCTCTCTCAAGGGATTCCAAAATAGTGGGTGTGGGAATTGTGGATGTTGGAGATTGAGGATGTTTGTTAATTGGTGGATGTTTAGAAAGGCTTGCGACCCCCTCTATTTATAGTAAAAGAGAGGCAGAGGAATATCTAGGGGGTAATAGAATGGCTTGGTTAATTGTGTGTTTGATTAGACATCTCATTAATTATTTGTGTTTTCTATCAAGGACCAGATGAAGGGCGGCTAGTTGAAACTAGCTGCCCAAGATGGGGCGGCTACTTCCTGGTAGCTGCCCCATCATGACCTACCAAACGTCCCATCTCTAACAAGCGGTGGCTTGGGTCAGCTACTTGGTTTGAACCGGCCAAGGTGGGGCGGCTAAATGTCATGACCCGCCGCAATGATCAGCATTTAATACTGCTTTATGTCCCATCCAGGGAAGCGATTTGGGGTCGGCCAGGGGGGCGGCTATTGTAAACTAGCTGCCTGATATGGGGCGGCTGGTTAGGGTTAGCCGCCCCTTTCCAGGGCTCTGGGTTTTCTAAGGTTCGGACCAGGGTTTTAGGGTTTTCGATTTTTGTTTAGATCTGTTTTCTATCTAATGCCCAAATGTGGGTCATTTCCAAGTGGTACTTGAAGTATTTTCATCTTTCTGGACGGTCAAAATTGGGGTATCTACACACACGTGCTCACGATCTCTCCAATTGTGATTCTACCTTCATGGCAGCATTGATGGCATCAATCAAGGTATAATTCACCTGCATCGACACGCGATCTTGGATCGACAATCATAATCCATGGATGAATCGAGCAACTTGTTGTGATTCAGTCTCCATAAGGTCATTGCGCGATGATAATCTGTAGAATTCTTCAGTGTAGGCTTGAACTGTCTTACTGCCCTGCTTGCAGTTCTGATATTGTTGGAATAGGAGTTGTTCATAGTCCGGCGGAAGGAATCTCGCTTTCAACAGACGTTTCATTTTCATCCACGATCGCACATACGCTTTTCTCTGTCGCGTATCAAGAAATCTGTAGTTGCTCCCACCACGCAGAGGCTCCTCCTTTCAACTTGTACGCCACAAGCTTCGCCTTCCTCTCCTCAGGAATATCCATATAATCAAAGAAGCGCTCAACTTCAGCTAACCAATCTAGGAATTCTTCGATATTAAGATGACCATTGAAACTCGGAATCTTCATACGAAAATCCCTTGAATTATGCATCTCGCGATCACGATTCCGGTCTACATCTTTGTGACCTTGAAAAACTTCATCAACAAAATCTTCATCGCTGCTGTTTTCTGGTTCATAGGTTGGGTTCCTATATGTTCGGATGGGATGGCGATCACGAACCGGACGAACATAAACTCCATGATCGTTGCTGTGTCTATTTTGAATTTGATCTGGTCCCATCATGAGTTTAGCAAGGGCTGCTTGAATCTCCTGTACTGCTTGTCTGGTTTCTTGTTGGAATTCATTGAATTCAGCTCTCGTAAGCATTGAATTTACATGATCATCGGCGCCGGAGAGACCTCCCATCATTGTAGTTTTTTTTTTTGTGGGCTTGCGGGTATAGGATGGGGGGGGGGTGTGATATGATGGTTTGGTTGGTTTGTGTTAGTGGGTAATCTGATGGTTGTGGGAGGGATTTTTTTTTCAATAAATAAATAAACAAAAGTAGGAGAAGATGTCAGGGGCATATGGATTTGGTTTGGGTGAGCAGGAATTTATGGATACGGGTTACCTGGTAGAATAGAAAAGATGCGGTGATGACGGCTCCGATTGTGATGAATGTGGAATCCAAGATGAAGAAGCGATGATGGTCAGACCAAGGTAGTCGGGGCTCTGATACTAACTGACGCGGCGAAGGCGGTGGGAAAAGAAGAAAATCGACGTTTTCCTCTGTGAAGAAGAAGATCACCATCTTCTTCTTAGATAAATCCTTGAATCCACAAGGTGTCCTTGAATCCACAAGGAAAAATAAAGAAAATAAATTTTATTAATCTGAATTCCCTATTCAATTGTGGTAGCACTCCTATTTATAGGCCACAATTAATTACAAATCTAAATAGTTAAAATACTAACAAACTTTATCCTAACCACAATTGGTAACAAAACTAACAAACCTATTTGAATAACTAAAAATACTAACAAACTTATTCAAATTTAAAATAGAAAAGAATCTAACAAATCTAAAACAAATCTATCCTACATCACTTTCTGTTGAGCAGATACTTGAAGAGAGTATGATATCAGTCAAATAAACACACAACAAAACAACAGACCAGAGTTGTAGTAAGCATCATTTCAAATCTTTATATTTTAATAGGGAAAATCCATATAACCCCTGCAATCTTCATATATCCATATAACCCTCTGTAATCAGACCCAAAATCCATATAACCCCCTCCGTCTGCCTTCCGTCAGCCGAGTTAACGGCGAAATTAGGAAAAATCCATATAACCCCCTGTAAACTGGCCTAAATCCATATAACCCCCTGCAATCTTCATATATCCATATAACACCCTGCAATCTTCATATATCCATATAACCCCCTGTAATCTGGAAAAAAGTATTTCTAAAAATTCAAAAAAAAAATCCTTTTGGCATTTTTGAATTTTTTAAAATATTTTTTTTCAAAAATTGTCACATCTATCATATCACACGTACATCTCTCATACTTATTCCCAAACATAAATAATTTATGCAGGGGTATAGTTGTCATTTAAAAAGTCATAAACTCTTATCCATCTCTTATCTACCATTTATTCTTATTTTATATAAGATGAATCAAACAATAAAAATATCAATTTTACATTTCTCAATAAGAATAATAGAAAATACAAAAAAATAAAGATTTACAATCCATTAGATGTTAATGCATGTAAATGTTAATTTACTCTATTATCAATGTGTCGGGGTATTGATTATGAAATCACATGTCATTTATAATTCAAAAATTAAGAATAAAAAAACAGGAATAAATAAAAAAAAATACTCTATGATTAATAAAAAAATTATTTTTTTATTTTTGAATTTTTAGAAATATTTTTCCCAGATTACATGGGATTATATGGATTTTTTCCAAAATTACAGGAGGTTATATGGATATATGAAAATTGCAGAGGGTTATATGGATATATGAAGATTGCAGAGGATTATATGGATTTAGGCCAGATTAAAGGAGGTTATATGGATTTTTCCAATTTCGCCGTTAACTCGGCTGACGGAAGGCGGACGGAGGGGGTTATATGGATTTTGAGTATGATTACAAGGGGTTATATGGATATATGAAGATTGTAGGGGGTTATATGGATTTAGGCAAGATTTCATGGGGTTATATATTTTTTTCCCCATTTTAATAACATCTTACATTTGCATATTTTTTCTGATAATGATTATGCTTTTATCCATAAAGTTTAACATTACATACTTTTAACATCGATGACATTTTTCTATCACGTGCAGGAACAATTTGACTTTATTGCATTAACAATAAAGAACTTTGTCGAAAGAGAAGACAAACACTCAAAAACTTTCAAACAAATAAATGGAGCTTTCTGTTACATTTCCTTTTCCATTGAGACATACATTTATATCATTAAGCATCATTTATAAAATATCAAGATTTTGGATTGTTTTTAAAAATCAGTTCTTCTTGTTGCTACATGTCATATTATTGGTATTATTTTATAAGATATGGTTAAATGCACCTTAGTTGGAAATAATATGACAGACAATCCGTGTGATAATCCTGTGTGGTGTTGATTTTAAAAAATGGTAGGGGTATTAATGAAATATATATTTTTATGAAAAATGCATATACCTTCATATGGTATCATTGATATGAACATTGAAAAATTGTTAACATGTTATATACCTTTATAACGAGATATAAACATTCTTAGATAAATATATGGATTCCAAATATTGCGTGTAATAATACTCTATTATTGATTACTAGGAAGCATGAAGATCTCACAATATATTATAGTTTAAATTGCTCCATTGCTTGGTATAGGTGTATAAAGTTTTTCAAGGTTTTCTGAAGAATTTCAGTTTCATTCTAATTAAACATGTTTATTCCTTTCTTTTCTTATATTGTCTTTTATAAGTTTTATATAATTTACACTTTGCATGTATTATAATCATTGTGCTCATGTTTAAAAAAAATTATCATTATTAATGTAATAATTTCAAATCAATCAATAATCTCAATTAATATTCATCCATTATAATTTAACAAAATCAATTCATGTGCAACGCACATGTACATCAACTAGTCCTCTAAAAAGTGCTCTCTCTTTCGAAGATACATTATACATATATAAATCTATGATGGGCGAACAAATGTGAACACAATAATTTCTAGTGCAAGCGTCAATTTAATTAATTTTTGAACTAATAAGCTCAATGTTTTTTTAAAATTTTAATATTTGATTATTAAAATTTTGATTTTTCTGTTAAATATGAATAAAACAGCTTTTTCAATAAAGAAATTCTATTTTTAATTTTATTTTTTTATTCTCGGAATAATATACTTTTAAATAAAATATATAAATAATATAGATGACTAGGAAAGGAAAATTTTCAATTTACATATCAATTATACTCTCCCACAATTGTATTCTTGGTTGCGGCACGTGTATAAAATTAGTATAAGTTAATAAGATTAAACATTAAATTAATTGTAATAAAAGTCAATGAATAAATATTTAAAGCCATTAGAATGTAAAACTTGTGATGATATGAACACCTTAGAAAGTCTCATGGACAGTATTGAATGTGAGAAAGAAGTGAATAATCATTTTTTGGTCCATTTACTCTTACACTCTTATCGTTGTTTTTTTTTGTTTTTTTTTACTTCTGAAGTAGCTGTTTCAACTTCAACCATGAATTTTAGATATTTTTTTTATTTCTCATCAAACAAATAATATCTTCATTTATCCAATGAGCATCAAATGTTGATGTCATTCAAAATCGTTCACATTTGATAAGACCCGCGATAACATGAAAACCACAAAACCCAAACAAAATCCAAATCGTATGTCTACACGCAAGTGTACAAAAAACACGCACCTCGTAAAACATAAGAAAAAAATTATAATATATAAACATTTTCGATGCTCAAATTTAAATTATTTTCAACTATTTATCTATACTCATGCTAAAAAGAAATTTTATTCAAATTTTTATTATGGAGACTCAAACTTTTATCTACAATTTTAACGTTTTTTTTTTCACATTATATAAAATTTCTTATAAAAAATTATTTTTATACTTATTTAATGGGCAAATACATATTTTGTAAAAAATAAACTGGTGAGCCTAATTGCACACATGGAACTTGGAAGACCCTAATACAAAATCCAAACCGTCCGTTATCATAATGCACTCAACCTCACATAAACACACACCTCTCAGTCTATTTAAAACCCCCAAAAAAATCCCCAGATCAATCAGAAGAGCTCATCATCTTCAACACCTTCTTTTCAATGGCGACAAACCCTCCTCCGCAGCCGCCGATGGGATACCCTCCGACGGCTCCTCCACCGCCAATGGGTTACCCGGGTGCTCTGCCACCGATGGATTACCCGGGTGCTCCGCCGCCGATGGGTTACCCGGATGCTCCGCCGCCGATGGGTTACCCGGGTGCTCCGCCGCCGATGGGATACCCACCGTCGGCGCCGCCTCCAACGCTGCCGGCGGGATGCGTGGCGGTGGTGGGTCAGCAGTACTGCGCGCCGTATGTGGTGGATCTGACGGTGAGGAAGAAGGCGTTGAGCCTGTCGAGGGGGGACTTCGTGGTCACCGACGTTAATGGTGCCCTCCTCCTGAAGGTCCAGGGGAAGGTCTTCAGCATCATAGACCGGCGGGTCCTCGTCGACGGCACCGGCAACCCCATCGTCACCATGCGCAGGAAGGTCCCATCTCTCTCTCTCTCTCTCTCTCTCTCTCGCTTGATCAGTTTTCTCTGTTGTTTTTTGTTTTTTGTTTTTTATTAAACGGTAGTCACGCGCCTAATTTTATTTCAAAATCAAATCGAATATGTTCAAAGCATGTAAATGTAGAGGAGCAGTCTGTTAAAAAAACAAAGCAAACAAAATCAATAATTACACCACTAAGACTACTCCTCTATCATGATTTCTCCCCCCCCCCCTCCCTCCGACATACAAAATTTTGTTTGCCCCAAACACACAGTCCCCAATTTTTGATAAATTCTCTGTTGTTTTGTTGTAATTGATTTTTTTTGTGTTCGGTGAATCGTGACCATTAGATTGTGAAAATATTTTATCTATTTATATAAATTGTTTCCGAAAACTATAATTTGGTTGTGTTCTTTATTGTGTTGAATATTATGGATTGTGAAAAAAACGAGGTGGATAAAAATTTTAAAAAAATCAAAAATATAATTTGATATATAGCCCTTTCATACAGCAGCTTCACCATGTTGCAACTCCACCCCTAAAATAATTTTTTGGGGTTCTTTTGGGGTGGGGTGGCCACCGTCCTCCACCCACCACTTTCATCGCCCTCCTCCCTGACATCCCCATAATTTTAATTTAAGGTGTGTTTGTGTACAAAATTGAAAGGAAAATAAAAGAAAGTGAATGAATTTGAGTCAAAGGAAAAGTGGTGGAAAGTAAAAAAAAATTCATTTAATCAACTTTCAAGGTGTTTGTGCATGTGGTGGAAAAAAATTTCATCACTTTCTCTCAATTTCTCACTTATGGGGAAATGAAAAGTTTTTTCCACTTTTTCTAATAAGACAAAATAAGAGGGAAAGTTATGAAAAAAAAAATTTCCTTATTTGACACAAATGCTAGCTTTTTGAATGGTCAAAAGGGAAAATTTTTACTTTCTCTCATTTTCCTTCACTTTCCATCATGCACAAACACACCCTTAGTATGTTTGATTCTGCAGGCTGTATGGTTGCACGATTGCAGAAACATCTTCCTGCAATCAGAAAACTGCGTAATCGCAAAACCAAACACACCCTAAATACAATATGTACTTTATGATGTGAGTTTGTATTCTATTCATAAATATAAGAAAAATATAAGAAGGTATGCGTTCAATTATTTTAGCATGCATTTTATTTATTATTTTTGCAAAAATGTGTGCTTTATTAGACAAACATTTTCTTGACATCATTAATCGATGATCAGATGATGACTGTACACGATCTCTGGGAAGTGTACCGCGGCGAGAGCATGAACTCGAGTGACCTGCTCTTCTCAGCGAAGAAATCTTCCTTCATTCAGCCGTTGAAGACGCAACTGGACGTTTTCTTGGTCCCCAACACGGGCGAAAGTGTCTGTGATTTCAAGGTGAAGGGCAGCTTCTTCGAGCGCTCCTACACCATCTGCATCGGCGAGTCCAACACCATCATCGCCCAGGTAATTAAACAGCGTTCGCACAATAATAATTATGATTGTATGACTGTAAAATGAACTTTGTCATTTAAACTTGATGAATGGTTGTGCAGATGAGGAGGAAATACACAGTTTCAAATGTACTGCTGGGGAGAGACACGTTCAGGGTGACGGTCTACCCGAACATAGATTACGCGTTTATCGTCGCTCTTGTTGTGATTCTGGATGAGATTAACAGGGGCGATGATGACTTATGAGTGATCAAGTTTTCTGTTTTTGTGTTCTGGGGGTGATTAAGTGTTTACTTACTTGCTTATATGTGTTAGCTTGAGTTAAGCTGATTATTATGTGAAGATGTTTGAATGCATTTATAGATTAATAGATGAATATATTTTGGGGGCAGTGTGTAGTGTTGTAAAAATACACGTGTGCACATTTAATAAAAGGAAAATGTTACAATAAAAGGAAAATGTTTTTATAAGTAAAAGTATATGTATCCATATGTGCATTGTTAGAAATAAGCTCTGAATTAATTAATTATATTTATCTACTTTTATAGGTCAACTTTGTCACAAGTCATAAGGGCATGATTGTGTGATTAAGCCACCCAAATTGCGTGGGTGGGATTAATCAATATGCGATCGTTGACGTGATATTAATTGACATGAATCAATATTGCACTTCTGAATATGTTGATTGTTTCACATGAATGTGAACCGATATTAAAGATCCACTAAGTGCTAATCAAACATGTCATGAAAGGCATTTGACAAAGTATGTCAATACGTTTACATGTACCTTAATATATGTATCTTATATATCCACTGACAAATATTTTTAAGATAATTTATATATTCAAATATAAACTATGATTATGTGATGTGTTAGTGGAATGAAATTAGTTTAAAATCTAAGTTTTATGGTTAAATTAGTCTACTTCAAATAGAATGCAAAAGATTTTAAAATTTTCAATACTACAATTAATCGTGAAATTTGTATATGAATAGCATAGCATATATATATAATATCGAATAATTTCTATTTTTCGAGATAGGTCAACTATTATTTTAGAAAATAAAAAGGTTAAGGATCACTGATTCAACCATTGCATCAGTTAATCGAATTTGAAACATAACATTATCATGATAAAAGAAAATATTTTTTATTTTCATTTAAAATCATAGCATAATTTTATTATATAAAATATAAACTTTTTATTAGATTTAATATTTTAAAAAGTAATTAACTGTATTAACCGATCGATCTTCCATCAATGTAACTCATATCCAATTCTCAAGAAAATAGATGGATTAATAATTTGTTTTTACCGGTTTATAAAAAAATTTAATTAACCGGTTCAATCAGCCAGATAAAGTCAGATTTTAAGACGTGTGATAGGGGGCAATGTACGAGGTCATACATACAATATAATTAATAACATGACTTTCAATGATCCCACAATATAAATTAATTAGTACAACAACTTGCCAAGTTGGTCGACGACTCATTGTGTGATCAAACATTACCAAGTCTTCCCAGTCAATTAAGAACCCTAGGAAACCAAAGCTCACCCTCGTATATATACATAAACATGAGTCATATATATATCCTCTAAAGAGTGCTCTCTCTTTCGAAGATACATAATACATATATAAATCCCATGTTCATAACATCCAAAATATATATAATATAATTAATGGAGGATCCCCCACCAGCAGTAGTGAGCGCCTATGTCCCCGTCCTAGGCCCGCAGTTCTGCTCCCCCAACCACGTCGATCTGACGGTCACGAAGAGCCCGATCAGTCTATCGGGCGGCGACTTCGTCGTCACCGACTCCGACGGCGGCGTCGTCTTCAAGGTTCAAGGGAGGGCCATGCGAGTCAGAGACCGGCGGGTCTTGGTCGACGCCATCGGCAATCCCATTCTCACCATGAAAGAGAAGGTCTCTCTCTCTCTCTCTCTCTCTCTCTCATATTTTGATTTTGAGATCTGCACCGTTGGATCCCGATCTGACGGCGGTGTGTGTGTGTGGAATTCAAAGATCAGAAGTGGGTGTGGGTCAATAATTAAAAGGGGTTATTTGTATATATACCCTTGGAAAAAAAACTCATTTTGTGAAAATAGGCATGATGAATTACTACTATCAGGAATACCCCTCAAAAATAGAAGTGCAACTTTGGTTGGTTTAATTGAATTCATCCAAACCGAATTTTTGGATCTGGGTCACTAGTTTTTGTGTTTGGTTTAGATATTGATTGAAAAATTAATGAATCGATTTTTTTAATTTAAGTTGGGTTTTACTTTAAAAAAAATAGAACTAAATCAAATTAAATTTATAACATAATTATTCATAATCAATATTTATTTAAGCAATACGTTGTGAAATTGTTTTTTTTTTTTTTTTTTTTTTTTTTTTTGCTAGGAAAGTTGTATTCATGGACTTTTTCAACTTAATTTATGATGGATATACATTTCCGGACAGCCTGACAGGCTGTTCTACGCGTGAAACCAATGTTTAATACATGTATCTTATATATGAATTTGAAATGTGACCAAATCAGGATCATCTCTACATTTTTCAAATGATTATTCTTATAAAAAAAAAAAAATTGAAAGATTATGAAAGTGTGAATATGAAATTTTACCAAATAAATCTAGCAATGAAGTGAAATGATTCAAAATATGAAAAATTTCCATAAGAGTGTTTCCAAATAAAAAATAATATGAATCAACCCCGACAATTAATATGCTACACGACAAAGTTACATCACATTTATATATATCCAATCAATGCACAAGTGAATGAATGAATGCATTAAATGCATTCATATAATTAACTTAATTAAAACAATGAAGACTAGGTTAGTAAGTTGATAAAAAAAATTAAATATAAATTTTTAAATTTTAGTAGATAAAAAACTATTAATTATAAATTTGTTAGAACTATGACAAACAAAAAGGAAAAAATTATTCTAACATTTATGTAGAATAACTATATGCATTTAAATTTTTATTTTTATTTTTTTAGTTTTAAGTCTTTGTAAACATGCCTATTTAGGAATCAGTCACTCACTTCTTCATATTTCATTTTTTATCCGTATATTCAACCGCCTATTTAGTGTTTAGTCTCTCTGTCAAACGTCCGTCCATACACCGTTAATTTGTTAAATGTGATTTTATTTTTAAGTCCCTATAAACTATGTTATTTAATGATCAATATCTCCCTTCTTCATATTTTAAAGGGATTAATCCCTCCCTTCTTCATATTTTATAGGGACTAATCCCTCCTTTCTTCATATTTTACAGGGACTAATCACTAAATAATGTAGTTTACAGAGACTGATTAGTAAATAACATAGTTTACAAGGATTTAAAAATAAAATTATATTTCACAAATTAACGGTGTATGGACGGACGTTTGACAAACGGACTAAAAACCAAATAGCGGTTGAATATGGTGACTAAAAAAAATATAAAAAATGAGAGACCGGTCCCTAAATAGATATGTTTACGGGAACTTAAAAATAAAAATCTCTCTTTTTATTATAACAAATCTTTAACCTTTTAATTTTCACTTAGATTATCTCCATGCCCGCCACTCCGGGGGCATTTATTTTATTTTTTATTTTTTTATTTTTATTTTGAGAATTGATAGTTCATTTATAACTGTTAAAAGTTACAGATGGGTCGAAAGGAGAGAGTAGAAGAACAAAGAAGATAACAAAAGACCAAAAAAAACAAAAAAACTTCACTGCTACATTTTGAACTAAAACCGAGCCACGTCGCCCATCTCTTCTTTGTTAGAGAGGAACCCACCCCGAGTTCTTTCTCCTCCACTGCTTCAGTGCTTCTCCTCTGACATCTTTCCACCTGTTGGAGGCGTAACAGCTCATGGCATTGAAGAGCTTCCATCAGGAGAAGGGGCTCGGGGTGGGTTCCTCTCTAACAAAAAAAATGAAATTTTCATTTTTTTTTTTTTTTTGGGGGGGGGGGGGGGGGGTTGTTGGTGGAGTACTACTTGAACTGTGTGATGAGTTTCAAAATCAACAAATAAGTATTCATTTTATTATATGTTTTTAAATATTTGGTTCATAATTGTGTGATGATGATCAGTTGAGGAGCTTACATAAGCGATGGCAAGTGTACAGAGGAGACAGCACAGAATCAAAAGAGCTATTGTTCAGTGTGAAGAGGTCATCGTTTCTGCAAGTTTGACAGAACTCCATGTCTTCATGGCCCAACACAGCCGCGAAGACGTCTGTGATTTTAAGGTCTTCGGCAACTACTCCGATCGTATGTGCACCGTCTCACTTGCCAACTCTTCTGCCGCCATAGCACAGGTTATATATTTTATTTCATACATGATATATGCTCAGCTCCTTCCATGCATGTCTTCGTTTGGATGAATAGATTAATTAGAGAGCAGAATACGCGCGGGGGGAACAAGGAAGAATAGAGGTGAGAATAAGTTGAAAAAAATACATGTTGTTTACAGGGAATAAATAGGTATAATTATATTAGAATAAATGATAATCAGCTGGTATTAATGTTGCAGACCTCCACTAGAATTATTGTATTATTCCATTTGATCTTTGTATAAAAAAAACTCACATGTCAAATCATCTGCTATCACATCTTATAAATACAAGGTTCACAGAAAAACATGTTTTGTTTACAGGGAATAAGTGGGTATAACTATATCAGATTAACTTAGAATAAACTAGTAGTGATATTCCAGATTCAAATATAGTAGGGCAAATAACCAATATGGAGTGAAAAGAAATCAAATTTTTGGTATTATTTCAAGTGAGAATGGAAGATTTCATTCATATTAGGAAGACATGTTATTCTTGCAAAAAGCTTAATTTTTTTTTCTCATTCATCCCTTGTCTTTCACTTATTCTCCTCCTATTTATGTCCTGGTTTTGAATTTGCATCTGAAAAAAATAAAAATTATCTAATATTCAAATATATGTAAGGATTTAAAGTCAAATACATATATCAACGTATTCAATATAATATTAATTATAATTATGAAAGAGATTAATTTATGCCCTCCTAAAATATTAATTATAATTGTTAATTATAATTATAAGTATAATTAGCTGGAGCTAGAAGCGTGGGCTTCATCGATGGAGTGTTCCACACCGATCCAGGCTAGGTAGAGCTAGCAGCCAGTCCAGTCATCTGGGAGGGCTCAACTTGGCCTTCACTCTTCTATGTTTTTAATATATTTTAGGAGGGGTTTAATCCACACTACTTGATAATTAACTTCTCGTTTTTTTTCTGCATGCTATCGTCTACCCTCCTTCCCCTCTCCTCCACCATATTTTTTGAGGCAAATTAAACTTATGTAACATCATTGATTAGTTATATACAGTTTATTTTTTCTCTAAAAAAAATTATGAAAGAGATAAAAAGCCGTAAAATCATAATTTCAGTTGTCGATCTTTTCAAATATACTATCTCCCTTGGATATCATCCCCCCAACTGAAATATATAAGCATGTCAATAATTAAAAAATATGCGTATCTGTATCCCTTCTGAAATCAATATATCCAATCATATTTCTTTGGAGTGGGCCGAAAGGAGAGCGAAGAAAGGTACACTTGGCTCTGTTTGAAAACACATATTGAAAAATAGCTTTTGGAATAAAGCTGTTTTTAAGATGATTTTAGACCTTGACTTTTTCGGGATGCATTTTTTTAATTTAGGAATAAATATTGAAAGGGATTTAATGTTTGGTAGAGAAAGTTGCTTTTTAATTCAAAAAATCGATTCCGACCAAAAATCACAGTTTTTCAGCTTTTTAAAACACGGATTTCGAGATAAAAATTAAAAGGAATGCAGTTTTTTATTCCGCCGGAATCTGTCCCGTCCAGCTGCACGATTTTGGATTTTAGCTTTTCAAAAAGCGGAATTGCCCCAAATCGTACAACCAAACGGAGTGGATTCCGGGGGAATCAAAAGCTGGATTCCTTTTAATTTTTCTCTCGAAATCCGTGATTTGAAAAGCTCAAAAACTGTGATTTTTAGTCGGAATCGAATTTTTGAATTGAAAAGCAACTTTTCTCTACCAAATATTAAACTCCTTTCAAATATCGGTTCCTGAATTAAAAAAAAAGCATCCTAAAAAAATAAGGGTCTAAAATCATGTTAAAAAGCAGTTTTATTCCAAAAGCTACTTTTTCATCTGTGTTTCCAAACAGACCGTTAGTCAAATGGGAGGTGGTGTGTAGCAGCAAAAGAGGAGGACTCGGGTTACTGAATTTAGAAGACATGAACAATGCACTTTTATCAAAATGGAAGTGGCGTTGGTTGTCTTGCCCAAACTCTATATGGCAGCAGATAGTCGGGGACCGATATCGCTTTGTGCATCATCAGATTGAACGCCTTCCGAGGGGAGCATCTCATATCTGGTCTAGAATTTTGAAGTCAACTTTGAGGTTCATGGATGCTATCCGATGGCATGTAGGGGATGGGAGGTCTACTCTGTTCTGGCAGGAAACGTGGCTTGGTGATCTCCCTCTTAGGGAGCGGTTTCCGGGTCTCTTCGCTTTGGCAACTAACAAGACGGGAATGGTGGAATAGTTCTATAGAGGGGAGGGGCTCACGGGTGGTTGGAGTGTAGGGTTGTTGGACATCCCTAATGACCAAGATTTGTGCTTCTAGAGGTGCTCGTTAGAGAATTGCATGATAGGGGAGGTTTGACAAGGGAGAAGGATAAAGTCGGTTGGCATCCAAACCTGAGGAAGACATTCTCAGTTCATCTTTGCTATGAATGGTGGCAATGAGAGCGTCCAATCATGGAGAGCACAGCAAGGAAGTACACCGAAATATGGAAAGCAAAAATTCCTTTGAAGGTAAAGTATTTCTTGTGGCTATTGTATCAGGAGAAGCTCCTTACAAAGGCGTATCAAGCGAAATGGGCACCAAGGGAAGACCCGACATGTCTTACGTGCGGGGGAGGGGTGGAAACCACAGTGCATATCTTCCTCGAGTGTCCGATGGCTTTGCAAGTATGGCAGCGGCTAGCGGGGTGTTCAGATTATGAAGATGGGAAAGCGTCGCTTGAGGAGCTTTGGAACGAGGGAAGGCGTATGCGATCTCCGGGGGACAAAAGTGCAAAGGTTAAGGTCTCGCAAGTGCTTATTCTGGCAGTTCTTTGGGCTCTTTGGATATCACGCAACCATCGTTTATTTCGAGACACTCCAGTTTATGTGGAGAACATTTGGGAGATGATTATCCAACAAATTAAGGAGTGGGGTGTATGTTGCGCAGGAGCGAGAGAGATATCATTTAATGGGGGACATATTCGGGTTGAGGAGTAGTTATTTGAATGTATCTTGTTTTTTTTGTTTCATTGAGAGTGGATAGTAGACATCTCTTCTACTTACCTTTCGATGAGTTACTTCTGTATGTTTTAGGCATTCCCTTTCTTATGATTAACTAAGGCCGAATGCCTACCACTTCCTTAAAAAAAAATATCCAATCATATCTGTATGTGTTTGTATCCAATCAATATATCCAAGCATATATATGCAATTTGTATCCAATCCAATGACATGCTTGATACTTCTTTTACATGCAGATGAGTAGAAAATACACTGTGACCAACCTCTTGCTTCATAAGGATACGTTTAAGGTGACTGTGTTTCCCAACGTTGACTGTGCCTTCATTATTGCACTCATTGTGATCCTGGATGAGATTACTAAAAAGTGAGAGATGGTCTCATAGGTTCTAATTAAAGCCTATCTCCATTTTAATGAGGGTAAATCGTGTGTGTGTATTGTATTCTCTAATACGAGTTTGTGGTACTTTCAGTGCATGCAATACAGTAATGAAGAGAATTAATTTTGAATTGTGTTGTATTTTTATAAGTATAGTGTTTGTTTGATGTCTGTTAACGGGCCAATCCGAACGGGCGGGCTGGCACGTGGGCCCATGGGAGGCCCACCAAGTATGGGGGGGGGGAGTGACACCGGCCCCTCTTAAATTTTTCTCTAAGTGCTGTTACATTCAGTTTTTTTTCTCAGTTCAAAACATAGTCCTATATACCATGTTAGAAATCCAGTTAAACATATATCTCGTTAGATGTTGTATATATCACATTAAATATTTTCTTACACTTACTAAAAATAGGTTCATTCAATTCGAAAGGGAGAGAGATGCATTTTTTTTATTAAAGCATATATCTCATTAAATAATGTTTACTATTTTTAAAAAAATGAAAATATAAAAGGCCCAAAATTTGGTTGGTGAATGTAATTGAGTCTAACATTGTCCTCTTTCTTTTTTCAACCGAAGCATGGCCCAACCCCTGCAAGCCTATTCAGGCCCAGGCCCGTGAGCAGGAATTGAGTCGGTCGTTTTGGTCTCGGGCGGGCTGGGCTGGCCCGTTGCAGATGCCTACATATGCACCATTATAATAGGGAAAATATTACACTCAATCACATTCATTAACTAAAACTCAGACCTAACGAGCTTTGTCAATGCCAGGCAATGGCTCCTCTTTGTAGTAAGCTTAGCACGGCGAGCATACACATCAGCTTCCAAAACAGTGAGGACCTATGGACACAGCTGAAAAACTTCTCCAAACCCGGGCTCTCCCCAACGCAGTCAAAGGTCTTTAAGACGATGATTCCGACATCACTTTGGGCCCTCTAGTTGAATAGAAACAAAAGGATCTTTGCGGGCCAACATTTCTACATCGACAATGTCTGGGAGGACGCAATCTAGTTCATAACATCGTAGGGAGGCACACTGACAGATGCACGCTCGGTGAGGATGTCGGGTGGGGCGATAGTCATTGACCCAAGCTAGAACAGTTGAGAATCCTCGTTTGGGAGGGTATTGACCTCCTTTGTATTTTCAATTTTGTTCTATTGTACGCCTCTCTGTTTCTCTAAAGATGGTCGGAATGCACATCTTTGGTGCACAATCCCCACCTCATTCTCGCATTTATTTGTACTTTAATATTTATATCTTATATATCCACTACACCTTAATTTGTGAATCAAAAGACATATTTTTAAGATAATTGATATATTCAAATATAAATGATGGTATTGTTGATGGTATTGTGATGTGTTTGAGAAAATGAAAATGAATTTATGAAAAATCTAAATTGTACGGTTATATTCTAGTCTACTTCAAATGGAATGCAATAGATTTTAAAATTTTCAATACTACCAATTAATCGTGATATTTGTATTTGAATAGTGTTGTATATATAATATGGAATAATTTCTATTTTTCTAGACATAGATTCTGACCAGGTACAATTTTTTAGAAAATTATTTACAAAATCGAACAGTTTATTGAACCAGAAAAATGAATAGGTTAAACGTCACTAGTTCAACCAGATTTAAAACATAACATTATCATGATAAAATAAAATATTGTTCATATTTATTTATCATCCTGGCCTTATTTTATTATATAAAATCTAAATTTTTTCATTAGATTTAATATATCTTAAAAATTAATTAACTGTATTAACAATCGATCTTCCATCAATGAAACTCGTATCCAATTCTGAAAAAAATAGATGGATCAATTATTTGTTTTTATCGGTTTCTAAAATGTTTAATTAACCGATTATGTACGAGGGCATACAATATAATTATTTGTTTATACCCTTATGAATATCTGCAATTTCATCCCCATCCCAAATGCATTGTTTGGCTGCTCATTTCTAACATCTTCTTCAGTTACATTTTCCTCTTCTTCTTTTGAAAATCCCTTTTAATTTATGAAAATCGGTTATTATCCCAAATCTGTGTCTTTTTCTCTTCCTCTTCTTCTCTACCACTGCCGTTTCTTTCTCTTCCATATCATTCTCATAAAACTTGTTTTTTGAACATTATCCTTCACAAACGATGAATCCGCCTTCGTTGGATGAGGAGGAGTTCCACCCGTTCAACGTGGCAGCGCTTCTGCACTCATCGGGACCACAGGAGGTAGAGGAAATGCCTCGAGCCAATGTCCGAATCAGCATAACGTGCTCCTCTGTTTCTTGTCGATGTTCAACGTATTCGGGTTGGAGTTGATATCTTCAACAGAATATGACATGGACTATGGTTTAGTCATTTTTTCATTAACTTCTCTTTCAGACCTCATTGGAGAATATTTGTACTCTAATGGAGTCCAATTTGTGAAATTGGTTTTGTTGCTGTCCTTGTGGTTGTCTATGTATTGCAGAATGAACTTTTTGGGTTAAATATTGTGGAGGAAATTTTTAGTGAGCTGACTTTACTGAATTTGAATTCCAGGTTATTGGGTATAATTTATATCTGATTGGAGTCCATGTGACATCCAACCCAACATAAGGTAGTTGCTTAATAGGGTCCAATGTTAAAAACTTCTTCTCAGCCAACCTAATTGATGTATGTGTTTTTATGTATTCTCGTATTCATCTTGATTTATTGTCCATGGTACATGATATATATAAATACAGATAATCTAATGTGAAAATCAATATCCAACAGGGATATGGATATTAAATATTTTTTGTCAGATTTTTTTAAAATTTTTAAAGAAATTTAATTGTTTTACCACTATCATATAAAGCTTGGGGTGTCGTGACACTCAATCTTCATATGCAACTCTGTGTGTAGTCTCATCGCTAATGAGAAAATAAGCAATATGCTTCATTAGATGAAACATGCAATTTTTTTTTCTATGTTAGTGAGTATGTACAATTCATTTAAGTAATATACTTCTTTATTTTAAAATGAAGGTACATGGTTTGTTACTATTTTTAGAAGTTTTGATGTAAGGAAGAACACCAATTTTGCACCATGAAAGTAGTGAAAACTTTGATATTTTTGCTTATTTTTTGTGTGTAGTTCATGTGTATCCAGTCACAACAAACATTCATCTATTTCTATATTATGTATATATAAGATCATAGAGATTTGAGGAGTCTTATAAGAAATAAACAGGGCTTATGCTGACTGAATTGCTTCTTTTTTATGAGATTTATCAATAATCGCATATGTTGATTAGTTTTGTCAGTGTTTGTATACTGGACTCTAAGATCATTTAGGATTCATGTGGAATTTTGTAAGTTTACACCTTCTACTGAGGTCATCATAGCAGTGAAATCGCAGTTGTGCTTCTCAATCACCTTAATGTATGCCCTTGCATGATGCACTTCAAATCAATTTATGAAAATATCAAGTAATTTATATTCTCTAAGGCAGGCAAAGTATGCATTTTTTTCCCTTTTGCATGTTGGTATTGCTCATCTGGGGTTCGGGACCGTATAGAGGAAGTGAATTGGTTGGGTGAGTGAGTTCTTGGTCAGCAGGTCGACAAGGATCTTCATCACTACAACGTGAGTATTACATGGGTTTTTTTTCGGATTCACTATTTTAGTAGTATTCAGTGATGTCATTACAACTTAGTAATATTTTTTAAAAATTTTCTAAATAACTTACCTTTGCTTTTTTATTTGTTCAGTTTGTATGTGTTTTCATTTATCAGGCTTATTGTTGGACTTGGGGTTACAATATAGTTAAAAGGAAACTAATAAAATATATATGGCGGGGTTGCAGGTCCCTTGTGTAGTAATGGCCCCTTATTGTTAGACTTGCTTTAAGAACATGACGAGGTTATTAGTGTAAATTTATAATCGAATGTATCTTTGAAAGCAGATAACTTTTGTATGTGATTACATTCTTGGTGGTGAGCTTGAGATGGATCTAGCTCAACTGAAGAACAATTCTCAAGGGACAACAGCGATGATCAAGACTTTTTATATTGGCTTTATTGATGTTTGATGGGATTTACAAATCGTCTAAATTTTGATACTCAATCATGGTCTATGTAGGTTGATTGCTTTCACTGTTAATTACACTTAATACTATAGATTCCATTATTATTCCCAAAAAAACTACAGGTTTTTAACTTTTTTTGTTAGATTCACATATAAAAAGGTGCATGATTACAAACAGATGTTAGATTGTTCGGTTCACTTATTATTCTTTAATGCTTTGGATATAATATTGTAGCATTGTTAAATTAGAATATTGGCTATTCATCTGTTTAGCTCCGTATACACATTATGACAAGTATCTTGGATTTCCTTTACTCCTTACTTTTCATGTTGTCATGTTTTATAATTGCGCTCTTTTTTTTCCCTTTGCTTTTCATTTTGCGTTTTAGTCGCACATTTATCTAATATTTATATTTATGTTGGATATGTAGTGATATTGATTTGGGTCCCATTCAAAATTGTTTTTTCTTTACATTCCTCATATTTGCTTGATTCCTCATATTTACTTATTCAGGCCTTTCCATGAATTCTGCTGTCTCAATTACACATATAGATCTTGCTTTTGTAACTTTTTGATACTTTCTTTGAATTATTTATTGTTTTTTTTTTTTGGAAGAATGATGCTTCCCAGGATTTGATCCTTTGACATCTTTTAAGGAGGTGGGAGGTGTTAACCGACTTAACCAAAGCTCGTTTCGCAATTATTTATTGTGTTGTGTTCTTTTTCTTTAGGGATGATTCTTCTCTAGGGATGAAATAGGCAAAAAAGTTAATGTGATTCTTAAAAGCATATTTTCGGTCTGATGAAAAGTTCTTGTTCTGGGATTGGTTTTATTTCACTGGTTTTCATCCTATCATATCACAGTTTACTTAGATTTCAAAATCCACTTACAACCTATTATACTTTCTTGTGCTCTTTGTTGTGGATTTGATTTACATACATCTCTTTTTTATATATTTATATATTGTTTGTTCTCACTGAATTCCTTGTGATGTTTTTCACTACATCGAGTTTGGTATTCAGATTTTGTGTTTTCAGGGATCCTATAGAAGATCAATAAGCTATCAATCGAGTTCCTCAGATGTTGGATATCCTACAAGTGAAAGTACGCTGCTGCTATCATACTACTACTACTACTATGACTACACGACTACTACTACTACCACTACCACTACTACTACTACCACGACTACTACCACTACCACTACTACCACTACTACTACTACTACTACCACTATTATTTTTTCTTTTTCTTTTTTTGTGTGTTTGTAGAATAGATGGAAGGATGGGTTCGGGTGATAGTCCATTTATCCTTCCTAAAATATGCGAGGACATGAGGGTTGCATAATGAGGTTCTCATACTACTTGTCCTTGAAGATGAATCATGAGCATCAATCAATACCTTCAAAGGACTTGTTTTAATGGTGTCAATGCATTATCAAGTGCTCACAATTTATAACATGATTAATGTTTTTTTCAAATGCCATTGAAGTGATTTAGAGTTTATTTTATATCTATAAATGTCTGGTAAGGTGGGCTATAATTTAGAATAGTTCAAAGAACTGGGTTTATATTTATCTTGTACAGTTGTACATATGAACAGATTCGTATAGATATCTCATTTATATGTATTGATTTTAATCTGGTAGTTTGCCATGCCAATTTTTGCGTCTTGCTTTTGTTCTGTATATATAGATCTGATTTGTTTCCTTAATTTTTTAAAGATAAATGTATGCATTGTTATTTTAAATGTGATTATGGATTCTGTGTGGGCAAGGAAACATAAAAAAAAAAAAAGACATTTCAAGTCCATCATTTGTTTTGTTCATATATGCTCTATTTTTTAGATTCGACTATCGCTTTTTAATCATGTTTGCACTCATTAGTATTCTTATTGTGTTGTGTTCTACTTTCATTAAAAGTTCAACGTTTTCAAAGAATTGTTTTACACTTGTATGGTGTAGTTAATAGCCTTTCTGACGCGGCGAAGGCGGCGGGAAAAGAAGAAAATCAACGTTTTCCTCTTTGAAGAAGAAGATCACCGTCTTCTTAGATAAATCCTTGAATCCACAAGGTGTCCTTGAATCCACAAGGAAAAATAAAGAAAATAAATTTTATTAATCTGAATTACCTATTCAATTGTGGTAGCACTCCTATTTATAGGCCACAATTGATTACAAATCTAAATAGTTAAAATACTAACAAACTTTATCCTAACCACAATTGGTTACAAAACTAACAAACTTATTTGAATAACTAAAAAATACTAACAAACTTATTCAAATTTAAAATAGAAAAGAATCTAACAAATCTAAAACAAATATATCCTACATCAGTCTCCCCTGCTTGAAAAGAACTCGTCTTCGAGTTCAAAAGAAAGGAGATTGAACCATCAGAGGCTTATATTTGATATAATCAAATGGCTCAGTCATGTAGAACTCCCTCTCGATCTTGGTCTTTGACTTTTGATTTGGCACGTCCTTGTAGTTGACCCTTGGTAAGAGTAAAGAGCTTTTCTTAACCGGAACAATTTTATGTGGCTTTTCATTCAATGTGCCCAACACAATTTTCTGTCCATTTTTCACAAAGATATAGACGTTCTCTCTTCCTCTATGAGTCGCATCCACATCAAATAGCCATGGTCACCCAAGAATTATATGACAAGCATCCATATTAACCACATCACACCATACTTCTTCAGCTTTTCCCTATGGTAAAACGAACAAGACAAATATCTGTTATGTTAATTTCTGAACCCATCTTGATCCAACTAATTTTGTGGGGAGTTGGATGCTTCTCTATTTCTAGTCCGAGTTTCTTCACCAATTATGTAGACACAATATTTTCGCAGCTCCCACTGTCGATGATGACATCACATGCCCTTTTATTAATGGTGCATCGAGTCTGGAATATGTTGTGTCGCTGTGTGAGTTCTTCTTTCTTTGGGGTTAGAAGAAGCGATTGGACCAACAAAGAATGCAACAATAAGTTTCCTTCATCTCCTCCAATCACCTCTTCAGGATCATAGGAGAGAAAAAAATCATCGCCATCTTCTTTTCGCTTGTTATCATCGTCTTCTGGTTCAATTAGGTTCACAATGCTCCTTTTGGGACATTGATTTGAGCGATGACCTGGTTGGTTGCATCGATAGCACTTCTCTGGTGCTGGTCGTCCATAAGGATTGGTCCTTGAACTATCTTGAACTCTTGGCGGAGTTGCTTCATTCGCTTTAGTTGACTCATTCACCACATTCCGATCTATAATAGTAGGTGGTGGGTGGGCCATAAGTTGTTTCCCCATGGTTGAAGAAGATGATTCAAAAGAGCTCTTGGACACCACACTGTCGGTGTTGAAAATCCGTGTGTGTGGTGGTTCTTCGGGGATTTGGATCTGGTGCGTGTCCTGGCGGGCTCGGTCGGATCATCTCTCGGAAGGGTGGTGGTGTCGTTCCTGGTTGAGGCGCCCGACAGCGGCTCAAGAGGATTCAAGGGGGTGTGTGATCGCCACCTGCTTTTTCAAAAAGCAGGAAAAGTCGGGTTGGATTTGATCGCCTACGTGGGGAGTTTGTGGGGTCTCCGCTCTGAGACACAGATATACCGTACACAGAGGTGAAAAACTGGTAATCCGATTCTGCTTCTGGCTTAGCTAGAGGAGTCTTGGGTCAAGTGGACTGTGGATATGGGGCGGCTAGTGGGATGGAGCCGTCGGGTATGGGGCGGCTACTAGGGTTTAGCCGTCCAGGGCCTGGGTTGGTTTGGACAGAATCTGGACAGAAAATGGGTTTGGTTTTTACAGAGGTTTAAGTTGGGCTTAACCTGGGTTTTTGGAGGGTGGATTGAGATGGGTTTTTTTGTGTAGGGAGTGGGTTTTCCTCTCACAAATGGGACTCTCTCTCTCTCTCTCTCTCTCTCTCTCTCAAGGGATTCCAAAATAGTGGGTGTGGGAATTGTGGATGTTGGAGATTGAGGATGTTTGTTAATTGGTGGATGTTTAGAAAGGCTTGCGACCCCCTCTATTTATAGTAAAAGAGAGGCAGAGGAATATCTAGGGGGTAATAGAATGGCTTGGTTAATAGTGTGTTTGATTAGACCTCTCATTAATTATTTGTGTTTTCTATCAAGGACCAGGTGAAGGGCGGCTAGTTGAAACTAGCTGCCCAAGATGGGGCGGCTACTTCCTGGTAGCCGCCCCATCATGACCTACCAAACGTCCCATCTCTGACAATACTTGGTTTGAACCGGCCAAGGTGGGGCGGCTAAATGTCATGACCCGCCGCAATGATAAGCATTTAATACTGCTTTATGTCCCATCCAGGGAAGCGATTTGGGGTCGGCCAGGGGGGCGACTAGTGTAAACTAGCCGCCTGATATGGGGCGGCTGGTTAGGGTTAGCCGCCCCTTTCCAGGGCTCTGGGTTTTCTAAGGTTCGGACCAGGGTTTTAGGGTTTTCGATTTTTGTTTAGATCTGTTTTCTATCTAATGCCCAAATGTGGGTCATTTTCAAGTGTTACTTGAAGTATTTTCATCTTTCTGGACGGTCAAAATTGGGGTATCTACACACACGTGCTCACGATCTCTCCAATTGTGATTCTACCTTCATGGCAGCATTGATGGCATCAATCAAGGTATAATTCACCTGCATCGACACGCGATCTTGGATCGACAATCATAATCCATGGATGAATCGAGCAACTTGTTGTGATTCAGTCTCCATAAGGTCATTGCGCGATGATAATCTGTAGAATTCTTCAGTGTAGGCTTGAACTGTCTTACTGCCCTGCTTGCAGTTCTGATATTGTTGGAATAGGAGTTGTTCATAGTCCGGCGGAAGGAATCTCGCTTTCAACAGACGTTTCATTTTCATCCACGATCGCACAGACGCTTTTCTCTGTCGCGTACAAGAAATCTGTAGTTGCTCCCACCACGCAGAAGCTCCTCCTTTCAACTTGTACGCCACAAGCTTCGCCTTCCTCTCCTCAGGAATATCCATATAATCAAAGAAGCGCTCAACTTCAGCTAACCAATCTAGGAATTCTTCGATATTAAGATGACCATTGAAACTCGGAAGATCAATCTTCATACGAAAATCCCTTGAATTATGCATCTCGCGATCACGATTCCGGTCTACATCTTTGTGACCTTTAAAAACTTCATCAACAAAATCTTCATCGCTGCTGCTTTCTGGTTCATAGGTTGGGTTCCTATATGTTCGGATGGGATGGCGATCACGAACCGGACGAACATAAACTCCATGATCGTTGCTGTGTCTATTTTGAATTTGATCTGGTCCCATCATGAGTTTAGCAAGGGCTGCTTGAATCTCCTGTACTGCTTGTCTGGTTTCTTGTTGGAATTCATTGAATTCAGCTCTCGTAAGCATTGAATTTACATGATCATCGGCGCCGGAGAGACCTCCCATCATTGTAGTTTTTTTTTTTTTTGTGGGCTTGCGGGTATAGGATGGGGGGGGGTGTGATATGATGGTTTGGTTGGTTTGTGTTAGTGGGTAATCTGATGGTTGTGGGAGGGATTTTTTTTCAATAAATAAATAAACAAAAGTAGGAGAAGATGTCAGGGGCATATGGATTTGGTTTGGGTGAGCAGGAATTTATGGATACGGGTTACCTGGTAGAATAGAAAAGATGCGGTGATGACGGCTCCGATTGTGATGAATGTGGAATCCAAGATGAAGAAGCGATGATGGTCAGACCAAGGTAGTCGGGGCTCTGATACTAACTGACGCGGCGAAGGCGGTGGGAAAAGAAGAAAATCGACGTTTTCCTCTGTGAAGAAGAAGATCACCGTCTTCTTCTTAGATAAATCCTTGAATCCACAAGGTGTCCTTGAATCCACAAGGAAAAATAAAGAAAATAAATTTTATTAATCTGAATTCCCTATTCAATTGTGGTAGCACTCCTATTTATAGGCCACAATTGATTACAAATCTAAATAGTTAAAATACTAACAAACTTTATCCTAACCACAATTGGTAACAAAACTAACAAACCTATTTGAATAACTAAAAATACTAACAAACTTATTCAAATTTAAAATAGAAAAGAATCTAACAAATCTAAAACAAATCTATCCTACATCACTTTCTGTTGAGCAGATACTTGAAGAGAGTATGATATCAGTCAGATAAACACACAACAAAACAACAGACCAGAGTTGTAGTAAGCATCATTTCAAATCTTTATATTTTAATAGGGAAAATCCATATAACCCCTCCAATCTTCATATATCCATATAACCCTCTGTAATCAGACCCAAAATCCATATAACCCCCTCCGTCTGCCTTCCGTCAGCCGAGTTAACGGCGAAATTAGGAAAAATCCATATAACCCCCTGTAAACTGGCCTAAATCCATATAACCCCCTGCAATCTTCATATATCCATATAACACCCTGCAATCTTCATATATCCATATAACCCCCTGTAATCTGGAAAAAAGTATTTCTAAAAATTCAAAAAAAAAATCCTTTTGGCATTTTTGAATTTTTTAAAATATTTTTTTTCAAAAATTGTCACATCTATCATATCACACGTACATCTCTCATACTTATTCCCAAACATAAATAATTTATGCAGGGGTATAGTTGTCATTTAAAAAGTCATAAACTCTTATCCATCTCTTATCTACCATTTATTCTTATTTTATATAAGATGAATCAAACAATAAAAATATCAATTTTACATTTCTCAATAAGAATAATAGAAAATACAAAAAAATAAAGATTTACAATCCATTAGATGTTAATGCATGTAAATGTTAATTTACTCTATTATCAATGTGTCGGGGTATTGATTATGAAATCACATGTCATTTATAATTCAAAAATTAAGAATAAAAAAACAGGAATAAATAAAAAAAATACTCTATGATTAATAAAAAAATTATTTTTTTATTTTTGAATTTTTAGAAATATTTTTCCCAGATTACATGGGATTATATGGATTTTTTCCAAAATTACAGGAGGTTATATGGATATATGAAAATTGCAGAGGGTTATATGGATATATGAAGATTGCAGAGGATTATATGGATTTAGGCCAGATTAAAGGAGGTTATATGGATTTTTCCAAATTTCGCCGTTAACTCGGCTGACGGAAGGCGGACGGAGGGGGTTATATGGATTTTGAGTATGATTACAAGGGGTTATATGGATATATGAAGATTGTAGGGGGTTATATGGATTTAGGCAAGATTTCATGGGGTTATATATTTTTTTCCCCATTTTAATAACATCTTACATTTGCATATTTTTTCTGATAATGATTATGCTTTTATCCATAAAATTTAACATTACATACTTTTAACATCAATGACATTTTTCTATCACGTGCAGTAACAATTTGACTTTATTGCATTTACAATAAAGAACTTTGTCGAAAGAGAAGACAAAGACTCAAAAACTTTCAAACAAATAAATGGAGCTTTCTGTTACATTTCCTTTTCCATTGAGACATACATTTATATCATTAAGCATCATTTATAAAATATCAAGATTTTGGATTGTTTTTAAAAATCAGTTCTTCTTGTTGCTACATGTCATATTATTGGTATTATTTTATAAGATATGGTTAAATGCACCTTAGTTGGAAATAATATGACAGACAATCCGTGTGATAATCCTGTGTGGTGTTGATTTTAAAAAATGGTAGGGGTATTAATGAAATATATATTTTTATGAAAAATGCATATACCTTCATATGGTATCATTGATATGAACATTGAAAAATTGTTAACATGTTATATACCTTTATAACGAGATATAAACATTCTTAGATAAATATATGGATTCCAAATATTGCGTGTAATAATACTCTATTATTGATTACTAGGAAGCATGAAGATCTCACAATATATTATAGTTTAAATTGCTCCATTGCTTGGTATAGGTGTATAAAGTTTTTCAAGGTTTTCTGAAGAATTTCAATTTCATTCTAATTAAACATGTTTATTCCTTCTTTTCTTATATTGTCTTTTATAAGTTTTATATAATTTACACTTTGCATGTATTATAATCATTGTGCTCATGTTTAAAAAAAATTATCATTATTAATGTAATAATTTCAAATCAATCAATAATCTCAATTAATATTCATCCATTATAATTTAACAAAATCAATTCATGTGCAACGCACATGTACATCAACTAGTCCTCTAAAAAGTGCTCTCTCTTTCGAAGATACATTATACATATATAAATCTATGATGGGCGAACAAATGTGAACACAATAATTTCTAGTGCAAGCGTCAATTTAATTAATTTTTGAACTAATAAGCTCAATGTTTTTTTAAAATTTTAATATTTGATTATTAAAATTTTGATTTTTCTGTTAAATATGAATAAAACAGCTTTTTCAATAAAGAAATTCTATTTTTAATTTTATTTTTTTACTCGGAATAATATACTTTTAAATAAAATATATAAATAATATAGATGACTAGGAAAGGAAAATTTTCAATTTACATATCAATTACTCTCCCACAATTGTATTCTTGGTTGCGGCACGTGTATAAAATTAGTATATGTTAATAAGATTAAACATTAAATTAATTTTAATAAAAGTCAATGAATAAATATTTAAAGCCATTAGAATGTAAAACGTGTGATGATATGAACGCCTTAGAAAGTCTCATGGACAGTATTGAATGTGAGAAAGAAGTGAATAATTTTTTTTGGTCAATTTACTCTTACACTTTGATCGTTGTTTTTTTTTGTTTTTTTTTACTTCTGAAGTAGCTGTTTCAACTTCAACCATAAATTTTAGATATTTTTTTTATTTCTCATCAAACAAATAATATCTTCATTTATCCAATGAGCATCAAATGTTGATGTCATTCAAAATCGTTCACATTTGATAAGACCCGCGATAACATGAAAACCACAAAACCCAAACAAAATCCAAATCGTATGTCTACACGCAAGTGTACAAAAAAACACGCACCTCGTAAAACATAAGAAAAAAATTATAATATATAAACATTTTCGATGCTCAAATTTAAATTATTTTCAACTATTTATCTATACTCATGCTAAAAAGAAATTTTATTCAAATTTTTATAAAGGAGACTCAAACTTTTATCTACAATTTTAACGTTTTTTTTTTTCACATTATATAAAATTTCTTATAAATAATCGTTTTTATACTTATTTAATGGGCAAATACATATTTTGTAAAAAATAAACTGGTGAGCCTAATTGCACACATGGAACTTGGAAGACCCGAATACAAAATCCAAACCGTCCGTTATCATAATGCACTCAACCTCACATAAACACACACCTCTCAGTCTATTTAAATCCCCCCAAAAAAATCCCCAGATCAATCAGAAGAGCTCATCATCTTCAACACCTTCTTTTCAATGGCGACAAACCCTCCTCCGCAGCCGCCGATGGGATACCCTCCGACGGCTCCTCCACCGCCAATGGGTTACCCGGGTGCTCTGCCACCGATGGATTACCCGGGTGCTCCGCCGCCGATGGGATACCCGGATGCTCCGCCGCCGATGGGTTATCCGGGTGCTCCGCCGCCGATGGGATACCCACCGTCGGCGCCGCCTCCAACGCTTCCGGCGGGATGCGTGGCGGTGGTGGGTCAGCAGTACTGCGCGCCGTATGTGGTGGATCTGACGGTGAGGAAGAAGGCGTTGAGCCTGTCGAGGGGGGACTTCGTGGTCACCGACGTTAATGGCGCCCTCCTCCTGAAGGTCCAGGGGAAGGTCTTCAGCATCATAGACCGGCGGGTCCTCGTCGACGGCACCGGCAACCCCATCGTCACCATGCGCAGGAAGGTCCCATCTCTCTCTCTCTCTCTCGCTTGATCAGTTTTCTCTGTTGTTTTTTGTTTTTTGTTTTTTACTAAACGGTAGTCACGCGTCTAATTTTATTTCAAAATCAAATCGAATATGTCCAAAGCATGTAAATGTAGAGAAGCAGTCTGTTAAAAAAACAAAGCAAACAAAATCAATAATTACACCACCAAGACTACTCCTCCATCATGATTTCTCCCCCCCCCCCCCCCTCTGACACACAAAACTTTGCTTGCCCCATACACACAGTCCCCAATTTTTGATAAATTCTCTGTTGTTTTGTTGTAATTGATTTTTTTTGTGTTCGGTGAATCGTGACCATTAAATTGTGAAAATATTTTATCTATTTATATAAATTGTTTGCGAAAACTATAATTTGGTTGTGTTCTTTATTGTGTTGAATATTAATCAAATATGGATTGTGAAAAAAACGAGGTGGATAAAAATTTAAAAAAAATCAAAATATAATTTGATATATAGCCCTTTCATACAGCAGCTTCACCATGTTGCAACTCCACCCCTAAAATAATTTTTTGGGGTTCTTTTGGGGTGGGGTGGCCACCGTCCTCCACCCACCACTTTCATCGCCCTCCTCCCTGACATCCCCATAATTTTAATTTAGGGTGTGTTTGTGTACAAAATTGAAAGGAAAATAAAAGAAAGTGAATGAATTTGAGTCAAAGAAAAAGTGGTGAAAAGTAAAAAAAAAATTCATTTAATCAACTTTCAAGGTGTTTATGCATGTGGTGGAAAAAAAATTTCATCACTTTCTCTCAATTTCTCACTTATGGGGAAATGAAAAGTTTTTTCCACTTTTTCTAATAAGACAAAATCAGAGGGAAAGTTATGAAAAAAAAAATTTCCTTATTTGACACAAATGCTAGCTTTTTGAATGGTCAAAAGGGAAAATTTTTACTTTCTCTCATTTTCCTTCACTTTCTATCATGCACAAACACACCCTTAGTATGTTTGATTCTGCAGGCTGTATGGTTGCACGATTGCAGAAGCACATTCCTGCAATCAGAAAACTGCGTAATCGCAAAACCAAACACACCCTAAATACAATATGTACTTTATGATGTGAGTTTGTATTCTATTCATAAATATAAGAAAAATATAAGAAGAAATGCGTTCAATTATTTTAGCATGCATTTTATTTATTATTTTTGCAAAAATGTGTGCTTTATTAGACAAACATTTTCTTGACATCATTAATCGATGATCAGATGATGACTGTACACGATCTCTGGGAAGTGTACCGCGGCGAGAGCATGAACTCGAGTGACCTGCTCTTCTCAGCGAAGAAATCTTCCTTCATTCAGCCGTTGAAGACGCAACTGGACGTTTTCTTGGTCCCCAACACGGGCGAAAGTGTCTGTGATTTCAAGGTGAAGAGCGGCTTCTTCGAGCGCTCCTACACCATCTGCATCGGCGAGTCCAACACCATCATAGCCCAGGTAATTAAACAGCGTTCGCACAATAATAATTATGATTGTATGACTGTAAAATGAACTTTGTCATTTAAACTTGATGAATGGTTGTGCAGATGAGGAGGAAATACACAGTTTCAAATGTACTGCTGGGGAGAGACACATTCAGGGTGACGGTCTACCCGAACATAGATTACGCGTTTATCGTCGCTCTTGTTGTGATTCTGGATGAGATTAACAGGGGCGATGATGACTTATGAGTGATCAAGTTTTCTGTTTTTGTGTTCTGGGGGTGATTAAGTGTTTACTTACTTGCTTATATGTGTTAGCTTGAGTTAAGCTGATTATTATGTGAAGATGTTTGAATGCATTTATAGATTAATAGATGAAAGTATATGTGTTAGCTTGAGTTAAGCTGATTATTTATGTGAAGATGTTTTTATAAGTAAAAGTATATGTATCCATATGTGCATTGTTAGAAATAAGCTCTGAATTAATTAATTATATTTATCTACTTTTATAGGTCAACTTTGTCACAAGTCATAAGGGCATGATTGTGTAATTAAGCCACCCAAATTGCGTGGGTGGGATTAATCAATATGCGATCGTTGACGTGATATTAATTGACATGAATCAATATTGCACTTCTGAATATGTTGATTGTTTCACATGAATGTGAACCGATATTAAAGATCCACTAAGTGCTAATCAAACATGTCATGAAAGGCATTAGACAAAGTATGTCAATTTATATTACTATATAAAAGTCTCTTAACACAAAAAACTGTCGAATGACCATTTTATCCCTAACAATCCATTCAATCCCATTACAATCCATTTCACTATTTCACCCCTTTTAATTAATCACAACCATTTAATCATTTTACCCCTACAATTCTATTTAATCATATGAAAATCCATTCATATCATTGTAATTTCATTCATAATTTATTCCACTACGCACATTTCATAATATCATGGCATATTAAAATTTTAAGCCTTACATTTCATCGTATTTATATGTTTTATCATAATTATATGATGACTAATATAAATATATCATAATTTACATCAATTATGATAAAATTATATTAATATATTTATTAACTTATAATTAAATTTCAATATCACAATATTACGAGGATAAATGGATGCTTATAGAATGAAAGTGTTTTGAATATTTTAATATACGCCGACTAAAATTATATTAATATATTTATTAAGTTATAATTATATTTGAATATCAAAATATTATGAGGATATAAAGAGATGCTCAATGTTATAATATATTTATACTCTATTTTTATTATTAAATTTATGTTATAACATGTCTATGAAAAATTTCAAAATAAAACTTATGAGCCATCACCTATTCTTTTAATAAACCCTCCATATGATGCATGCCATTTCTTCAAACATATGATGCATGGGCGTTTGTGTTCAATTGTTTTACACTTAAATTTTTATTAATTATTACACATTTAGTGTTCAATGCAATTATAGGGAATGCCATTTATTGGCACTGATTTATTTCCAAAGACAGTTAATGCCATTTATTGTGTATATATATGTGTTTTAAAACCACTACTTATATACACAAGCAAAAGCAAAAATGATAATTAATATATAAATATATTTATTTAATATTTAATGTTCCCATTACTTTCATATTTGTTGAAATTAGGATATATATAAAAGATATGATCATATTTAAAGTTTGTATATAATTATCATATTAGTATGAATTTCATTTAAATATAATCCACGTCACGTATTCAAATGGCCAAAAATTTAAAATTTCAAGATTTGCTATAATGTGATTCTGAACTTTTAATATCAATAAAAATATGAAATCTATTTCAAATTTTTCTTTAATTTGAATGTTAATTTGATTTTATTCTAAATACTATCCATATCACAAAAGACAATATAATTAACAGCGATTTGTTTTTGAATTATGAAGAAAATCTGAAGATTAATTAAGCAGACGAGATTGTGTCCCATGATAATCGTTGATTATATATTTTTTAAAATATTTAAATTCAAATGTGTTGCTTAGAAATTGAATGGTAAAAAAAAGAACAAACCCAAAAAATTAATAATATTTGCATTCAAAATTCGTAATTAATATATAAATAGATGTAATTAATATTTGTAATGCTGCCATTTTTTAAAAGTTGGAAAATTTTAACAATATAAAGACAATATAATACACAAAAATATTTAATTTTCCTTATTTCTAAAACTATATTTCATCATTATGATTGTAATTATATATGTAAAATAAATTGTGAACAAATCCAATGTGATGTTTAATATGTTTCTTACCTCTGGTTTGTTTCTAATTTTATTAAAATGTCTATATCTATTATATGCAACTTATATATATACTACCGATCTTAGAAAGGCTTTTATCAGACACTTTTATCATTTCCAAACAATGGAAATCCACCTGTATCTAAGTCGATTAATTATTCAAAAAATATTTGAATCCAATTTGAATCTGTATCCGAAATATAATAAATATGTCATATTCAAATATCCAGAGCGCGAATATGGATATCAGTCTATATATCCGACCAAAAAAAAAATTATAAAAATATATATAATTGTATTATATACTGTTCATATTGTTATCTTATATGATTAATTACAATGATAATATATTATAATATTAATAAATTTTCAATATATAATATCTATTAAGGAAAAATAAACATTAAAATCCCAATTTTAATTTTAGTATCCCTTTAAAATATCATTTAATTATTCAAATTAATATTAATATTTAAACATGTTAATTATTTAAAAATATTCATATCCAATTCGTATATAAATGGATCCGAATATAAAAATATATTCATATTAGATATGGATATTAACATATCTAATATGTTTCTGTCCGCTCATCTGTATCACATTGAAGTTGGTTCGTGTTTTCTTCCTCTTCACTCTTTGAACTACCCATTTTGGTCTCACATGCAGGTATAAGCTCGGACTGTATTCAATTTATTCATTGATGCATCATTTATTTTTTTCAATTGAATTTTTTCAATTAATTCTCTTTAGCCTTACTGATGGAAAACGAGGAGTCTCCCATTTAGCCGTTCGTATTCGGAAAACTCACAAAATAATAATAAAAAAAACTTTGCTTCTCACCCTCTCTACTTCGTTTTGAAACTTTTGTCAGGACGCAAAGATGACGGAAGAGGGGGTCGGAGAGCAGGTCGGGTGGAGGGAGGAGAAGACGCGGAGGAGCTCTCAGTGGGAGGTGGACCACCAACAGCCATCGATGCCGGTGGTTGTAACAATTCAAATCCCTTGTTGTAAATATTTTTTTTTAAATTTTGTTCATCTATTCCTTGGAAGGAAATTATAGTCAAATATATCTCCTAGACCTGGGTAGGGTTCTTTTTCATGTATTTTCTGAAATATTTTTTAATGGATTGAATAGCAGGAAAGTCTACCACCTTCATTCATATGAAAAAAGGAATACATTTTCTATAGTCACCAACCAAAACCAAGAAAGACAATAAAATTGATAAAGGATCGATGACTTAAGGGATTTATGGTTAAGTATTACATATATACTGTACAGTTTCATAAGTATGAGATGTATGCTCCCAACATTGTTCTCATGCTGTTTCTTTATATGTTTAAAACTCTTTGCTCTCCTATTCATGAAGACTTCATGATATGGCTATAAGTATACATGTTATTGCTGCTTCATATGCTCTGACCCATCTTTGACAAAATACATGTTGCTTTCAACTATCAAGTTTATAACACTTCGCGTATATCTACATAGACAATGTTTAAATCATTGGTGTATTGAGGATAGTTGTCCAAATTTAATTCACACGATGGATGGGCTAAATAGTGTGAAGCCAGGGTTTCATGTTGGCAAAATTGACCAGTTCGAGGTGGGTAGTTGTTGATGCCTCCAGGGAGCAGTTTATTATCTCTCTCTGAATATAGCATTGTTGAAATTTGATCTATTTAAGTTTTCGCTATCAATTTGGTTAAACTTAATGTAGAAAAATGGATCTATCAGGAATAATTGTTGTGTGTAATTGTATGTCATCAATTTGTGTGTGTAGAGAATATCATCTTCTATCTTGAAAATCTATCAGTGAACTCCTTGTTTTAGAGTCCCCATTGACGTGGTATTTACTTTGTTCTTAATTTAATTATTCATAGTAAATAATCTTGACTGTTCATACATTTATGTAAAATGTCAATGCATGTTTATTGATTTTTATTGTAGATATCTCACCATTTTAATATCATGCATTTTGAATGCAGTGGACATTTCACTTTATCAAAACAAATGATTATATTGTTCTATTGTTGTGGAGGGTTATAGCCTTTTTTAGTTATAGTTTAGATTCACATACACCGCCTTCTGTTCTTGTATCTTTGAATGAACTGGCAGATTATTTTGTTGCTTATTTATATTTTAAATTTATAATAATTTATTTGTGGCTTTCACACATTTGTTCTTGTGTCTTTGAATATACTGGCATACTTATTTTTTGCTTATTTATATTTTAAATTTATAATAATTTATATGTGGCTTTCACACAAAAGCTTAGATCTATGTTGTCACACATTCTCTTCCAAATATATTTAATTGTAAAACACTCCTGTAAATCTTGGTTTTTATACTCAACATGGAAATGCAATATGCATAAATATTATGTTACGCCCCGAAACATTACCAATCATACAATAACCAACAGGGGTCAAATAAGATAACAAGGCTACAGGAAAGTAGTAGCCAATAAAAAGAAATGATGCGGAAGTATAATATACAAATTAGTCTGTAAATCAAAAACATTATTACAAACCCGAATACACGATAACTGTCCTGTGAGAGTCCAAGTCTAGCCTAAATAAAATCATATGTGCAACACGCACGATTACCAGTATATACACAAAGAAAATGGGGTTGCTGACAGCCTCGCACTCGCTAACCGAAAGGTGGGATACTCTACGCACGAACCACGCCAGATAGATGCTCTAGCTCCACGCCAACCCAGTCCCTGGTGAAAAATAACACACGAGGGGTGAGCTACAAGCTCAGTGAGTGGCAAGAATCCACGCTCTATAAATATAGTATAATATTAAGCACATTGCTCTTATAAGGAAAAATATATGCGGAAGAACCCCAACCGATACATGTCACGTGGAGATGTGACCTCAGCTCACCTCACCCTTGACCCGGAGGGGAACTCCTAGGACTCTTGAAAAGCAATTAATTCATTAATAGTAATGTGTGGTATCTCAAACTAGTACAACACTTCAAAGATTATCTACATCGATGTATAATACGTTACGATGCCTTGCATCATCCGGTAGCCCTCTCCCTGGCGGCCTTCCAAGATAGGTACGAAGCCACAAGGTATTGAAATACACATTGAGCCTCCTATGATGTGGTGGCACTATCCAGGATAGCTTCAACGCTCGAAATCTTCGACGCACGACGATATGGGAGAAAGCACTCTAACCCCATCCTCGCCTTCATCCCTAAGGTGACATGAGACTATTAGAAAGGAAATCAACTCGCTAACTCCCTTAACCTTCCGGTAGCCTTCTCCCGGGTAGCCCTCTTCCTGACAGCCTTCCAAGATAGGTACGAAGCCACAAGGATATTGAAATACACATTGGGCCTCCTATGATGTAGCGGCAGAATCCAGGATAGCTCCAACGCCGGGTAGCTTCAACGCGGATACGAGGTAGGGGAGAAGCATGCCACGCTCACAATACGATCATCAAGGATCAACTATAATCATCTAGAAATCAACTCGCTAACTCCCTTAACCTTCCGGTAGCCCTCTCCCGGGTAGCCCTCTTCCTGACAGCCTTCCAAGATAGGTACGAAGCCACAAGGGTATTGAAATACACATTGGGCCTCCTATGATGTAGCGGCAGAATCCAGGATAGCTCCAACGCCGGGTAGCTTCAACGCGGATACGAGGTAGGGGAGAAGCATCATCAAGGATCAACTATAATCATCTAGCAAATACAATGCTAATGAATTCTCTTGAATTTCCATACAGATGCATCACTCGGATGCAGGGAAAGGTAGTTAAGTTCTCACACTTAGCAATGGGGAGGCATGACCCTAAAGGCGGGTCATCCACATGCCTATTACAGATAGGCCAAGCATACTATCATTGCTATCGATTAACGAATACCAATACGATAAATGAATTCTTCTGAATTCTCATACGAGAGCATCGCAAGGATGCAGGGTATATAAACTGCTACATTTGCACATTAAAATAATAAAGTATGACCTAACTGAGAGTCATACATCCACCTATTTCAGATAGGCCTAATCTATTTATCATGAGTGCGATAATGATAGGAAAAATTCTAATACCTTTGAGGTGTAAGAGTCCCATTACCTTAGCCATCACTCTAAGCAATTATTGAGACACAATCAAAGTAAATGATTCTCATCCACATTCCACTATGTAATCATCTAATAAGGATAACGTCAAAAAAAATGAGAATTAAAACATCTATTAAAAATCTCATCGGATTGGATAAATAAATATGTGATTCCCCTTCAATCAAATCACATATGACATTCAAGCAACACCTCACTAATATTTGTAATCTGAAATATCTATTTCATACTATACAAGCACAAAACACTTACATAGAAGACTAAACGGCTTCAGACATGGAAAACTCATCCATTAATGTGAATGAGACTAATATGAGTTCATGCTGTATATAATAAAACTTCTAGCAAATAATACGATGCTCGTTGTGCAAATGAGTTGGTTGAACCATTCAACATACACACAATTATCACAAGAGAGATATAAGGACTACCTGTCCGAATAACCTATTAATAAACCATGAATATGCACACTTTATACAATCCAACATAGGCCCGCTAGTAAGCTAGCATATATATCATACCATTAGCTAAATATGACACAACCATACTAAGCATTTACTAATAAGAAGGTGACCCTACAAATGGCTACCTATGGCATGTCATGCCCACTAACAAGCTAGCATAAATGTCATACTCTATACCTCATGTTATATAAGAACCCACAATTAAAGCTAACAAGTATGAGTCTAATATATTAATGCAATTTAGCAATCATGATTGAATATAATTAGGGTGCCCCGCGGATACGCGATGCACGATTATGTGCATCGAGCGCTTTCCGAAAGGGTGAATCGAACCACTCACAGATACTTGGATCGCCGCGCGTCCGGTCTACGAAATCTGCAAGAACAACCAATGATGCTCAATTAAATATAAAATATCTTGATACATATACAAGCCTTCTTCATGAAGACATCAATCCTTATATTGCCCACACCATGCATAATAACTCTTTGTCACATATTTATACAAGATTAGTCCATCTACTGCAATCAGCCCCAAACATTGGTATCCACAGCACAAAATACACATCCAAATATTCTAAAATAAATCACACACATTCTATGATGTGTTGGGATCATATTCCGTGAAGACATACTAACTTGATAAAATCTCTAAATGCCCGAAATAAATTATTTTCAGAAACCGATCAATTTCTGCGCGAATCCGGACAGACCATGAACATTAGGCTATATCTTTCAATACAGGTAACCAAATGACACCAAATTTGATATATAGCATCTAGACACATAGATGATCATATGAAATGAAGACACAAGCCTCAAAATATGCCTCCAAATACCTCAAACACAAGGATCTTAAAGAGACAGAAAATCTGCCTTACAACACAAAACCACCCCATTCATGCATTAATGCAACCATCTCATGTGCAGTAGCAATTACACATTACACTCTTCCAACAGCACCAAAATTCAATAATACACACTCATACAAGCATAAACACAAACACATACAAGGCACAAAGGGGAAGTGAATATACCTTGGGAAGAAGAGGAGATGGTGCACATAAGGAGTTCCACCACCATCACCACAAACAACCACCATCACACATGCCACATAGCACAGCCACAACCACCACCAAATCAGCCATCACATACACACATTAGCACAACACACTCACAAAGAGGGAAGGGAATACCTTGAGAGGGTGGAGAAGAGGGAAGCCAAGCTCAAACACACAAACCTTGCTTGATCTCCCTTTACATGCACCCAATCCAAGCACACCTTCTCTTTGGCATTTCATCAAACATGTGGGGGGCTGAACACATACAAAAGGGCTGAACCATGTGAGGGAGCTTGAGGGAGAGGAGGAGATGAGAAACAACAACATAACATACACACACAAACCTTGATTCCTTCACTTCTAACACTTCCTCTTCTTGCTCCATCTCCTTCTCCTTCCACCACCCAACACACACAACACCAAGGGCTGGACCAGATCCAAAAAGGGGGGAAAATTATGCCAAGGTCGTGCACATGGGGGTGGTTAAATAGGCAAAAGAGAAGTGAAAGACCGAGCTGTCCTCGGAGTTAAAACTCTGCGCAGCCTTCACTTAAACGGCCATAACTTCCTCGATACAGCTCCAAATTGCACGATTCCAATGGCATTGGAAAGATAAGAAGATTATCTACAACTTTCATGTTTACATCCAGATCAAATAACCTCTCCAGCTATTCCGAAATCTAGGCTAAACATCATACAGGGCTGCTGCCTGGATTTCATATCCCCAGGGTATAATTGGAAAAACACCCATAACTTTTGATACATGAATCCAGTTGATCTAATTCCACTTTTGTATGAAAGCTAACTTAACACTGAACATCTCATGATAAAACTAGATTTTTACTACTTCATCTTGGTCATTAACAAAATTAAATCCAAATACCAATCGAAACTGCATAATTTCTAAAAGACCTCAAAATGCTACAAAAACTTCCATTTAAGCCCAAGTGAACACCAGAACCACAAATATGCAATTTGATTTTGAAACTGAATGCCCGAACTATTAAAATAAATAAAACGCGATATTTGACCTTTAAAAGTGACACAGTCTTAACATCATTTCCTCCTTCGAAAAAATTTCGTCCTCGAAATTTAAGAATCTTAGTGGGGAAAGATAGGGTTATGCATCACGAATGGTATCCTTTTTACTCCCAAGTGGCCTAGGCACCAGACTGGTGCCACGGACTCACTTTATCCCAAGGAACGGTCTTGGTGTGGAGTCTCTTCTCACGTTGATCCATTATCTCGATCTACTGCTCCACGAACGACAGATCCAGCTTGAGGATGAGTCGCTCAAACGAAATGACCTGAGCAGGATTGTGGACATAATGTCTCAAATATGAGACAAGGACGACGGTGTGGGCATGAGCCAGCTGTGGAGGCAAGGCTACATGACAAGCCGCCTCCAAATGGGTGATGCTTCTCCAACTGCCCCACAGTCGAACACGCAGACACTTAGCATGTCCTTCAAGGTCTAAATCGTTCTCATTGCCTGGCTGTCCGTTGGCGATGAACACTATACTTAACTGGATGCTTCTGCCAAAGCCTACTGAAGGCTACACAAACACCCCAAAGTAAACCTCGTGTCTCAGCCTGAATGATTATCGACCGGAGTGCCATAAAGACTAATAATCACGGAGGCGAATATCCGCGTCAAATCGTCCAGAGACTCAGTCAGTCGGATAGGGAGGGGAGTGCGGACTTAATCAATTGATCAATGATCACCTAGTCGGCATCGCGACCCTAACACGACTTTAGCAAGCCCGCAATGAAATCCATGATAACACACTTCCACTTCCACTGAGGAATCCCGATGGACTGACGCTTCCCAATGCGATGATGATTCTCAAACTTTGCTTGAGGCATGCCACATGGAGAAACAAAATCACCCATGTCGCCTTTACATCACGCCATTAGCAACCTCGATGAAGACTACCTTAAATTAGTCCACGGAGATCCAATAAAACTTATGAGATCCCTAAAGGCATTCGACACATTCGTTAACCTTGACGACAGTACTTAAGACTCGTAATGCCCAAAACGGTCACGAAATGCCATCTATAGGACGTCCAACTCCCGGATCTCCAATTGGTGGTACCCTGCGAGGATCGATCTAAGAGAAGACACTCGCTCCCAGAGCTGGTCAAACAGATCATCAATTCGCGATAAGGGGTACTTTATCTTCAACCCCCCCCCCCCAAGGGGAGATTAGAACAACTCTTCGAACTATTAAGTCCAATTTCTTCTCCTCGGGCATCTTGATGATCCTCAGCCTGGCGCTCATGATGACCCTGACACGCTGGGTAAGCTACACAACCGCACTTAATCCGTAAGACGCGCAATAGGAGGTCGTCGAACCCCGACAATGCCTATGCGACGTCATCTACCAGATACGGCAGTTAAGTCCCATCATGAACGCTTGCATCACGTCTGTTCATTTACGACCAATGTGGGGGTAAAATGTGACAGTATCAACAACTGTGCTCCACATGCCGTCACCGACAGATCGCCCAACTACAACAATTGGAACTCCATCATCCTGCACTCAATGGGCAGATTCATCGCGGGGAGTCCACGCTCTCGACATCATCCGGTAGCCCTCTCCCGGTGTGGCCTCTTCCTGGTAACCTCCCATATCCACTATCTCTGCCATATGGGCACACCAACAAGCGTCCTGGATAGTACCTGGGAGCACCTCACGGAGCTCTGGCCTCTACCGGGTAGCTTCAACGCACGATGATATGTCGAAGCGACCCCAGATGTGGCTATGGAACCCAGTCCATAAGAAATCGCCCACCAAACTGCTAAAGGACGCACCCAATCTCGATCGTACGCATCACCACTCGCTACAGCACTTTCCAAGTGAGAGGGAAAGGCAATCATCAAACAAATGTTTTAAATATATTCCCTAACTGGGGAAAAGAACCCCTTGGGAGGGCACCATGAGGTCCCGATATAGGATATCCCGACAACCAAACAAGGAACACGGAGCACCCTAGCTCGGGTCTCAACGATGACCCCGCAAGGCCCCTTAACCCCGAGAGAGGAAAAGAATGAAAGAAGACATCACATTAAAGTGATGGCACACACCTTACACTCAAACACTAGAAGTCAGCGGCATACGCGGACTCCGTAGTTACAAGCAATACCGATGCAGGGGAATAAATTCCCTAATCGAAGCGTGATCCATACGCAAACGGTCAATATAAGTCTACCAATATGGAATGCTAAGTCTAGACTCCTATCTAGGCCTTGGTCCCACAACAGGGGACCCAACAACTGACCCTACTCCGCCGACCAAGTCGGCAATCTCACGGAGCACAAGAGCAATCACGACCACGTCAACGGAAGTGAGGAGGCATGTCAGCAACCTAAGGCGGAGAACTAAGATCAGAGTAATTGGATAGAAATCCTACGACTCATCTACACGACTAGACTTAGGCTTTGACAGGACCAGGCTCTGATACCATCTATGTTACGCCCCGAAGCATTACCAATCATACAATAACCAACAGGGGTCAAATAAGATAACAAGGCTACAGGAAAGTAGTAGCCAATAAAAAGAAATGATGCGGAAGTATAATATACAAATTAGTCTGTAAATCAAAAACATTATTACAAACCCGAATACACGATAACTGTCCTGTGAGAGTCCAAGTCTAGCCTAAATAAAATCATATGTGCAACACGCACGATTACCAGTATATACACAAAGAAAATGGGGTTGCTGACAGCCTCGCACTCGCTAACCGAAAGGTGGGATACTCTACGCACGAACCACGCCAGATAGATGCTCTAGCTCCACGCCAACCCAGTCCCTGGTGAAAAATAACACACGAGGGGTGAGCTACAAGCTCAGTGAGTGGCAAGAATCCACGCTCTATAAATATAGTATAATATTAAGCACATTGCTCTTATAAGGAAAAATATATGCGGAAGAACCCCAACCGATACATGTCACGTGGAGATGTGACCTCAGCTCACCTCACCCTTGACCCGGAGGGGAACTCCTAGGACTCTTGAAAAGCAATTAATTCATTAATAGTAATGTGTGGTATCTCAAACTAGTACAACACTTCAAAGATTATCTACATCGATGTATAATACGTTACGATGCCTTGCATCATCCGGTAGCCCTCTCCCTGGCGGCCTTCCAAGATAGGTACGAAGCCACAAGGTATTGAAATACACATTGAGCCTCCTATGATGTGGTGGCACTATCCAGGATAGCTTCAACGCTCGAAATCTTCGACGCACGACGATATGGGAGAAAGCACTCTAACCCCATCCTCGCCTTCATCCCTAAGGTGACATGAGACTATTAGAAAGGAAATCAACTCGCTAACTCCCTTAACCTTCCGGTAGCCTTCTCCCGGGTAGCCCTCTTCCTGACAGCCTTCCAAGATAGGTACGAAGCCACAAGGATATTGAAATACACATTGGGCCTCCTATGATGTAGCGGCAGAATCCAGGATAGCTCCAACGCCGGGTAGCTTCAACGCGGATACGAGGTAGGGGAGAAGCATGCCACGCTCACAATACGATCATCAAGGATCAACTATAATCATCTAGAATCAACTCGCTAACTCCCTTAACCTTCCGGTAGCCCTCTCCCGGGTAGCCCTCTTCCTGACAGCCTTCCAAGATAGGTACGAAGCCACAAGGGTATTGAAATACACATTGGGCCTCCTATGATGTAGCGGCAGAATCCAGGATAGCTCCAACGCCGGGTAGCTTCAACGCGGATACGAGGTAGGGGAGAAGCATCATCAAGGATCAACTATAATCATCTAGCAAATACAATGCTAATGAATTCTCTTGAATTTCCATACAGATGCATCACTCGGATGCAGGGAAAGGTAGTTAAGTTCTCACACTTAGCAATGGGGAGGCATGACCCTAAAGGCGGGTCATCCACATGCCTATTACAGATAGGCCAAGCATACTATCATTGCTATCGATTAACGAATACCAATACGATAAATGAATTCTTCTGAATTCTCATACGAGAGCATCGCAAGGATGCAGGGTATATAAACTGCTACATTTGCACATTAAAATAATAAAGTATGACCTAACTGAGAGTCATACATCCACCTATTTCAGATAGGCCTAATCTATTTATCATGAGTGCGATAATGATAGGAAAAATTCTAATACCTTTGAGGTGTAAGAGTCCCATTACCTTAGCCATCACTCTAAGCAATTATTGAGACACAATCAAAGTAAATGATTCTCATCCACATTCCACTATGTAATCATCTAATAAGGATAACGTCAAAAAAAAATGAGAATTAAAACATCTATTAAAAATCTCATCGGATTGGATAAATAAATATGTGATTCCCCTTCAATCAAATCACATATGACATTCAAGCAACACCTCACTAATGTTTGTAATTTGAAATATCTATTTCATACTATACAAGCACAAAACACTTACATAGAAGACTAAACGGCTTCAGACATGGAAAAACTCATCCATTAATGTGAATGAGACTAATATGAGTTCATGCTGTATATAATAAAACTTCTAGCAAATAATACGATGCTCGTTGTGCAAATGAGTTGGTTGAACCATTCAACATACACACAATTATACAAATGGCTACCTATGGCATGTCATGCCCACCAGATCCAAAAAGGGGGGAAAATTATGCCAAGGTCGTGCACATGGGGGTGGTTAAATAGGCAAAAGAGAAGTGAAAGACCGAGCTGTCCTCGGAGTTAAAACTCTGCGCAGCCTTCACTTAAACGGCCATAACTTCCTCGATACAGCTCTAAATTGCACGATTCCAATGGCATTGGAAAGATAAGAAGATTATCTACAACTCTCATGTTTACATCCAGATCAAATAACCTCTCCAGCTATTCCGAAATCTAGGCTAAACATCATACAGGGCTGCTGCCTGGATTTCATATCCCCAGGGTATAATTGGAAAAACACCCATAACTTTTGATACATGAATCCAGTTGATCTAATTCCACTTTTGTATGAAAGCTAACTTAACACTGAACATCTCATGATAAAACTAGATTTTTACTACTTCATCTTGGTCATTAACAAAATTAAATCCAAATACCAATCGAAACTGCATAATTTCTAAAAGACCTCAAAATGCTACAAAAACTTCCATTTAAGCCCAAGTGAACACCGGAACCACAAATATGCAATTTGATTTTGAAACTGAATGCCCGAACTATTAAAATAAATAAAACGCGATATTTGACCTTTAAAAGTGACACAGTCTTAACATATTAAATTATCATTAAAAAGCAATTAATATAATTCTTTTTCTAAATCAACCTATTTGACACCATTTGATACTTCATTTCTTTGATTTAACATATATAATTACTCTTTCAATCTATTGCTAGTGTATTTTTAAAGTATAATCTCAAAGCAATCGTTCTGGGTTGATTTTGTTTGTCTGCCTATTTTGAAAGCTTGGATATCTGTTCGAAGCAAAGAGCTTTCTACAAATTATGGTGGTGAGTTCCAGATCCCCCTTTTATATATATTTTTTTTTTTTACAGAACACTTTTTCCGCTTTATATGCTTTAGGTTATGGTCAATTGTTCTAGAAGGAATGTGTTACTCTATTTCTTGTTTGAAGGCCCCAAGACTGCTCTTAAAGGAGTCAAATGTCTAATTTGTAGAGAGGTAAAAATTACTGTTTTTCTCTCACACCATTTAATTGGCTTACGTAGAAATTCCACTGACTCTTACCATACATATGTATAAAAAATGTTTCATTGTTTTCTTAATCAGTGCTAATAGAAAATTACAATTATGTTTGCTCTTCGATGTCCTTGTCAGCTGTTTTGGGTATCAACATGACGTGTCCTCTTGGTCAAATTATTTGAAAAATTGGTTCAACCTCAAAAGAAAATGCTACAATGCACACAGTCTTGAGTTATATTAGATCTATCAGAACTAGAAGTTAATATATTGCTAGATTTATTCTCTCAAACCTGACCTTTTTCTTGCACAGTAAGGAGAGAGGTTGAATGTTACCAGCTATGAGCATGTTTTTTAATTTTTTGTATTTTCATAACTCATTTCACTGATCATTCACAAGAATTGCAATAGAAAAAAATATTAATCGTATAAAAGATTTTTTTTAAAAATAAAAAATTGAACCCAAAAATTCAAAAATTTGAACTATATGATAATAAAAAATATCTAAAATGGCTATATTTTTTAGGTAGAACTTTCATCAAATTATTATTCTAAGCTAACGTTTACTATATATTGAAAGAATTTATATGATATCCTCTTGAAAAAATAACAGTTGAACTATATGTTATCAAAACTATTGTAATTTTTGAAAATTATACCTAAAACAATATTCTTTCATAATCTTAGAATAGAAAATGACTCGGTAACCCTTATGCTATCTACAATTTAAACATTCTCACACATATTTAATTGTTTAATACCCCAATTATAGATTATTAATAAATAATGAAATATTTTTTATTTGTGTATGAAGTTCATTATTATATTTTATATATCTAAACACACTATTAAGAGTTAAATTGTAAAACATTTTAAATAAAATTTATAAAATATTTTGAATTTTATAAATTTTGTTGGGACACTTATGTTTATATATCCAAAAATTCCTTATGCAAGACATTTGTAAGATATAAAAAAAAAATTGGAAAATAACTTTAGAAAAAAACCCAATTTTTTTTGTAAATTCATGAACGATAATTTTTACAATGTTGATAATTTTGACATCATACTTAGAAAGTTCAATAACAAGTAAAATCACTCTTAAATAATAATTATTTTATTAATATTATTTTTCAATTAGATGATGGTGTGAAAAAATTTTAAATATGATGAGAGTATAAAAATTATATGAGAGAATGTCATTTGTGTCATTTAAAATTATGAGATTGTTAAAAGAGATTTGTTCTGGTGGAATTTTTAAAAGTAGTTATTTTCAGTATTTGTTATGTTTGAAAGATATTATTGGGTATTTTTCCCTTCATATAATTTATTTAAAGTTTTTTGTGGAATTTTTTTAGAAAAATTATATGGTTCACTATTTTGTTTCGATTCTCTTGTTATCTCAAATGGTAGTCCTCCAAATCGATTCAGTTTTTAAGTGAGTCAATTTTAATATTATTTGAATCTCTCTCACTAAAAGTTAATTTCATTTTTGAAAATTTGCTATAATGTGATTCAGGATATTTATGTATTAATAAAAAAAATATGAAATCTATTTTACTATTATCTTTAATTTGATTGTTAATTTGATTTTACTCTGAATATTATCCAAATCACAAAAGAAAAATTGAATTTTATATATTTTCAATGGGGTATTATCACGATATTATAGTGATGAAAATTTATTTGATTCCTATATATATGGTTTAAAATTTGATTAGGATTTTACTTCATTGATTTTTTAGATATAATTAAACAATATGAAATCTATTTAAAATTTGAATAGGATTTTATTCATAGATTTTTAGAATATAAATTGATTCATATATTTTCCTAATCAAACTAGAGTACAAAAAAAATTATTTTGAATTGATCAATTATGTATACACACTATCTACATTTGCTTAGATCTTTTTTTTTTTGGGCCTAAATGCCTAATGTACTTAACAAGAGTGGTTTTCACTCTGGGCATTTACTTTTTTCTTAACTTTGAATAGCAAAACTATCATTTCTTGATTGTTTGATATCATATGACCCAAGATGAAGCCTAATGCTACTGGGACTGTTAGTTTACTTTTCGATGCATGAATATTTGGGCAATTCATAGTTTCATACTCAAGTTGTACAATGTCATAATTGCACAAAAACTTACTGAGATTGTGTGTGATTGATTTCATCTTTTTATAAACATGGATGTCACTCATATGTGATTCAATCAAGAATACACAAAAATTTTCTTTTTATTGGTAAAAGAGGCCCTTAACCGGGCTTATGCAAGTTGCAACAGTTGTTGCCCTTAATTGTCATCAAAGTACAATATCAATTGTTTAATGATTTTATTTTTCTGCTGGAATTGCTGCTTATTTCATAATGGGTTATTTTAGCAGTACGTGCACAGTTTTGTAACTATACCGATATTGATTGTTGATCATTTTTTTACTGGGATGTTTGTTCTGCATTTCATTAGATTGGGAATGTCATAATCATATCTTATTTTAGGATTTTTCACTTATAAAGTTTTTTCAGTGAAGTTTAGTATAGCAAAGTCCAAATTATATTCATGATCCTTTCATAATGTAAGAGAGATTATTTATGCTATATATTCAAGATCCTTTCAGAATGTAATAGAGAATAATTATGCTATAATGTGGATGCCAAATGATGCACTTGTACTATATTGGATAGGAAAATATGAAGACACATTCCCTTTTACAAATTTGTCTACATTTCACATACGTTTTGATTTTTTTTATATAAATAATATACTTCTATAATTTTATAAAATGGTGAATGCGTCTTTTTTCACTTTCTTTGGTTCCTTTGTACATATTTATCTCTTCATTTTTCTACATGATCACTTCACATCACTGTTTACAGTTTTTTTTTTAAATCTCCACATTTTATTCAAATAACAAAACTTTTATTATTACATTTCCCAACTATAATAATTCACTACAATCAAACACAAAATCACTTATTCCATTGCTATACCCGCCACTTATGATGAAATAATTGTCCAAGAATAAGTAATATTTTGTATCCAAACGGGGCTTAAGATTGTAAATTTATTTTGCGGGCAGTTACTTCTAATGCTATGCCATTTGCAAGCGTGACATTCAACAAAGTTTTTTCTCCTTTGTGTACAATTTCTTAATATTATTTTTGAGAGTCTACTGCCATTAACTGCCATAAATGAAATATAATATGCTGGTAGATAAATTTGTGAGGCATAAATTTTTTAGTGATGCAAAAATTTATGTAGGGTTTGTAAATTAGTTTAATCAAAAGAATAATATTTTTTCTTAATATTGATTAATTTTTGTTAGTTATTTCTATTTAATTTTGTTTTGCTAATAAAAAATGATGACTCATCAGTAATATAAACCATCCATAAAGATATTTTGACTAAATGTATGATTAACATACATTAAAATTCTTACAGTTGAACCTACAAGTCATGATCATCAACATTGTTATTGTAACTAAATTATTTGACATGAATGATCTACTAAACAAAAATATCTTAGACTTTATCCATGTGCGTATGCACGTACACAGCAACTAGTACGTTTAAATGTACCTTAATATTTGTATCTTATATATCCACTGACAAATATTTTTAAGATAATTTATATATTCAAATATAAACGATGATTATGTGATGTGTTAGTGGAATGAAATTAGTTTAAAATCTATGTTTTATGGTTAAATTAGTCTACTTCAAATAGAATGCAAAAGATTTTAAAATTTTCAATACTACAATTAATCGTGAAATTTGTATATGAATAGCATAGCATATATATATAATATCGAATAATTTCTATTTTTCGAGATAGGTCAACTATTATTTTAGAAAATAAAAAGGTTAAGGATCACTGATTCAACCATTGCATTAGTTAATCGAATTTGAAACATAACATTATCATGATAAAAGAAAATATTTTTTATTTTCATTTAAAATCATAGCATAATTTTATTGTATAAAATATAAACTTTTTATTAGATTTAATATTTTAAAAAGTAATTAACTGTATTAACGATCGATCTTTCATCAATGTAACTCATATCCAATTCTCAAGAAAATAGATGGATTAATAATTTGTTTTTACCGGTTTATAAAAAAATTTAATTAACCGGTTCAATCAGCCAGATAAAGTCAGATTTTAAGACTTGTGATAGGGGGCAATGTACGAGGTCATACATACAATATAATTAATAACATGACTTTCAATGATCCCACAATATAAATTAATTAGTACAACAACTTGCCAAGTTGGTCGACGACTCATTGTGTGATCAAACATTACCAAGTCTTCCCAGTCAATTAAGAACCCTAGGAAACCAAAGCTCACCCTCGTATATATACATAAACATGAGTCATATATATATCCTCTAAAGAGTGCTCTCTCTTTCGAAGATACATAATACATATATAAATCCCATATTCATAACATCCAAAATATATATAATATAATTAATGGAGGATCCCCCACCAGCAGTAGTGAGCGCCTATGTCCCCGTCCTAGGCCCGCAGTTCTGCTCCCCCAACCACGTCGATCTGACGGTCACGAAGAGCCCGATCAGTCTATCGGGCGGCGACTTCGTCGTCACCGACTCCGACGGCGGCGTCGTCTTCAAGGTTCAAGGGAGGGCCATGCGAGTCAGAGACCGGCGGGTCTTGGTCGACGCCGTCGGCAATCCCATTCTCACCATGAAAGAGAAGGTCGGTCAGTCTCTCTCTCTCTCTCTCATATTTTGATTTTGAGATCTGCACCGTTGGATCCCGATCTGACGGCGGTGTGTGTGTGTGGAATTCAAAGATCAGAAGTGGGTGTGGGTCAATAATTAAAAGGGGTTATTTGTATATATACCCTTGGAAAAAAAACTCATTTTGTGAAAATAGGCATGGTGAATTACTACTATCAGGAATACCCCTCAAAAATAAAAGTGCAACTTGGTTGGTTTAATTGAATTTATCCAAACCGAATTTTTGGATCTGGGTCACTAGTTTTTGTGTTTGGTTTGGATATTGATTGAAAAATTAATGAATCGATTTATTTTAATTTAAGTTGGGTTTTACTTTTAAAAAAATAGAACTAAATCAAATTAAATTTATAACATAATTATTCATAATTAATATTTATTTAAGCAATACGTTGTGAATTTATTTTATTTTTTATTTTTTTTTTTGCTAACAAAGTTAGTTTAACTAGTACTCACTAGGACAGAAACACAGGCCACCAGGGGCCAGAGAGCAGTGGGCCTAAGCCCACGAGACCAAAGCCCAAAGGGCTGAAATTGCCTGGCATCGACTTGCCACGGGCAAGATTCGAACCCGGCATCCCCGTCACACGGGGGTGTCCCTTGACCACCCGGCTAAGCCGGTACGGGACTTTTTCAACTTAATTTATGATGGATGTACATTTCCGGACAGCCTGACAGGCTGTTCTACGCGTGAAACCGATGTTTAAAAAATGTATCTTATATATAAATTTCAAATTTGACCAAATCAGGATCATCTCTACATTTTTCAAATGATTATTCTTATAAAAAAAAAAATTGAAAGATTACGAAAGTGTGAATATGAAATTTTACCCAATAAATCTAGCAATGAAGCGAAATGATTCAAAATATGAAAAATTTCCATAAGAGTGTTTCCAAATAAAAAATAATATGAATCAACACCAAAAATTAATATGCTACACGACAAAGTTACATCACATATATATATATATATCCAATCAATGCACAAAGTGAATGAATGAATGCATTAAATGCATTCATATAATCTAACTTAATTAAAACAATGAAGACTATTAGTAAGTTGATAAAAAAAAATTAAATATAAATTTTTAAATTTTAATAGATAAAAAAACTATTAATTATAAATTTGTTAGAACTATGACAAACAAAAAGGAAAAACTTATTCTAACATTTATGTAGAACAACTATATGCATTTAAATTTTTATTTTTATTTTTTTAGTTTTAAGTATTTATAAACATGTCTATTTAGGAATCAGTCACTCACTTCTTTATATTTCTTTTTTAGTCCCTATATTCAACCGCCTATTTAGTGTTTAGTCTCTCTGTCAAACGTCCATCCATACACCGTTAATTTGTTAAATGTGATTTTATATTTAAGCCCCTATAAACTATGTTATTTAGTGATCAATATCTCCCTTCTTCATATTTTACAGGACTAATCCCTCCCTTCTTCATATTTTATAGGGACTAATCCCTCCTTTCTTCATATTTTACAGGGGCTAATCACTAAATAATGTGGTTTACAGAGACTGATTACTAAATAACATAGTTTACAAGGACGTAAAAATAAAATTATATTTCACAAATTAACAGTCTATGGGCAGATGTTTGACAAATGGACTAAAAACCAAATAGGCGGTTGAATGTAATAACTAAAAAAAATATGAAAAAATGAGAGACCTGTCCCTAAATAAATATATTTACGGGAATTTAAAAATAAAAATCCTTTTTTATTATAACAAATCTTTAACCTTTTAATTTTCACTTAGATTATCTCCATGCCCGCCACTCCGGGGGCATTTATTTTATTTTTTTTATTTTATTTTATTTTAAGAATTGATAGTTCATTATAACTGTTAAAAAGTTACAGATGGATCGAAAGGGAGAGAGTAGAACAACAAAGAAGATAACAAAAGACCAAAAAAACAAAAAAACTTCACTGCTACATTTTGAACTAAAACCGAGCCACGTCGCCCACGTCGCCCATCTCTTCTTTGTTAGAGAGGAACCCACCGAGTTCTTTCTCCTCCACTGCTTCAGTGCTTCTCCTCTGACATCTTTCCACCTGTTGGAGGCGTAACAGTTCATGGCATTGAAGAGCTTCCATCAGGAGAAGGGGCTTGGGTTCCTCTCCAACAAAAAAAAATGAAATTTTTTTTTTTTTTTTTTGGGGGGGGGGGGGGGGAGGGGGGGGGGGTTGTTGGTGGAGTACTACTTGAACTGTGTGATGAGTTTCAAAATCAACAAATAAGTATTCATTTTATTATATGTTTTTAAATATTTGGTTCATAATTGTGTGATGATGATCAGTTGAGGAGCTTACATAAGCGATGGCAAGTGTACAGAGGAGACAGCACAGAATCAAAAGAGCTATTGTTCAGTGTGAAGAGGTCATCGTTTCTGCAAGTTTTGACAGAACTCCATGTCTTCATGGCCCAACACAGCCGCGAAGACGTCTGTGATTTTAAGGTCTTCGGCAACTACTCCGATCGTATGTGCACCGTCTCACTTGCCAACTCTTCTGCCGCCATAGCACAGGTTATATATTTTATTTCATACATGATATATGCTCAGCTCCTTCCATGCATGTCTTCGTTTGGATGAATAGATTAATTAGAGAGCAGAATACGCGCGGGGGAACAAGGAAGAATAGAGGTGAGAATAAGTTGAAAAAAATACATGTTGTTTACAGGGAATAAATAGGTATAATTATATTAGAATAAATGATAATCAGCTGGTATTAATGTTGCAGACCTCCACTAGAATTATTATATTGTTCCATTTGATCTTTGTATAAAAAAGACTCACATGTCAAATCATCATCTGCTATCATATCTTATAAATACGAGGTTCACAGAAAAACATGTTTTGTTTACAGGAATAAGTAGGTATAACTATATCATATTAAGTTAGAATAAACTAGTAGTGATATTCCAGATTCAAATATAGTAGGACAAATAACCAATATGGAGTGAAAAGAAATCAAATTTTTGGTATTATTTCAAGTGAGAATGGAAGATTTCATTCATATTAGGAAGACATGTTATTCTTGCAAAAAGCTTAATTTTTTTTTTCTCATTCATCCCTTGTCTTTCACTTATTCTCCTCCCATTTATGTCCTTGGTTTTGAATCTGCATCTGAAAAAAATAAAAATTATCTAATATTCAAATATATGTAAAGATTTAAAGTCAAATACATATATCAACGTATTCAATATAATATTAATTATAATTATGAAAGAGATTAATTTATGCCCTCCTAAAATATTAATTATAATTATTAATTATAATTATAAGTATAATTAGCTGGAGCTAGAAGCGTGGGCATCATCGATGGAGTGTTCCACATTGATCCAGGCTAGGTAAAGCTAGCAGCCAGTCCAGTCATCTGGGAGGGCTCTACTTGGCCTTCTCTCTTCTATGTTTTTAATATATTTTAGGAGGGGTTTAATCCACACTACTTGTTAATTAACTTCTCCTTTTTTTTCTGCATGCTATCGTCTGCCCACCTTCCCCTCTCCTCCACCATATTTTTTGAGGCAAATTCAAACTTATGTAACATCATTGATCAATTATATACAGTTTATTTTTTCTCTAAAAAAAATTATGAAAGAGATAAAAAGCCGTAAAATCATAATTTCAGTTCTCGATGTTTTCAAATATACTATCTCCCTTTGATATCACCCCCCCAACTGAAATATATAAGCATGTCAATAATTAAAAAATATACGTATCTGTATCCCTTCTGAAATCAATATATCCAATCATATCTGTATGTGTTTGTATCCAATCAATATATCCAAGCATATATATGCAATTTGTATCCAATCCAATGACATGCTTGATACTTCTTTTACATGCAGATGAGTAGGAAATACACTGTGACCAACCTCTTGCTTCATAAGGATACGTTTAAGGTGACTGTGTTTCCCAACGTTGACTGTGCCTTCATTATTGCACTCATTGTGATCCTGGATGTGATTACTAAAAAGTGAGAGATGGTCTCATAGGTTCTAATTAAAGCCTATCTCCATTTTAATGAGGGTAAATCGTGTGTGTGTGTATTGTATTCTCTAATACGAGTTTGTGGTACTTTCAGCGCATGCAATACAGTAATGAAGAGAATTAATTTTGAATTGTGTTGTATTTTTATAGTGTTTGTTTGATGTATGTTAATGGGCCAATCCGAACGGGCGGGCTGGCCCGTGGGCCCATGGGAGGCCCACCAAAGTATGGGGGGGGGGGGGGGGAGTGACACCTGCCCCTCCCTTAAATTTTTCTCTAAGTGCTATCATATTCAGTTTTTTTTTTCAGTTCAAAACACATTTCTATATACCATGTTAGAAATCCAGTTAAACATATATCTCGTTAGATGTTGTATATACCACATTAAATATTTTCTTACACTTTCTAAAAATAGGTTCATTCAATTTGAAAGGGAGAGAGATGTATTTTTTTATTAAAGCATATACCTCATTAAATAATGTTTACTATTTTTAAAAAAATGAAAATATAAGAGACCTAAAATTTGATTAGTGAACGTAATTGAGTTTAACATTTTTCTTTTTTTTTCCGGCCGAAGCATGGCCCAACCCCTACAAGCCTATTCAGGCCTGGGCCCGGGCCCATGAGCAGGGATTGAGTCGATCGTTTTGGTCTTGGGCGGGCTGGGCTGGTCCGTTGCAAATGCCTACATATACACCATTATAATAGGGAAAATATTACACCCAATCACATTCATGAACTAAAACTTAGACTTAGCATGCTTTCTTTTTTTTTAAATAGTAAACATTTCTAATGAAGTATATGTTTTAATAAAAAGTACATATCACTCCATTTTGAATTGAATGAACTCATTTTTAATAAGTATAAGAAAATATTTAATGAGGATTACAACATCTAACGAGATATGTATTAACTGATTTCTAACATGATATATAAAACAATATTTTAGATTAAAGAAAAAACCTGAGTGTACCAACACTTGTTATAGTTTTAAGCCTTTATATGCAGGCATGAAAACCACCAACACTTGGTGGTTGGAACACTTGTGGTTGGAAAGAGAAAATGAGACGATACCACATCTAATCATGTTGGCCTTGAGTACACGTTTTGGTTTATTCGATTTGTTTGTGACTACTAAGGTCTCGTCTTTTAGTACTGTGTAAAATTAATATTTATGTATGCATCAATTTAATTTTTTTTTATAAATGATCAAATGTTGCTAAAAAAATTAACCAAAACATCTCCCAAACAATTAATATAATTTACTAATGAAAATTTTTGTTGACTTGCTATTGTTTCGACACATGTAAAAATACATGATTTAAAACATAACATCATATTTTTAAAATGTCGACGGATTATATTATTAAAATAGATTTCAGTTTTTAGTACTTTGTTTACTCTCCATCTTTGTTTATTCTTTTCTTTAAAATAAAAATTCTTTAGCATTATAAGTCAAGTTAAGTACATTATTATCGCATTATTTAAATATGTGTATTCCTCATGCTACCAATTTATTCTCGTTGAATAAAAAAAATAAAACTGTTTTCACAAAAATAAAAAAATATAAATGTTAAACACGTGGACAGCAGCCAAACCTCGTGGTGTGTTTTTTTAGCTTTTTGGACGGTGGAGATGTTGAGTTGGACAAACGGTCCCACTTGAAACGTAATCCAAAAACAGGGAAACCTGGGCCCATCAAACAGACGATCCGGGCCGCCGCTCGAGAATTATCAGCCGTCAAATCAATGGATTTTAGTTCTTTGGTTATAAAAAAAGCCCACCAAAAAGTGCACTTCCTTATCGAGTTGACGTGCAACATGAGACAAAAATTAAAAAAGAATAATAAAAACATTTCCAATGTCTATCCATGCTTGTAATGCTACTCAAAATATAATAATAAGAATAATTATATATATACAATCTTATGTATATACAATGTTAGGTTGTTAAAAGTCATTAGCTCAAAATATACTCTTTCTCTCCTCCTCTCTTTAAGACTCCAGATATTGTAATTTTGAGATCTATCAATGAATTAGAGGTAGTAATTTACTATTTTTTTTCTTAGAAAAAAATTTCATTGGCTTATTTAAATTTATTTATTTCAAATATTAAATGAAGAATTCATTTATTAAATTGGTTAGATTGAAATTTAATAATATTTAATTTACAAGAAATGCTTTTATATTATACCTAAGAAATGTCTTACATGATCATAAAAATAATACAAGTGTACTATTATATCCTACAATTGACTCCTTTATATTAATATAATTATGGTATAAAATTAAAATAACATTCTAACATCATTTTACAACAAAATAATGAAAATATTTTTGATGTTATTAGAATATTATATTTGATCCCCAAACAATTATTTAACTAGTCCACCTGCACTATGGTTTAAACCTTTTATTATTTTTTATATTTAATACTAATAAAATAAACATCATCTCTAAAATATTATCACACCACACATCACGTGAAAGTTAAATTGATAATTAAAAAAAGTACATATTTTGTCAAAAACACGACCAAAAGATAAAATCATTTACATAACAAATTTATATATTAATTATCCAAAGATATAGACCTTGGTTAGCTTTACGAGTAACATAATATATATATATTTAGCCAAGACATTTTGACTAGCTATCCAACATTCAACATAATTTTCTTAATTATAAAATTTCTTAGAGAACTGTTATCTTATGTTAAAAAAAATAATCTAAATCTTCTAAATACATTATTTCTAAAAATGTACAATATTATTTTGTTTGTAGAATATCCATCTAAATATCTGTGGTTTTCGGAGGACCTTCTGCTAATAATCCTAACATGAAAGGGCTTGTCAGTAATTTCACCATAAAAGTACCAGACAAAAGTCCACCCTGACGTGGCATCAGCCGCCCGAAAAAAACCAATGTAAAAAAGACGAATATCTTTGTTCGGAATCCAACCGTTGAACCGGTGGACCTCATCGAGCCATGCCCCCAAATGATAACGTCACGCCCCGAGTTTACATTCTCACCCCCACCACCCGTCAAATCGTGGTTTAAACCGGCTATGAACGGTATTTTCGGGTGAATATAAGTGCTTTATATATTCGCTATTTATTTATTTATTTTTATTTCTTTTTATATTTTGTTTTCTTTATTTTTGGTCTTTCCATCATTAGCTGAAGCAGAGATAAAGAGGAGCTCTTCTTCCCCATTTTTAGGGTTTTTTTTAGGGTTTTTTTCGGTTTGAGAGAGATGTCGACGGCGTCGCCGACGGTTAGGGTGGAGAAGGCGACGAGCGATCTGTTGATCGGCCCGGACTGGACCATGAACATGGAGATTTGCGACTCCATCAATTCTGATCACTGGTGATCATCTGAAGCTTCGTGTGGTTATTTGTGTTTTGTGTTTTTAATTGGAAGACTTATCTTTTTATTTTTTATTTGTTTAGATTGTATTTGATGTTGGAGAAGTTGTGGTTTTTTTTTTATTGTTGAATTGTAGGGTTTTTGTTTCGATTCTGTGGTGAATTTTTTGTGACTTTGTTGGAGAATTTTTGGGATTATATTTATTGGAATTAAATAACATTATTGATAATAATTTATTTTTTGTTATGATCATCATTAATTATTTTCATCAAAATTACATTTTTTTGGTATAGCAGAAATTACTGTTTGCAGAAGAAATTATGTATTACATGGGTTGTACAAATGATTTTTATTATAAGAAAAAATTACTATGGTTTTGAGAAAAGTTGGTGGTGTATTATTATGTTCTATGTGTTGTTAAATATAGCTTAAAATTTTAAAAAGAAAATTGTTAAGAATAATGTGAAATTTTTACTAGAATTTGTGCGTAATTTATTAGATGATCTCTTCTTCAAAGGGAATTCTTTGATTGAAACAATTCAATTTATAATAAACTATGTGGCCATGTTTGGTAACAATTCCTAGAGTGAATAAAATTACTATTTTCTTTGTGCATTGTTAATGACTTATAATATTTGAAATTTCAGTTGTGAGGGAATTTTATTTTTATGTTTTTTGGTCCTCTCTTACTACTATGGATTTTTATGTTTGAAAAACTTAAAATTTGGACTATCTGAAATTTGCTTGTCTTAGGGATCAGAATTTGAAATGTTATTAAAATAATTTCTCCCATTTTCTCATAAATCTATTTTTGTTATGGTGAAATTTATTTCTTCCTCTGCATTGATGTTACTCACATGATTAAGTGATTTGATGCTTCATGATCCCTTGCTTTAGTTGTAGTATGAGATGATTCCATATGTGTTTAATTTTATTTGGTGCTGAACTAGGCAAGCGAAAGATGTAGTCAAAGCTGTGAAGAAGCGCCTCCAACATAAAAGTTCAAGGGTTCAATTTCTTGCTCTGATAGTAAGGACCATGCTTGTTAAAATTTCAAATCTGTAAATTGTTAATGCTGGATTGTACATGTGCATGTTTGATAATTAGAATTTGTACTGCTTGAGCATGTCATATGCACTTCGTGTGACAGTATGGTTGCCCATAAGATATATATTTTATTTTTCACTCGAATGAATATATTATGGGCAAGACGTACTTATAGCCCTTGGGATAAAACATCATGTATTCTTGAATAGCATGGTTCTGGTTGAGAGATCTCTTGGATAAATAACACTTTTGTTTTCAAGCTCGGTAGCCTTGGTCCATTTTAATCGAAATATGTATTGTTTGTACCTTGCGTAGAGGCTGATAGGTATCCTAAAAATGCTATTTATTATTTCAAAAATATAAATTAGCAAAATCTCCTTCAAAACATCTCATTAGATAACCTTGTACTCATCCGCTGGTCATTCTTCATTTTTTCCTTCCATCTTTTCTTTGATAACAATACATCACTTCTCCATCAAGCATGTACATTATGCTTCTATCAGTCAACATGCTTCACTTGCAGACCACCAATCAATGAATGGCCCATATACGTCTCCATACTACTCTCACAAGCCTGTGTATTCACGTCTTTCTTAATATTCTTTTGGATACTCTATTAAACTAGCCTCTAGAATAAACATGTATGTTCTTGCGCCAACTGTATGAGGTGGCTTGTTACCAAATATTAAAAAATGATTCCTCACAACCTTGAGACATGTTCTGTGAATGGTTGCTGACACAATCAACCCTCCTTATAAATATGTCTAGAAACCTGGTGTCAACTAGTTGACAGGTAGAGGGGAGTTTGCCATACTGTGGGTATGATGCATGCTTTTAAAAAATCTATGTTTCACGTACATTGGTTAATGCATTGTTCATGTCCTACATGTTGACTGATACCTGCCAGGTGGGGAGTCATATTCCTAGGTATTTAATACACCACTCATATCATACATATTGACTGATACCTGCAGGCATCGGATGATATTTCTAGATATTTGACTGATAATTACACAATAATCATGTGATTTTCTCGAGAATCTTTTGAAGAAGAACCATGGTAAACTACTTTTAGGAAAGCTTTCTCGCATCTTTGGATTTGGAAAACCTATTAATGATATTCCTTGAGTGAATTCAGTACAGTGTGCAAATCACTTTATGTTTTGTTAATTTTTGGGTTCACCTTGCATCGCTTACCACCATATGAGATTATATCGGCCATCAATCAGGAATCACATAATGTTTGTATTATCATTTGATCTGTCCTTGCAGTTATTAGAGACGATGATCAAAAATTGTGGTGACTATGTGCATTTTCAAGTTGCTGATCGGAATATCTTACAAGAAATGGTCAAAATTGTGAAAAAAAGGGTGAGTTTCTGAGTACTGGTTTTGTGTATCAGTTATAGAGTACTGTCTTAAGGTTCAGAAATGTTTTTGGTTCATATCATAACAATTTCTTTTTAAACATGGGTTTGTGTTAGTAATTTACAGGCAAATGTTTTTATTTTTTTTCCTTTATTTCTGGGTTCTCTACACATGTTAGATTTTTTTTTCTGATTTAGAATTGGTTTGGTTTTTTTTTAACAGACAGATATGCAGGTGAGGGATAAAATTTTGGTGTTGTTGGACTCCTGGCAAGAAGCCTTTGGAGGACCTGGAGGAAAATATCCACAATATTACTGGGCATATGAAGATTTGAAGGTATGGGAATCAATCAAAACTCAAATTTTTTATAAGTATTTCATTGCACTTGCAGGAGTAACATCATAGCTCACATACTGCAATATGCCACTAATATGAATACAAATATTTTTGAGCAATCAAATAGCATTATATTTTGAATCCTGTTGCAATCAAGGAAAAGAATGCAGTGATTTTGAAAGCTGTATAATATGCAGAGATCTGGAGTAGAATTTCCACGACGTTCTCCAGATGCAGCTCCAATATTTACTCCTCCAGTCACGCATCCAACGATCAGACATCCTCAACCGAGATATGGAATGCCCAATACTTCTTCCATTACACTTGATGAAGCAATGTCATCTGAAATGGGAAATTTGAGGTAAATTTTGAGTTTGTTTTTTGCATGGTACTTAAATTTACATATTCTTTAAACTCCGTTATGTAGCTTGTTTCATTTTTATTCAGTTTATCAGACCTAGAGTCAATGAAGGGTGTTACTGAACTTCTCTCTGACATGCTACAAGCTGTGGATCCAAACAGTCGTGAGGTTAGCCTTGTTGCATGTTTGTTTTATTTGGTATGGTTCTTACAGTATATGGAAATACTATGGTAAATACTATGGTTGATATTTGTTGTGGTTTCTCTGGGTTTAAACATGTTGATGTGAAGTGTATGAATAATAGGGTTGTTTTCATTTGGCATATATGGGCAGAAAGACAGATTTTCTGGTGACTGTTTTTAACCAAGAAAAATAATGAAATTGAAGAAGATGAGGTTTGAGCCATTGAGAGAGTTCTATAAAGTAAAAAAGCATTTTGTTAGCATTGTATTTCATCGTCGCACACACTCAGAAGCAAAAAGGAAAGCCTACACCAAGCAAGATATCCCATTGGTAATCAGACCATTTAACCAGTTAACCTCAGGCTGTCAGCACTAGGCAAGCACTATTGTGCATAAAAGCCATAAACGACTTCCTAGGTCCCTGCCTTAATTCCCTATTCTTCTTAGTTTAATTGTGGCATTAAAAGTGAATCCTTATATGATGTAGAGGGGTACCAATCACCTCAAACCATGAACCATGTTATCTCCTTTTAATATTATCAGATGATCTTCATTGCTTATATTTATAGGTTTGTAACTCCAGGCAGGTGTTAAATAGCAATGGAGGTATGCAGTGTTGGATATTATACCTTTGTTAGATACAAGTAGTGTTTGACCCGATTTGCAATACATCCAGAGAAAATCCATAATATATTTTGACATTCATCAGAATCTAGAAGTAAAAATATATATATATATATAAGAAAGATTTATGTATGGGTTTTTTTTTAATTATCTTAGGTTACATTTGTGTTTAAATAATGGTCTCAACCTTTCAATTGCTTTTTTACTATCATCCTTTACAGAGATATTAACTTATATTCACACGCAAGTAAATTTTGAATTCCGCTATATATACTCTGCGACAAATCAATTGCATAACTTTCTAAGAACTTGTTCATGGAGATTTCTAAGCAGTTTGGCAAATTAACTCTATGATATGATGATAGATAAATTTTTGGAGTATAGTTTTCTTTCCCTCGAGTCATTGTGTATCCAAAACATCTATGTCCTGACACAGATATCAATCGAATATATCTCATCCTATGGTAGTATCAGTCAACAGACATTATGGTGGTACACAATGGTCCCATTCTGGTTAAAATTGATACCGGTAGGTATCAGCTGATGCGTTTTGGTATCTGCCAAAACCTGGAGTCACGCTTCCATGTTTGAATAAATGCTCTGTAAAAAAGTTACAAATGTTATACGTGTTAAAACTTGTCAAGTAAATTTAATTATTTGTGCGCTCATCTTGATTTTGTGTAGGGTATTAAGGATGAAGTGATTGTTGACCTAGTTAGCCAATGTCGTGCCAACCAAAAAAAGCTCATGCAATTGCTAAGCTCAACTGGGTATGTTCTTTCATATTTACAGAGAATTTCCCTATTACTATATTAACATTTAGAAACTGTTTTGCATGTAACTTGAACCATTGGAGATGAGGAGCTCCTATGCCAAGGTCTGTCAATAAATGACAACCTCCAAAATCTGTTGGCGAGGCACGATGCAATAGCCTCTGGTCATCCTTTGCCACCTGAACCATCTCCATGCAGCCCACCCCCACAAACTGAAAATTCTGAATCAAGCCCAAAAACAAACGCCTCAACTTCATCCATCACTGCTGTCAATGGCCATCACATCACTGAAGACGAGGACGAAGAAGATGATGACTTTGCACAACTCGCTCGCAGGTTAACACATGCCTAACACCATTTTTAAAAAAATTTATTCTAATCATCCCATATGACAGAAAGTGACCTCTCTTCTGCAGGAATACCAAGTTCAGGCCAATGTCTCATCAAAGCACATTAACTTCAGTCGGTGATAATTGGAGCGACCCGATAGCCCCAAGCACACCCAGCACGACGGATGCTTTAAGTTCCTCGCTCACCAACACACTTTCACTGCCGGACCCACCTACCCCCGTGAGGACCACCACAAAAGACCAAGACATGGTCGACTTCCTCAGCATTGTTTTAGTTCCAAACTCAACTTCACCTCACACGCCATTAACGCCACAGACTCCACCCCCTCCATTGAACCAAGGTAGTAGTAGTTCCCATGTACCTATTCCCCCAAACAACCAAGTTTACACAAATACGTCCGAACCCTACCCAATGAACCAATATGTTGCACCATGGTCTCAGCCACAATCTCAGTTTCACAATCAATACTCTTCAAGCTATCCACCCCCTCCTTGGGCAAGTACCGACACCACTCCTCCCAACACCTCAGCCTCTAACGTGCCCACACAGCCTTCTCAGCCTCTGCAGCACTATAACTCATTCAGCTCCAGAGGGAATACTGAAATGCCCACACAGCCTTCTCGGCCTCTACACATTATCACTCCTTCGGTTCCAGAGGGAATGCTAGTGTTACAGTATCTCCAACTTTAGATGTGCATAAAAGCACGATGACAGGACCCACAACGCAGAATAAACCGTTTATCCCGTCGTACAGGTTGTTTGAAGATCTGGTTGATATGAAGAATAAAGATGGCGGATTCAAGGCAAGTGGTGGCTCCAACAGCTTATTTGGAGCATCTACCACCTCTGGTATGATTGGTGGGAGAAAATAAGTGGCATTTGAAGTTCTTCTGATTGTCAAGGAGGATATCCTGCAAAACTGCCAGATGTGAATCTGTTGTGTATTGTATGTTTTGCTGCCTCCCCTAATTTATTTAAATTATAATACAGGGTGATCCTGTAGCAACAGATGCAAATTGAAACATATGTACATTGCCATGTGTAGATAATCTGCTAGATTTAGAAGATTCCCCACTCCAGTAACACACAAGCATCATTATGGTTGAAGGGAGATCATATCTTGCTTCCTTTCATTAACTTGAAGCTACTGTGGTTTGATTACTGTTGGCATTGAATATATTGATGGACCAGCATAGCTTTTGTTAGTTATGGTTCAACAAAATTGCCAAGATATCAGTATCTTTGGTTTCATATTCAGGAGTATAATAAGTCAATTTGTAATCTTTAACACCAGCTTTGAATTCAACACCTGCTTTAGTCTCTGTTTGTGGTGACATAAGTCCCTCCCTACAACTCATGAATTAAGAATTCTCACAACGGCAAGGTTCGTTTTCATATAAGAATCAAATAAGAAAATTCTCTTGCAATACGGAACGAAAGGAACAATATACAACATAGTGTGGTAGAAGGAATTCAATTCCGTCGTGACCCTTCCCTTCCCTTGACTTGATCTACGACCTGAAACTAAGGGAATAGAAAATGATGCTTTTATATATCATGTATAATTTTTTAGGCATGAGATTATTTATTAGGGGGCAGTTGGAGCCATCCCATGAAGATGGAAAGGACTAACTCTCTCTCTCGCTCTTCCCCTCCTCCTCTCTCATATCTCTCTCTCCCCTCTGATTCTTTCCCTCTTTTTCCAATTTTTTGGGGGTGGGAAGACCTCTCCATTTATTTATTCTATTACAATGTGAACAGTTGTTGGTGAGGGCAGAAGCGGAGATTCCAAGACAGGTGTTTGCCCAATCACTTCTCAAACCCTCTGATCTAAATTTTCGTTAATAGACTATGATTATTATGTAAATTCTTTCTGATTAACCCAGTTTGAGAACATATTTTACCAAAACCTCTATACAATGTGTTAAAAATGTAAATAATCATATTTAAATGATGATTTTACCCCTCCAGATGAAAAAATATGATTTTTCACATTTTTAACAACTTGTAAGATGTTTTTGTTTACTATATTTTCAGTTTAGATTAACAAAATAAAATATTCACACAATATCCCTCGTTATCAACAGAAATATAACAGGGGTGTTATGGATTTCATGCAGTTTACAAGCGGTTATTTGAATTTTTCCCTTTTAATTTTGACAGTTTTCATTTTTCAATAATAAATCATAAATTCATAGTCAAAAGTACTTACATCAGGATAAAATACTATTGAAAATAACATGCTTCACCACATCTATGCACAAGTGAAAAAAGAAAAATGAGGGCAGGAGGCTCCTCAACTTTTGAAAAGAACAAAGTATTATTTATGTGCAGAAAAAGCATATCTTTTTTTGTATAATTTTATTCCACTTCGGTATGTTGATTATAATATTGAAACAAATCAGCGATTTCAGATACATTATTTTGTCACTCAGTTGGATCAAATTACGAGTCTCAACCCATCCAAAATGATTTTTTTACGGGACAGAAAACCTGTCCAGCTTTGTATAGCAAAGTGACGAATGGGAGAGAAACAAATGCTCACACATAATTGATAATTGATCGACTACTCTTCACATTTTGGGGGACATCAGACACAAATGCAAACACCAACTTACAAAGACTTTTTTGACTTCTGATGCATAGAGTATTCCACTTTTACAAATAAGGACATTAATGAAACTAAATCACAGAATAAAACAAAGGGGAAGAAAAATGATATGAAACAAAGAACCCAAAGGAAGAAAAAAAAAACCATTAAACAAGATATATACAACTTTGACCTGTGTATCAGATTATTTTGTTGAGAGCCTCCCATGGATAACGATGGATGCGTTACCGCGTGCACGATGACCTCTTTTTGCGGAGGCTAAATGAATATATAACACACTTTTCACATGCCAGCAAACGACGGCAATGGCGGGGTGCCTCTACACCTCGCTCGGTTTGTCCCAATTTTTCCGGAGATGTGAGCATCCATGTCATAAACCTTTGATGAGAAATACTTCTTTTTTCAAACTAAAAGATTCATCTCGACAGGGGGCCATCATCGGCGTAGACAGAGACACAAGCGTCAGCAGCCCCGGCGGTGAGTAGGACTCTGTAGGGATGGAATGTGAGGCAGCTGACGGAGCCTATTCTTTGGGCCATGAAAGTCGGGTAATATCGGATTATGCTGAGCTGCTCGCCTTCCAGGCTGAAGACTTTGACGATTTGCTTGGCCGAGCCGCTGGCGATGACGGGGGCGTGGCGATGGATGGCCAGGGCTGTAAGGGAGCCCCTGTGGGCTTCAATGGTTAGATAGGCTTTGGAGTCATTTCTGATGTCCAGGAATTGTATGTCACCCGCCTGAGACGCGCTAACAATCTGCCACGCATGTTGGTTAAAATAAAAGAAGATGATCCAGTCACCGAAGTTGCATACATTGAATGATGATGTAATGTTTAATTGCTACGCGACTTTCTAAATATATGATATGTAGAATTTGAACACCATGTGATGAAGTAGGATTATCATTCATGAATATCACAATAAAAACATCGGAAAGAGAATTGATCTATAATATAATCACCTTTGATGGATCCAGTCCAGGTTGAAAGCCAATCCCTACAACCCTTTCTACTCTCTGAGTGTGGGGCCTTGTTGAACAAACAGGTCTACGGATGTCATGAAGAACAGATTAGCTACTCTTAAAAAAAAATGGATTGCATATAAAAAGGAATAACTCAAAATGAAACTTGGAGAGAAAGAGGCAGACATGTAGGGAGTACGAATGTCGTATATCCTAACGGATCCATCCATGAAACCAGCTGCAATCTGACCTCCATGAACTTGAGAAGCAGACTACAGAATAACCAAATTTAATACCTCAGTAGATGGCAACTAGAGGTAAAGATCAAGGGAAAAGCTTGTCGAGAATGGAAAATACTAGAAAATCTTCAACATGTGATAGCAGATAAGCATATATATGAAATGTGAATCTATAACATAGTGTGCACATAAAGAAATGCCCTACCACTAGAAAGAAAGGGGAAAAATTAAAAGCTCATAAATCAAAGGTAAAATAACTGCTATTACTGTATAGTCTTGGTACTTTATTTAAATCAATAACAGAAAAAAAAGGTTCTCTCTCTTATAAATAAGGTTTCTCTAATAGTCTTAAAAAAAGCAGTTCACGTCATGACTAGACATCATATAAATCTTTCAAAATAGATCATAGCCTTTGTCCCTTACTTTCAGGGTCTTCAGACATATACATACACTGATCAGTTCACTTATCAGTGACGAGCTTCCCTATCCTATACCTTTCGGAGTATTGAAATTTGAAATTTTCATATTACTTGTGGGAAACTCATTGCGGAATAACATTTGGCAAGGATCACACTTTAAATAATCAAATTTTGGTTGCAGTACAAGAACCCAAAAGGGATCCAAGAGAAAAATAAAAATCACAAAATGATATCACCCAATGTTACCTTATATAGCCTAACAGTAGCTAAAAAAAAAACAGCAAAACAAAAAGAATTTAAAACAACAAAAAAATGTCTTGCACATGGGGGATGGCAATGTAGCACATCTCAGAAACCAGGAAGGCCTCACAGGAGGATTAAATTATTTTTTATGACCAGCTGTCCTCTTGCCTCCCAAAAATTCATGGCTGAAGTCAGTTGATGGATATGTGGAGTACATTTATGTGGTAAATGCTTGGTTTTGGCCAAGGCCAGTTCGATCGTAATGGAAACCTTTCTCCTTGGGGTCATAGGATGAAACAAAGTAAAAAAACTTAACATATAACATTATATACATATAGGAGGATCAATACAAACATAAGCACACATGTATACAAAACATAAACAAGAAATCAAGCAAGCAATAAACCTATTCTGTCCATTCATATCTACTTGGGGAAGTAAATGTTGAAAAATTGGCTAACTCCTCAATCATAGAAGAATTATGTTACAAAGAAAAAGCACACGAGTAGCAGCAAATCACAACTGAAATCAAACATGTCATTATCTAACATCAAAGTTAACCACATTAGCCTTAACAGGCACTGTCACTTCTATCATTACTTGTAAAGACAGCATCCAGAAATCCTTAAAATGGCTCAGAAAACCTCTTTCCAAACAATTCCATTTTCCAGATCATGTAATCAGTTAAGAGTTCTAAACTGACATTCAACTAACATTTAACCCTGAAGATAACTTACCAGTGCAGAAATGCTACTCTCTGATGATGAAGATAAAGAACCAACCATCTGTTCTTTTTCAAGATCCCAGAACAGGATAGATGATGTATCACCAGATGCATACTGTTTAACAAAGTATAAAATTCTTTTAAGACAAGATGCAGAAAATGGCTTATTGTATGAAGGAAACTCAAGTCCAGAATTGAAGAACCCTAGATGTCAATTTGGGGAAAAAAAAGATAATACCAAATAACCAGACTGCTGCTGCCAGTCCACAACAGCATTCCCAATTCGGCCACCAGGTTTATGACCTTGAATCGAAGAAAATGCTGTCACAAGCTTTTGTTTACTCTTTACGGAGTAATTCTTCCATATGCGAATGTTGCCATCACCTGGAATAAAATGCATTCCATTAATTCACAGCAAAACCCAGCATCATAATTAGTTGTTAGAAAAACCATCAACACCACTGAGTTTAAAGTCAAATCTTACAAGAAGCAACAAGAAGCAAGCTGTCATCAAGTTCATTCACGAGGCAAAGCTTGGAAATTCCTTTATCAGAAAATTCATGATTGTTGAAGCTGTTCAGAAGAGTACCCTCATCATAGTTCCATACCCTGCAGAGGAAAATATACTAAAAAGATCAACTAATAAACTAACTTTATAAACTATATTTTTTTCCCCTGGCTAAACCATTTTTTTGGGAACCAAACATGGAGTCCACCAATTTTATTAACAGTGCAATCTGCACTTTGTAAGAAAGAAAATGAACTCCCAACCTACTTTTATTTCTTTAATCAATCAGTTCCATTATAAATAAGCAAACTACTGTTAACCCATGAATTCATTTACCATGCAATCGAACGTCAAAGACAAAAATGATTGGCGCCTAAAACTGAAATTAAGGGAATGTGTGACGGATCAGGAATACATAAAAGGCACTCACTGTATTACAATGTACTAAATATAGTTTTCCAGTGTATTCATCAAAATTTGCTTTGCTAGCCTCTTGCATTAATTTTGCAAAACTCATACCCTAGAAATCTACAAAGTTATTTGCTGTGACATCAAAATAATTCTTTGTGAGTGGACAGCAGCAATTGCAACCATTAATACAGACACCAGTCCTATTCTAGATGCAAACAAAGCATAGCAGATAAGGAAAGCTATAACCCTTTTTAATTGCACATTTACACATTATGTGCTTCTACAACGCAGTTCAAGAAGGTTTGTCCCCTTTTGGATACATAATAAACAATGGCAGGAAAGAGCCACAGCATCTCTTGATAGATTAACATATGTCATGTGATTCATTATTCATGTCTTTCATTCCATATAAAAATTTTCACATTTTTATAAGTATATATTGACTTAATATTCCTGGCCAACTATACAGTTCTAATAATAATTCAGGTATTTATGGGACAAATATTGAAAATGGCATGCATAGCTAAAATGAATTATCAAGTGAAATTTCTGACATAACAAAGAGGTATACATGTTTGTTTAATCAATGCCATATGACACTAATAAAGTACCATAACTAGAACATACTTCATACATTAAAAAACGATGGGTTACCTTATAATTTTTCACATTAAAATTTATCAGTTTCAAACTTGGTAGGGCCACACACTATACTTTCCAGAGCTTTTCACAAGAATGCTTAAAGTTAGTACATTGTTTTTATTATAAAAAATCCATATTACTGGTTTAAAAAAAAGGCAAATTTCACTGATTGGATACCTGATGCGCTCATCCTCATCTGCAGCAACTACAATAGGATCAAATGGATGCAGCAGAGCAGCTTTAGTACCAGTTTCAAACTTGGTATCCCAACTAGCGATTTGAGTGCTAAGTTTATTTACAGCTGCAATTAACCATTAAATATAGGAATACAAGGGTATAAGCATAAAGACAAAAATTGTGATAAGACAATTGCTAACAAAACGAAGGTGCAAGACTAAACAAATTCATCAGAGATGCTTACAATAATGCTGGCATTTTGCAATGCGATCGAGAGCGAATCTTTCACGATCTTCTCTTTTCGCCAGTATTTCCTCATTATCATCTGCAGCTGTAAGGAGTGGCCTTGAGAAATGACCACAACTCCAGTTGTAAATTGTTGATTGGGGGAGCAGACTACGTTCTGATCCAGATCCCCTTGAACCTAGGAGTGGATCAGCTAATCCCGAGTCAGGTGAATTCATCAGGTGTGGTCTAAACTCCAATGAGCATACTCGCCGCATCCCTGTTAAATAGCTTTGACGAGGAGGGCTAACAGGGGGAGTTCTAAATGTGAGAGGCAGATGACCTGGTAAAGGAAAATAGAACTCAAAAATATGATTCGGAGGCTTACAAAATATAAAACCATGCATGTTGCTCTTAAAAAAAAGTAAATAAAACGAGTGTCCCAGAATACTAAGAACCAAAATATAAGAAACAGTGAATTTAAAATGTAAGAATCATGTGGATGATCTAAAACATTACCAGCATTCATGTCAAACCAGGATGACGATCGTGCTAGCCCAGATAATGCAGGGGATGTAGTAGATGTAGAAGGAGAATCACCGGGTCGAATACTTCTCTTTGTCACAACTTGCTCAATGCCAATCATGGATAATGTCCTTCGCCCCAAATTTGCAACCCGAGGAGACGGATCTTTGGCTAGAGTATACATGGCCAATACGCATTGAGTATACATTGCACTGTCTAAGGGTTTTGATCTTGAATAATTGATGATGCCATTGCTAGCATTATCTTTTAGTAATACACCAGAATCTGAATGTTGGGAAGAATCATCTGATTGCGGAGAACCATGCATGATTCCAGTAGATGCAAGCGGGCTGCTTGTTGAGACCCTTCCATCCAGACCAGAACTAGTGTGGTCACTGCCAACTCTCAGAACTGGGCCAATTGGGGAGGAAATAGCACTCCCAGAATGCATGTACTGGCCTACACTTGTATATCCACTACTTGGACTTTTAATATTTGCCAAGGATGGTAATGAGCTCAGTATATGGTTAGATGGCTTCCAGTAAGCAGCAGCAACCGACTTGAGGTGCTTATTGTGGCCAAATGCAAAGCGTGCAAGAGCTGTCAAAAAATTGTATTCACCTCTTAGCATGTGTATGCTGAACTAAAAAACAATGCCCAACACCCCCTAAAGAAACACAAACATTGCCAAGCAAGTTCATTTACTCATGATCATTGTGTCCTATGTGGATTTATTTCTTCCATGTATAATGCACTTACTCAGTAACTTGAAGGATTACAATTATAGAAATATATTAACATTTACCACACACACACATACACAACCTCCGTGTATCTAGTTTGCCAATATGTATGAATCCTCAACATTTCCTGATAATTCAAAATTTTCATATCAGCAATATGAGTGTGGGAGAAATATAGGCACTAGAGGGAACTTCATATACTGATTATATTATGTATGCACCATTGACTATACAAGGCATATTGTCCATATTTGCCATAATAATTTTATTATCATCTGGTCATATATATGGATGTGTCATCTCAATTATACAAGGCAAATGGTATATATTTTCTCGAATAATATATTCATCCAAACACATTTTCATTTTAGTAAATTTTATTCATTCTGCTTCATATATTGATTCAACCAAATATGTCTATTATATTACTTGCTGGATCCTCATTATAAATGGAAGTGTCAGTGTGTCACTATGTTTAAGTTTTTCCAGGTTATAATCAGACACTTGAGGATTCTTTAACACTCCCCAACCATGCCCTGTGACGGTAATAGCAGAATGCAGTCACATGACAGGCAGATTTGTCACCATTTAACCAAGAAACAGTCCTGGTGAAATTACGGAAAGTTTTTCTGTAGCGAAATAATTTGGGTGACACATGCAACAGGAAGTGAAGTGCACATACCCACAGCAACCTCTGCTCTAACCATGGGGCTCCCGTCAGCAACAACTTGCAGGAGACTTTTAACAATGATTAACTCAGCCTTGGTTTTTTCATCATCATCACATTCCTCATCACCTCCAATCTCATCTCTGAATGAGTCAGACCCCACATCAAGAAGCATACCCAACGCAAAAACAGCAGCAGCTCTGACCTGATACAACCACTTTCATATTAACACCCAGGGAAGAATTGACAAGGGATTGCAAGCACTGGTTACCAACATAAATGAATACCTCAGGCTGGGGTTCTGAAAGGAGGGAAGCAAAAATTGCAGGTGCATCCGCTTGCAAACCTATTATCTGTGCCTCAGGATAATCCTCCCAAAGCTTACCTAGACACAAGCAGAGCCACTGAAGAAATAGAGGTTCAGTCTGCGCATCATGTGGATTGGCAACTTGCAGATGTCTTAGGCACACATGTATAAGACCTTCTTGAATGCAGGCTTCTTGCCCCCGGTGGTGCCCGTCCACAATGACAGCCAATACAAAAGCAGCCATTGCACGTTGTTCAGGGTATGCATCCATGCTGTCGAGAAACTTAATGAAATATTTGTGTCCACCATCTTTCACCAGATCAACTTGACAGGACTGATTACCACAAAGAGAGAGAGAGAGAGAGAGAGAGAGAGTGAGTAGCCTATGTTGTTACTTTTCATTGTAAAGAAAAGAAAATGGAAAATCTTCACCAACTTCCCTAAAACTATCACATTAAAAAAATAAACTACACATTAAAGAAATCATGTGACAATTACAAACCTTATCAAGTGCGAGGATCTTTGTCCATATAAATACAAGAATCTGCCGCAAGTCCATCGCAGTTGTTTGAAGCAGCTTTAGAACATAGGGGAAAATCCCAACTGACAAAGCCTACAAAATGAGTAATAAACAGTAAATTGGACTAAACAAATTGAATCTTGAAGCAATCATAGAGAAAAGAAGCTAAATAATATGAAGGACTAGACCAGCTGAAATAAATGACAAGGTTATCAGGAATACCAGATCTACAGCCCAAGGTCCCATGTCAAGGAATCTACCAAGAAGCACCAGCGCTCGAAATCGATGAGACTGACTGAGCAAAACCTATGACAATGAAAGTCTAAACATGAGCATATAAACATAATTCAGGGTCAAGAATGTAATGAACAATGAAAGAAAAAGGTTTCGGCACCTAGATCTACTACAAAAGGAAGACAAAGTATAAATTGCGATTAGAAATAAAATTAGATGATCATAGAAATAACATACGAAAATAAACTGATCTACAACTCATAGATAAAAGAAGTTAGCACATAGTCCATTATGACCTGCAGAGATACCAAATCTAACTAGACAAAATGGCATTGCATATGAAACCAAAAAGGGATCAAAGAGAACGTACAATAAAAAAATAAAACAGTAAACCAAGCACAACCATTTTAGTAGAATGAATTATTACATGTAAAATATATGTATTATCAAGAATGATACTTGAAGCTTAACAATGGAGTTTTGAACAGTATTCAAATAATCTTTTCTTATAATGGACCATTTTTAGTGGAATGATCATTTACAATGGGAAAACACAAACATTTGGATTTGCAAAAGTCTTGACACCCCACGATATTACATTACTTCAACACTCATCTTCTTATCTACGGAGCGCCTCACACTCAGGCACAAAGAACGATATAGACAAGTTTCTGACATGATTAAAATGCAATCATCAAGGGTGGTTTCGAATATAACAGGGTGGAGAGGAGAGAGAGGAAATGAGCTGATCTTCAAATATTTTCACGAAGCGACAGATAACATCAGACAAAACAAAAAATTGGAAATTTGGGCCAGCCGACTTTTTTTTTGAGCAAATGTAGGCATTTCTATTTCACGAAAGAGATTACAAAATAAAACATGTCTCAACAGGGGATGAGAATGAGAAGATGAGAAGAAAGTAAAAACCAAAAAGCCTAGCAAGGGCTGGGTCGAAAAGATATCGACCGAGCCCCTACCTAAACCGTTACTCGATCACTAGCACATGATCGTCCTCACTCGAATCACTGGAGCCTCTGCCAGCACCACGCCCGACTCCAACTAGAACATGTTGACCAGCTGCCAACATCGCCACCACCCAGAAACATTTGGCAACTCTGGGTACTAATTAAAATCCAGTGATGGTCTGGTTTGAACTTTCAGGTTTGGAATAGGCTAGAGATTCAATAATAGCAGCTGCGAAAAATATCTAGGACCGGGGGAGAATATTTGGCCAAATAAATTATAGGACCTTTAATATCCCATTCCATATAAATAAGCCCATATATGACCTTAATAAATATGGACTCAAGATTACCACAACTTCCAAATAATATTATAGACACACCAAGATACACGATAATATAATGGATTGGAACCTTTATTAATAATTAGGTGATGGCCTTCTTAGCAATATACAAAAATATAATGCATATACAAATAAATTGAACGATACGTATGGCATATGAGAAATACCTGAAGAACAATGGGCAACTGTTCTGGTGGCTTTTTATGTTCAGAACCATGGTCAAGCCAAACTTCAAAAGCAGTCAACTGCTCTGTAAAAAAAGGGCTAGGCTGTATGTTGTACAAAGGGGGTTAGGTAAATGGGCTTACTAAACTGAAGTTGAGCATACAAGAATAATAGAACAAAAGTTGAAAACAGCAACCTGAAATTCGGCATTGGGGTCATCAACCAATGATGGAAGCTGAGAAAGACATATCTCAGCAGCCATATCCCATGCATCCCTATGTAATATGAAATTCAAATTAGATAAAACAAGCAAATGTACCACATATATAATGGAGAGGAAAATTCTTATACCACATATGATGCTGGTGAGTTGAGGGCAGCGCAGGAAATGAAACCGGGGAACAATTAGCAGACCGCATGATTCTCTCTGCCAGTAAGAAATTCCGAAACAGACTGGCAACCAAAAGGTCCTGCCTGAACAATCTCTGGAAAAGATCTGCCATTTAAATTTTCCAACTGTGCTTATCTACCAAAGTTAAAATAGAGAAACTAAAAAGTAAAACAGGAAATTGAAATGAGGAATGAAACATCCAGCAATTCTTAAAACAACAATTTACCATGGGGGAGGACATTCCATGCAATTGTATCGGTCACCGCTGTAAAAATCCAATTTAACTCCCCCAGGAGAGTTTTCCGGTCATTCTGGCGACCCGGAATTTTATCTATAAGAGTGTGATTAATCTCATCATGAAGCAATGAACGACTACAGAACCTGAAAATATCAAACAGCGGCAAGTGAATAAGACGTAATGGTAAAAAAAAAGTACAACTGCACTAAAATATATAAATTATTCATCTCAACTCAGGTGCTCTAGTAGAGCCATTCATTCCACAGAAAATGTTCATTCTCAAAATTTGACAGACCCAAGCAAGAAATATTAAAATGATAAAGGCCTAAGAAAATACCACCGCAATGCCATTTTTATCGGGGTAGTAAGACAGGACGTGAACAAATCTGCGGGAAATTCAGCACTCTGAGGCAGTGTCTCATGGGCTTCACATGCGGCAAGCAGAATGCAATCTTTGGTAGAAGAAGCTCCGGAGGAATTCCCGTCTTGGCGCTAATGAATCAAATAACATGATATGAGAAATACAAATAATGAAAAAAAATTGTAATGCAACCAGATGACAAGAATTGATACTAAAAAAATTTACAACTACAACAGAAAGGCAAAAGTGTGCAATTTTGGAAAAGGAAAAGATATTTGTTTGAGCTTGGGCAGTATCTTTTCCTCTTCCAGCAAGAGCAACAAGGTAATTCACTAATTATTCACTACAAAAAGGAAAGAAGAATCTTTGTGTGCATTGTAGGTAACTTTGGCATCTTATTACGAGGAATATTGTCATGCAGGTGTGTTTTTTAAAAGAAATGCAAAGAAGATGGTGTCACACACTTTCTTTATTATATATTTGTTCATGAGGTTGGGACAGTTCGTTAAGCCTTTTGGCATCACCAAGGAAGATATTGGACAACTTGGAATCACAAACAAATGGAGAGAGCCAACAGAATTAAGCGATGGATTCATGATTTGTAGATGGTCGCGTGGAATTAACAGAAAGAAAGGAGCCATTGGAATCTTTATAGACAATACAGAGCACACTGATAATGATCCAGAAACCAAATCATGAAAAATCACTACATCTTGTATACAATAATGTTAAAAATGCATATGCAGATATCATCATGCAGAAAATCTGATCGGATTGAGATTGATTTTGCAACAAAATAGAGGCTGCCGCCGAGAAGTTCAAATCAAGAAAATCCAAAGAAATATTTGCAGTTCACCCAGAACAAGTTCCAGAAACCATGGGAAACTGATTCCTTGACTCTCCACCAAAACATTTATCAGATGGTACAAAAAATATGGTGAAACTGATGTGTGATATTTACTACTGAATATTAAGAATTGCTCATTGCATTTAACTCCAGTTTAATTCTTCATCATTGTGCAATAATGTATAAAACTACCCATCAAAACAAATTATCTAAAATTCTTTAATCTGCATTCTACAGAACAAAACAAAGAGTTGAACATAGATCCAAAGTTAGGTAAGGGAGTGTATTGCAAACCTCAGTAAAGGCACTGACAATCAATCCTGCAGAAGAGCAGTCAAACACATATATTGAAGGTGTCTTCAGCCAGGAATCAAGATCACTGATTGGCAATGGGATATATTGAGTATAGCTCTGCATGCAAAACAAAAGATCAGTTTCAGAGCACAATTGTGTTTAAACAGAGCATATAAAATAAAAGCACCAAGACAACTTCTCAAACCAAGCAAGACCTTGTTGAATAGCCAAATTTCACCATTAGCAGTTGGTTTTGGCACTCCATGCCCATTATAATGAAATAAAACTCTTTCTGACTTGGTATATTTGCGACAGGCGGTACATAATTTCTTCACTTCATCCACGGTAGGATCAAGTTGGAGTTTATAGCGAGCCTGTACGTATTCCAAATTTTAAGGATTAGATAAAACTGAATTTTATATAGATTCTACATGTAGTTTCTTTTGTGTGCTTTGTCCCTTGTCAGGCAACAATCATCAAATAGATCACAGAGAAGCTCCCAAGTTAGGCTTACCCGAGATTGCCATCTTTCATATTGAGCATGCAAGGCTTTTCCAACCGATTCAAGTGCCTTTGGGGCTGCCATAGAAAATGGATCTGCAAACCCAAGAAAATAAAAATCATGAAGATTAGTTGATGAAGCAGATACAAGGCTAAGGATGATGGCATGGAGATGTAAGGCAGTGACGCAGGTCAAAAGTAGAGAAGCATCGAGGAGTAAATGCATATAAGTAAAAGAAACTACACTTTTTATATGCCACAAAACTAGAAGTGATGGGACTTTTAAAGTGGTCTCTCACATAAATTCATTGCATTGAATAACAAGACCCATCACAAATTATTTAAAATTTGGAAGTAAATACTTCCATGACCCACCTCAAACACCAACTTTATATCTCTTTCCAATTTGTTCAGAGAAGTTCAGTGCTGCAGTAACATTTTTGTCACTTGCTCATGAGCCATATTCAATGGGAAACCACCCAGAACTCATAGACAGAAAGGATTGCCAGGTTGAAGGGCTTGTAGCAGGAAACGGAAAATTCACATTTGATGTTTCTAAACATAGAAAAAGCTGTTTTGTACATATGGAAAAAAAAAATCAATAGAAACCACCAAAATGTATAGAAAATTTAACCTTTCTATATATGATCTTGATAGTTTCATTGTACTTCATCTGTACCGGACAAAAAACACTGAAATATAATGTCACTATTTTTCAAATTATTAAATACATTATTTGGGATAGCCCAAGCATTGAATGGGGCTGATACCAAACTTTTGATTCTATCATTTCTTTTGAAAATATGATAGGCCATCGCACTCATTTTATAGAATGAAAGCCCAATGGGCAAAACTTTCGATTCTATCATATGATTCATATCCATACTACAGTTTTTCAGTGGGAAGAGAAGTAAAGAAGATCCTCTGAAATGATTTCAATATTGGACCTTGGACATATAATAGTTCCAAGACAGTAAAACAGTAAAATTCATCCTCATTCTTCCACATGTTGTGTGTTGGGCTATATGGTTCACTAGGAATGAGAAGATGTTTGGAGTAATGGAATGCTATTTGGGCACTACGTGAACATCCATCAATTGCTTCCTGAAAAACTTGGACTCATATATTCAAGGCTTAGAGGTGATTATTGAAAGGGAGGGTACTTTCATTGTTGAGCGATTGCTATTTTGCAAGGGCTTTGGGGCCCTAATATTTTTGGATAAGAGATATACACTTTATATACCTATCCTTTTCATCCTTTATATTAAGCCTTGTCTGACATTGGGAATATACTATGTGAAGTATCCTTTCTCCCCCCAAAAAAAGGGGAAAAAATCTGGAAGCTCTAGACTCAAGCCATTATCATCGTCTTTTTCGTTGTTTGATATTTTCAATGATAGATACCTGTTTCTCAGATTAAGAATCATCACCATATTTATCTGATTTCTCTGAAGTGGGGTTTTCAGCCTCAACCTAACCCGACATCTAGTATATACAGCCAGATCTTCAGCCCCAGAAACTTGTCTAATCGTACCTATATCATAGTATCATCCTCAAACACAAAATCACATTTTGCATTCCACAGTCCTAAACCAAACCCCAATCAACCACTCCTTGTTTCCATCTAGATCTTTTAGTGGCATAGGATCAACAGAACAAAATTTATGAAATTCATGTCTCATAATATATTTTTTTCTATAAAAAAATTAAACAGTAATTAACAAATATCTAACTAATAAATTGCGAACAGAAAATGAATGCATAATTTATGTAAAACTGTAAATTTTGAACAAGGTGGCTCTAACATTTTCCTCAAAAAAAAAATGTAAATTATGTTACCTATCCAGCACTCCATTCTAGCACAAGGGGATATTTTTATTACATCTGGAGGATCAACACCTATATTTAAACATAAAACAAGTGCCACGCACCCTGTCTTCATCTGCACCACCAAATTCACTGTCAGCTGAGGAGTTTGAAATGAAATATAAAAATGAAAAGAACCACTAATAGAAATTAATAAATTATAGAATTAACATAGTGAAGCAGTATGCAATATAGAGAGGCGAGTATCATAAGCAATGCGGACATCATATGAACATATGGTTCATGCAAACCCTTAGCAGATTCACCATTAAGTTCATATAAATCACGAGTTCATATAAATCACTCCACACATTAGGGTTTATGCCTGTGTAACAAGGACACAACAGGTATGTCCATGATGAAACAAAGGCCAAAGCCAAGGCGTCGAAATGGCGTCCTCAAAAAGAGGGGTATGAGAGCACTCCCATACATGGATATGATAGAGTGGAGCTAATGCAACAAAGAACAATGCCCAATATGGAATTTTGGCTATAGCAAAGAACGAGTGGAGTTTATATAAAAACTAGCTGCGCCGCACATGCTGATGTGCTCCCCTCGACGCACAACAGCACTCTGGTGCTGTCCAAGTGTAGTCCAAGTGCAACCATGTGCGGGCATATACGGCCATGCGTTCGAACCCAATTCGAACGAGAATCAAACAACCCTTAGACGTTCGAACGGAAAATCAAACAGCCCTTAAGCATTCCAACCCAGTTCAAACATGATTCAAATGACCCTTAGACGTTCGAATTTCGTTCGAACGGGGTTCAAACGCCCATATATTAAAAAAAATTTAAAAAAATAAAATATACAATGTATTGCAGCATGTACTATATGCGGACCCCACCGCATATGGGGTCCGCACATGTTTTTAAATTTAGCTGGCTACCTTTGACACCTGTGACGCCTGCCTGTATGTCTGTCTTTACTGACGGGTCTGGCCTACTAATTAAAAAAGAGTTTATCATGACCGGTCAATGGGCCGGTTGTAAGTATGAAAAAAGGTGGGGTTAGCCTTTAATTCCCGATGCTCCATTAACAAAATTGATGGAATGTGATGTTGGTTCTGAAAGAGACGCAAGCAAGGCGGTCATAGTAATATTGCTAAATTCTAGTATTTAGTCTCACATGTGATATGTTGGAGCATATGGCTCACTCATAATAAATGCATATTCCAACATAAGAGAGTATATGTTGACAACAGTTGGGCTATTTCATCAAATCTCTAAGATTGGGTCACCACGGTTTTGAGGTGGACACTCCTTCCTCCACCGTGGACAATTAATGGTTCAGGCAGTGAGGCATTTGGTTTTGTGTTAGGGGCTTACACTCCTTGTATCTTTTCTAGATTCTTTGTTTTCATTTTCTTTTGTTTTTTGTAAGGAGATCCCTTGTCTCCTTTGTTCGGGGACATTTTGATTTAGAATAAGAATTTCCCAAATCTTCGTAAAAAAAATAGTACGATTCGCTTAAAATGCAACACTACACCCTTATAAACCCAAGTATTCTCCTATTTATGAATCCAATGATGTGCATCTACCCCATTTGACATGCTTAGGATCAAAAAGTTGAAAACCCATTATGACATAGACTAATTCTTATTACTTTAATTGAAATCGGCTGAAATATCCTAGAACCATAGGAGAGTCAATAGACACCTTCAGTCAAACAGCCACATTACAAGATGAAATCACAACCAGTCCATGCTTCTTGCTTGATATGGAAAGGACTCAATGAGGTCCGAAAGAAAATAAAATGATTGCCATTCTACAGGAGCCAAAGGTCATCAATAATGCGTTAATTTATTTATTTATGTGGAAAACAATGAGGGCATTATCTCATTAATCAAAGAACATAATCCCCTTGAAGGCTCGAACAAAGAAGATGAGGGATCTCCATAATAAAAAGAATAAAAGGAAAAAGGAAACCCCCATTACGCTACAACCTTCATGCCATACAAATTAAATTAATCACCCACTCACCTCCAACAATAGCCAACACATCTTCATCCCCTAAATATAAGTTACTATAAGTTCCCCAATCCCTAAGCACATACATATTAATCTTGTAAAATTTCAATGATTAGTGCCACATGTGATGCGTTGCAGTATTTGGCTCACTTGTAAAGAATGTATATTCCAACAAAAATGATTTTACTTGGAGAACACATGGGCAGTCATTTCCTCGATCCTAAGCCCCTGTTTGGATTTAGTATAAGAGAGGAATAGTGGGGAATAGCCTGAAATAACACCTAACACCATGTTTGGACGAGGAGAATAACTTAGTGTTGGGATCCAGGAATAAGTTGTTATTATGAGGAATATGAATTCCATCTCTCCCTTGAAATTACTTATTCCAACCAAATCCATAAGTGGGCCCCACTATTCCATCATATTTTTCCAACTACCCCTCCCACTTTTCCTCATCTCCTCAATGAAACCAAGGTGATTGTGTTGGTGACGGTGGTGGTGGTTCATGGTGGCGATGCCGGTGGTTCACGGTGGTGGTGATTCTCGATGGCGGAGGTGGTGAATGGTGGTGGTGGTGTTGTGGTGTTGGTGGTGGTGTTGGTGGTGGTGGTGACGGTTGGTGAATGGTGGTGGTGGTGGTGGTGGTGACGGTTGGTGAATGGTGGTGGTGGTGGTGGTGGTGGTGGTGGTGAATGGAAGTGGTGATTCTCGGTGGCAATGTTGGTGAATGGTGGTGGTGGTTCACCGTGGTTGCGGTGGCTCTCGGTGATGGCGGTGGTGGTTCTCCGTGGTTGCGGTGGCTCTCAGGATGGTCGTGGTGGTTGCCAGTGGTGGTGATTCTCATGTGGTAGTGGAGGATAAATTTGTCATTTTTAAAAACTTTACATCATTATTCATATCTTATTCTGATTTTATCCATAACTTATTTAAAGTCAACCAAACAACTAAAACTCAATATTATGTTTTTCGACAAGAATAACGAAAAACACAACCAAACAAAAAATCATTAATTCCACTAGTATAGTAATCTATTCCTATAATAGTCAAGCCCCGGAATAGCTTCTGTTTCTATCCAAACGGCAGCTAAGAGATTGGGTGACTATAATTTTGCAGGTTCATAATCCATCATCAATTATGGAAACCATTGGTTCAGGAGATGACGAGTCGAAGCCGTCGCTTGAAGGGCCTCTTCTTCATTTTCTTTTCTCATTTCTATTTCACTAATTTTGTATGGAGATCCCTCGTCTCCTTCTTTATTCAGGGGATTTTTCTAATAAAATTGCTACTCTCTCAAAAAATGCAAGCCCAAGTATTCTCCCAATATCTTTTTTCTAATATTATTTCATTGCAAGTCGGCCATATACTCCAACACACCGCTTGAGGAATACACATATTGGATTTGAGCGCTTACTACGGTCTCTTTTTGCCCTTTTAGAATTACACCACTGTCATATATCTTCCACATCTTGTAATGAGAAGTGTGACCCAAGCATGCCTCCCATTTATTCCAAATCAGAGTTCTAGAATGTTAACTCATCTAACTTTTTAATGCATCTCTTTCCATAAAAAGATGTCATTCAATATGGTGACTATCAACATCTTGGTTATCCAGGAATGAGAAGCTAGTTAATGAGAAAGAAAAAGAGTGTACAGAGAAAGCCTATGGGTCTCTTAGTGTCTTTTCCATAGATTGGAAACATATCATGAGGGCCAAAAACTTTGCATTACATGGGAGGACTCTTTTGTGCTTGACTGCGGTGTTTAAGTGATTATGGATTAAGGTGGTTGCCTTTTCTTTTGCATTGCATTTTCTACTCTATGCAACTATGCATTGCATGTATTTGCCAGTTTGAGATAACAACACTTTATATCACCAAAAAAAATTAGAAATACTGCAACAGAGTTTTAAGGTGCCTGAACAAGTGGGAGAACATATTACTGATCTGTCCCTCTTTAAGATCAGGACTAGAAGGATTCTTATATGTAATGGTTTGTTTTGTGATGGTTGTATCATCCGTTTTGTGATTGTTTCTTAATGCCACCCTCCATCTTGAGAGTTCCTCCTTTTATTATTCACACATTACAGGTGGTGAATTCCCACCTCTCAAAATAACCAAAAAAAAAAAAATAGAAATAATAATGTCTGCAAATGTCCCCAGATGAATGACTTTCTTCCCCATCCAATCAAAAGCCTCCTCAATGTCATATTTTGGATAAAACAGTACACATTTTCCATGTCAATGGGGGAAAACCCAACACCTACTGAATAATTACTTAATTAGACAACAAAAAAGAAGCATTTCTGAACCATCCAACAGATAAAATAAAACCCAAAATCCATAAGCAAATCAATCACATAAAAATAAACAAAGTGAGAAGAACAGAAAGAAAAGTACCCGTTCCTTGGGCCGCCACTTCGAGACCAACCCGCTCTCAGACGGACCGGACGGCAAGCAAGCCTCGAACGCCTCATGCCTCGGCTCACACAGCACCACCGTCTGCGACAGGTACGCCATGCTCGTCGTCGTTGTCGATCCTCCAAAGGCGGAGACAGAGCCAGGCGGAGAGATCCCCTCCACCGCCTCCCTCTTCTCCTCATCCTCCCTCCCGGAGAACTCCTCCAGGTGGTTCGACAGCGAAGCCGCCGAAGACTGAGAGAACCTAGACGCCATCAGATCTCCCAATGCCATACAAAAAGGGGTCCGCCTCTCCTCCCCAAAACCATCCAAAATCCAAAAACCTAGGAAACCAAACCCTCCATATCTCTCTCTCTATCCCCGTCTCTCCGTTTGTTCTCCGATGACGATGACGATGGGGTCGAGGTTAATCGACGAAGCCGCTGAACCAGCGACGCATGGAGAGCTGGCGGAAGAAGAAGGAATCCAGCTCCTCCGATGAAGTACCCACTGAAACCCTAGAGAAGGAGGCGGGGTTTTGATGAAACCCTAAAAAACGAAACCCTAAATCGGCTTTTTTATAAAAAAAAATGGTTTTATTTTCTCTCTCTATCTATATATATGTGTGTGTTTTCGGAGACGGAAGGGGAGCGGCGGAAGAAGCGAAAAGAGAGAGAGACAGAGAGAGAGAGAGAAATAAAGCGAAGGAACCCAAAAAAATTAAAGGGTTTCCCAAGTAAGAGATTGTCTTTTCGTGCGTGCGAGACCGCACGTGACTATTTACACGTGTGTTTTTTCGTTTTTAATTTTACGTTTTTTTTATTTTCGAGTCCACAAGTATTTTTGGGGTTTCTTGCATGTATTTGTATATAAACCATCCAAATGCATGTTATTTTTTTTTTACATCATTGTGTAATTTATTTAGTTTATATCTTTAAATTTTTGAAATATTTATGTATTTTTCACTCTAGTTTAATTCCATCAAAATGTTACATTCAATCATCAAAATGTTACAAACGCAGTCTTCATATGTTTTTATTTTTTTTAAATCATATATATCATCTACTAATCAAGTATTTACTTTTATAAAAAGTAAATTATATACTCTAATGAATTGAATAGTGTCATTTATAAAATAAAATTAAAATTTTTCTAATGAGGTATATAACTTATTGTGGTGAGTATATAAGGCTAGTAATGTATATGGAACTGTATTTGAGACTATAAATAGGACTGAGTATAACAGCACTCCTCCTATAAATATTTCTACTAAAATCATATAGAAATACAAAGTAGCATAATTTATCTTTTTACATATTTTGTTTCACAAAATATAATATTTTTTGTACTATCAAAAGAAAATTACTTAGATTCATCTAAAAATTTGTTAAACATTATATCTTAAGCATTAAAAAAAATTAAATATTACAGACATCATAGCTATTGATCTTAAATTGATATTAGAAAAATTACATCATATTAGAAATATTAGGCTTGTTCATACTCTTCTTATTATATACAAGTCATTTTTATGGAAAATTTTGAATGGTATACAACTAAATAAGTTATTTACAATAGTATAAAACAAATAACACACATTTATACTACCTTTTTAAATCAATCAAATTCCATCTAAATAATGCTTTTATCGCACTCTATTTAATTTCATTGGTTTATCTATTTCAACAAAAAAAAATCAATTCCAAAAAGGTTTTTTAACATCCTCCAACAACTCAAACATTGGTTTATCTGTTTTTTCTTTCAATCTATAATGAATGCTTTTCATTGTTTTTTATGTTTCTTGATTGAGATACAATGGTTTATTTTTTTATTAGGGTGTAGAAAATGATATTTTTTTCATTTATTTTTATGTCAATGTAGTTTGGGTTGCCCTAGCAGACTTTAAAATTAATTCAAAATTAATAAGTAATTTTTATACAGTGAATATTATTTACTTACATGAATAATACTTTCAAAATTAATAATAATTCTATTTTTTTAACTTCATTCTTGTTTTTAGTTAAATATATACCATACCTATATATAATTATATGTGAATTTTTGTTCTATTTTAAAATTAAAAATAGAGCACCTCGCTGGTTCAATGCCTAACCAACCTTTTAAAACTATAATGATAGCAATCTCTTCCTGATCCATTTGTTCTCTGGTAATAATGATTAATGATTAAGGAGACCTAAAGCTAGTTAGAGATGTGTTAGACTCAAAGCCACAATAAATGTCATAATCCCAATCAGATTCATTACATGGCATTATTGATCCTTTACATTTGTCATTAGTTGTCCCCTAGAGCTGAAAAAGATAGAATGTGATGGATTTATTACGTGATTAGTGCGTATGATTTATTTTATGTTCACATTGTTTAAAAGTCTATCTAGCTTGTACTATTTATTCAATTGACATGATCAATTTGATACTTTCATAAATCAGTTTCTAATACCACTCATTAATATAACTTTATTGTCATTGTTATGTTTTTTAGTTATGATTCAATGGTCGTGGAATTGAAAGCGAAACCAAACACACACTTAATAGTTACGTGGATATATTTGATTGTGACGTAGAGATTCTCATAATTTCGCATTTCAAACTTTTAATTGTGTTTAGATCTATGATTGAGCGGATTCAATGGAGAGAAGACTGATAGAACATAAATTTGGATCAAATAGATTTTTCACACGTGCGTCAGCATTGCTTCACATAGCACATGCTCACTCAAGCCATTTCTTTTGACATTTTTAAAAAATGATCAAAACAATGATTCTCTAAATAACCTCTAGATTCTTGGAAACATGGGCTTTCACACCGCATATTCAAACTAACCCTTAGGTTGTGTTTGGATTCAAGATTGACAAGTGGTCATTTTCAAAATCTTGCGTTCCAAACCTAACGCTTGAAATGCAAAATTTCTATGATTTTTTAATCATGGGATTTTTAACAAAGAAAAAGCAGATGGGTGGATTTAAAAAATACAAAACTAAAGTTTGGGGTTTCGGCTTTTCAAACACCAAATCGCCTTTCAATTGTTTCTCAAACGTCGATAAATTTATTCTAGAAAATGGACATGTGACAATGAACTCAAAAGCTAAAAAATATAGTTAAATCCGCATAAGAAATTTTTCAATTTTTTAACATAAAATTCACCCAAATACATATCCAAACAGGATCTTGGTATACAAGTACAACTATGTATACGTACACAATGCATCCACCTGATCATGAGCTACACTCAAGAGCATCCAATCCAATCAATACATAGCATTAAAAAAAAAATAGCTCACTAGAAACTTATGAAAATAAGAAAAAGTTCGTGTAAAATAGATGAATCCCCTCATATCTCTATCTAATTAGACAATATTTATTTTAATCCCTCTTTTAATCGAAACTAACCAAATATGTGGTTTGACTCTAACCATATATGTGTTATGTATTACGCCCTTTTAAAATTTATGCTCTTTTTTAAGAAAAGTTGATATAACCCTTAAAAACTTATGTATTCATAAAAGTATTTGTAGTATGAGAATTTACATGGACCTTTTTCAATATTTAGAAGTTTTCAAGAAGTTATGTCGATTTTTTTCTTATTTTAACCGTGAGTATAGAATAATAGAAGAATTTTCAAGAAAAAAAAGAACATTTTTGTCATAAAAATGACTAAATTGAATTTTTTATATTTTATAGGGACATTTAAATGTTATTTATTGGAGCTCTGTTTAGTAAATTAAATATTTTTTTAATGTTCCATGTAAATTATTAGTAATTTGATTGAATGACTAATCCGTTAATCATACGTGTTTTTTAAAAATATGTGACTATTTTTCAATTTTACATAAATGAAAACCGATTTAGCTAAGTTTCCGGGAGTTGGGGTGATTTTCCCTTTTAAAATAAAACGTGTAAAAGAGCACACACAGCTGTAAATGGACATCCACCGTCGGCATCACGAGCTTCCAAAGGAACACGCTTTTTGGACCGTCCGATCTCGCCAGCTCAGCAAATGCCCACCCGGACTACACCACAAACAAAGTGGACGCACTGGACGCAGCTAATAATCACTTTTTTAATTTAAATAATTAAATAAAATATTATTTTACATGGGACTGTATAAATAAAAAAGGACTATTAAAAAAATAAAAAAATATCGAACAATTGTCGTTGAAAAATAAATAAATCGTACTTTGTTGTATACGAAGGCCTTCCTTCAAAGCCAAACAACAATCATTGCCCGTATTTTTGGAAGGATTTTGATTCTATACTCACCCCCATTTTTTGCATCTAAGTCCCTGGTGAAATTCAATATAATTAAGACCCACTAATGAAAATGTACGCATGAACGTGAATATAGATGATACATCATGTTTTATATATTTTAGGGTGAATGATATGGGGGTGTTTTTTTCATCTTTAATTCTTCCTACATGCTAATTCATATTGGTTTTTTTAACTTCTTTTTTATCCCAAAAACACTTATAAATTAATTTTTCAAATACAACGTTTGGTTGCATGATTGTTCAGTTTTTACGTTTGCAGGAAGCGTTTACAATCCTGCTATCCAATGTTGCTTTATAGAGTGAGTCTAGGTATTTTTGTTCTTGCTGCATCTAACCTATTCATTCATTTCTTTTGTTTTAAAATAAATTAATCATTGCATCATTTCAACCTAATGAACTTTATGGATAGCTGGCGGCAATGAAATGGTACAATGTCAAAATTCTTGGATACCACTGTAAAGTTGTGGTTGTTGATGAATTGCATTTAATAATGGACTGAAGAGTTTAACAATATATATACACAGAAACTTTGGTAGTGTATAAGATTATATTGTAATAATGTACCAGAGACAAAATATGAATGCTACGTGGAATCTTCATTGGTCATAGTTAAAAGGTCCTAGAAATATTATTACTAAATAATCCAATGCTAACTTAATTAGGGTGTTTTGGGGAGAGAATATTGCCTGGGATTGAAATTAATTTTCCATTATTTAGTAATTATCTGATTACTTTATTATGAATTATACATGTGTGTATATGTCACTCATTCTCAAATTAGTGTCAGACAATCAAAATATAACTATTAGAATTTATCCGTGTTACCAGATGCCTTTTTATCATACATTATTTAATTTCTTCCTTAACCCATTAAACAAAAAAGTTTGATTAAATTATTTGTAATAAAAAAATGTTTTGCATATTGGATCCAAATATTGTACAACCAACCACCCATTTTTATTCTAAACTTTATTTAGACCGAGTCAAAATTCAAGGTTGAGTAAAATATGGGTATTTTTGGATTTATGAATAAAACAAGGACAATGCAAAATGGTGTATTTTTTATTGAGGTAAATTGTAAGTATATCTTAAGTGGGAATCAGAGGTAAAATTGAACATTTAAAACCAAATCAAATGTAGTTATATCATATGACACAATGGAAAAAAGAAACATAAAGAATTATTTGAAATTTCTATCTCATTTGACGAAAACAAAATTGTAGTTTTTCCATATTTTAAATTCTGGTGAGGGTTTTGTTTCCCTACATATATGCATAGATTCTTTACATAGGGGGTTATACCCAAATAACCCTATCTATAATGATAACAATAATAATGTGCACTTTTGTTGTTGTGAAAGAAGCTTAAAGGGGGGCTGTTCTTTGACTAAAGTGGCCAACATGAAAAAGGTTATTGTATCTGAGAGAAATTAAGAGGGGTTTTTATATTGATTAAAGGTGCGTTTGGTTGCGCGATTGCAAAACTGATTCTACAGGAATCTGCGATTGCAAACCCGATTCTGCAGGAAGGGTCTCACTTTCTCAGCTTTTGGGCGACCGTAATGGGTCGTCATTGCAGCTTTTGGGCATTATTTGCCTGCAATCGCTGGGTTTAAAACTGGTTCGATTATATCACTTATTTTTTGTAACAAATGTTTGGTTACGCGATTGCAAATGCAGCTTCCTGTAATCGCAATCGCGCAACCAAACGCACCCTAAGAGTCAAGACAAATGTATGTAATCATGGAATGCACACCTCAATCTTATCAGCATTTTCAACATGCACTTTCACAATCCAATTATCCATTTTTAATCGGTTTTGAATTTTTTTAATATATTTATTGTCTGATGAAATACACACTTCTACAAAAATAAAATATAGTTGATTAAATAAATTGAACGTGAAATATTTTATTTTAATTTGTCTATATACTCGTGTAAAAAAAATGTATCAGTGTCAGTCAATTAGCGAAATCATATACTCCTAATCATAGCCAAAATAAGTGTTTAACTGAGTGCATCAGTTCCCATAAAATCTCAAGAATGAGCTATTTCTGTGAGCTGTGCATGGCCTCACTCGTGAGACTTCCTGTGCAAACATGGTGTTTAAAAAAAAATTATATTTTATTACAGAGTCTAGACTGTTCTAGACCAGCCTTTTGGTTTAGTCGCGCGAAACTATGGCGAAAATCCGTGAGGGTCAAATTTTTAGGTTGGGGATGCAAAACACCGGGTTTTTTTTTTTATTGTTGGTGGGGTAAGAAAACTAATGGGTGGGGCTACAATTTGCCAAACTATATCCTATTCGAAACCCATTTTGAAAATAAAGTTTTTCATGAAAGTTGCCTTCCAACCACAATTTTCATAAAAACACTACAAGAAATTTAGGTTTTGGTGGCGGTCTTTTTGGATGCAGTTTTAAGAAACGCGGGTATATGTAAGATGTAACTGCGGTTTAAAGGAAACCGTAGCATTACTTTTGAAAGCTCCCTAAATAATTTATTTGATGGGAGAGAACCGCAGCTACAAAAAAAAATTAGATGGGGGAGAAATATATGGGATAGTGGTGTAATTAAGATGATACATATGCCTGCGGTTTTTTGAAAACCATTGTAATATGTGCTGTATTTTATAGAAACCACAACAATGAAATCAATTAACGCTAGCCAATTTTTAGAAAGCAATAATAACCATTTATGTCTGCCACCATTGTCTCTCAATCAACAAACAAATTTCACCCTCATGGCTCATCTTCATAAGTCTTTTTTGAACTTCATCACCATTGTTCCCTATCTTCTCCATATAACCTCGTGAGGATCCCTCTACCTTTTTCCTCATGAAATTTCTTTGATATTCACGGTTTGAATTACAATGTATTTTTTTTTGAAATTTTAGGGAATCAGTCAATCAATAATTATATTTTAATGCTAATTCTTGAAGAAGAATAAGTTTTTTTTACATTTTTGATCAATTATGTAGTTCTTGAATGTACATTTTTTTTATTTTAATTGATTACAAGGAAATCTGATTTTTAAAATTATTCAGGGTAAAATTATGCTGCTTGTATGGGACATGAAGAGGATGAGAATCATCTGAAGTACTTGCTGAAGCTGAACAGAGGATTCATGGAAAATATTTATAATATTCCAGCACAATACTAAAAAGATGGAAGAGGACAAGAACAAGGTTCCAAAAATACAAGAAAAATATACATGACCAAAAGGAGAAGGAGAAGATGCAAGAGATACAAGAACAATAGTCAACTTTTCTTTAGAATTTATCATTTTTTTTATTTGGATGGTGATTTTTTTGTCATTTAATTTCATCTCTTTGTAATTAAGATATTGTTTATCTTTATACTTTTATGTTATATATATAGAGTTAAATTTTCTTGTACAACAACATTATGTAGAATTAAAATTTGTTAAATGATTTTAAATAATTGCAACATAAAAATATTTAATTAAATATTTTGTGTATCTTTTAATCAATGCACGTCTGTATAACTGATTGAAAAAAAAAGATATTTAGGAGAATTTAATGGTGTACAGTTGTCTCATTCAAAACTGCCACTGAAAAAATTGAAAATTAATAGGCTTGGCCATCATTTTTAGTGGCGGTTTTTGAAAACGTCACAAATCAAACCGCCACTATAAATTTACAAACCGCCTCTATAAACTAATACGACAGTGTATACAATGTCGGGTTATAAACCGTCGGTACAAGTTATAGCTGCGGTTGAAATGATTTGGTGACGGTTTTAAACCGCAGCTATATGTAAGTTTTCTTGTAGTGAAACTACTCTCAGCTAGTTTTGTTTCATAAAAGCCACTGCCAATGTTCCTTTTCATAGAAAATATTTTGTTGATTTTTACCGCATAAAAATTAAAATCCAAAATTTTGAAAAAAAAATTCAAAAATCAAAACCTAAAATTTTACAATCTAATGTGGAATCGATGATCCAAGAGGGCGTTTAGAAAAACAGCTTTGATGATTCTGCTTTTGCAGAAAATCAAAAGCTGCAAATGTGTTTTCAAATGCCTAAAACCTTGAATGAATTAGATAGCTAGCACGACTATGTTTTCTTAATCAGCTATAAATGCCACTTATAATAGCTTTTCTAAAAACATAAAAAAACATTTTTTATATTTGGGAATCAATTTTCAATCTCGATCCAAATTGAATCACCTCTTTTTTTTTCAATCTCGATCCAAATTGAATCTTAGACAGAATCAAATCTTGACAGGACATTTTTTTAGGTTCAATAAATGATTTATGTTTCAAAACATTGAATATTATTAATGCAACAAACTCTAGCTGGATTTACTATTCATCACACAGGTGCCCCAAAGGGACAGGGCTTTCAAAACATGTCCTTTCTTGCACTGTGATTCATGGAAATTAAATCTGTAGCCTCATTGATCGCATGCTTAATTATTCTCTCTTGTCACATAATGCCAACTAATATTCTTGGCATTCATTCATTCATTCATTCCCAGCCAACCTATCATGAATGAATGGAATAAACATAGTCTCTCATCACTGTCTCCCTGTCTATCTTTCAATTTTTCATTACTGTCCAAACACTAAACACAAACTAATTATATTTAGTTTTAATTTTCAGAGATAATTTTTGGGTGATGTTAGGGACAATTGTACAATCATAAAAATACTGTGTATTCAATAAATTGTATGAATATACTTACATAAATTAAAACATATAAATTTTGTTTAAAGAAATATATACAATATATATGTGTGTATAAATTTGTTTTTGTGACGTTGGAGCTTCCAAAAGGAAACATGTGATGCTGAAAACTGTGAACGTGTGTTAGCAATGATGAACATGTGTGTTTTTTTGCTGGACAACTGTCTCTGCATGTGTGTCTCTTTGTTGGTGAGTGAGACTTTGCAGTCTCAAGACAAACCTAAAGTGTTAATTTGTGGGGTCATGTTATAAGAATCTGAAGAAAAATAAGAAAAATGAGGTGGACTGTTATGGCTTTCGGTCTATGTGGAATCTATAGAAAGACATCCATAGTGGACTCCATCTCATCCCAGAAACCCTAACTCCAATGAAAAAAGACTATCATGAAACATGTATATATATATATATATATATAGTGTATTATATTAAAAACTTGTGAAATAAGGTTGACCATGAACAGAAAAGAGAGCTTACTTTACTGGACTTCATATTGTTTTATCATTTATTCTTGCTTTGTTAATTGTTTCTCATGAGGTGAGTAAACATATTTAAACTAGCTATGTAGATATGGTTCATTGAAAAGGAGAGAATACCAGTTTTCATAAAGAGATGCTCTACACATGCAGGCCATCTTTAGTGTGTGAGGTTTGCAGTGTATTTTTTGGGATGGAACATTGACAGATTGGGAAAGACATGTTGCACTTGTTATACTATTGTCTTTAGGGTTTCACTATAATTAACTATGAATTCCTGATGTACATTCTTTGTTAGGTTGTGATTAGGTTTAATCATATTGCCCTACCAATTCTACCTAGCTACTAAAAAATAATGTAGTCTGCCTAAAATGTTTTCTTATTGGGTATTATTGTCACAAATCAATGGTCCTTATTTAGATTAGTGTGCATGCAGGTCAAGTACATTTACAATATATGTTTAGTTAGATGAAACATGTATATTTTATATTTTATGCAAGAATGAATACTTTATTTTATGAAGTGTATAAAATCACATCACATGGGTTTGCAAACTGAGCTTAAGATTAGTCGGCTAGCATCTCCTTTTTCGATAACTAGGTCAAATAATTAAATTATGAGGGACACCGATTTTTTTTTTAAAAAACATTGTCCTATTTTTTATTATCAAGAAAAATGTATAACATGTACCTGCAAGGAAAAAGAAGTTCCTAATTTATAAATTTTTTTTCTTAACTGTGACTACTAATTATATTTTAAATTGGGTAAGAAACCTTTCAAGGGCCTTTAGGCACAGTACATCATGGCATTGTGCTCTACACCTGAAGTGAAAAGTTCAAGTCATGGCCATAACATTGTATTGCTTGTTTTGCAGTAAAAGATATTAGATTTTCTTTTTCCAAGCCAAAAAAAACAATAGGCTTTTGGGGACGGTTAAAAATGATTATGTATATCCATCTAGCTAAGCATGTCAACGGAGCGGATATGGAGCGGATATGGTCATATCCGTATCCATATCCGAATTTTTTTTTATGTATCCGTATCCGTATTCATATCCGACGGATATTTAAAAAGTGTATCCATATCCGATCAGAAATTTCGGATACGGATTCGGATAATTATCTGAAATATCTGAAATAAATAAATAATTAATTAAACATAACAGATTTTCATTTAAAGTTCATAAATTGACTTAAAATTAAAAATTCACAAATATAAATCCTAATATCGCCAACAAAAAGATATTTTACCAAATACAGGTCCTCTCAACGGATAACAAAGCTTCCAAATTGTTCAAGTTTCCTTACACTAAAAAAAATTGTTTAAGTTTCCAACAGATTAATAAACTGAAAATAAAGCTTCCAACTTCTCAAAAACAGAAAAAATGTCTTCTTTAACATATGTCTTGCATGATGAAGATTCAAAACCACCATCTGATGCTGTAAAAGGGAGCATAGATGTGGCTCTGCACCAAAAAGATAAAATAACAATGTAAGTTATCTGCAAAACCACCACCTTTCACTGTTGATTTTGAACTAACCAAAGTGCTTGACAGATTTTGAACTACAGTCTACAAGTATATTCTGGAAAAAAAATCCCCTTCAAACCTAAGAGGTGAGTAGTTGAAGCTGGACAGATTATGTCAAAAAACAAGATTTCAAAATCCCCTTCTTCGATCGGATATGGAATGGAGGGAGAGAGAGGAAGACGAACAGATATTCAGATCTAGAGTGGAGGAAGAGGCGTCGATCAATTGAAGGTGAAGGAGAAGATGATGGGAGAAGCCAGGAAGGGTGAGGCGTGATAATGGAGGATTGGAGCCTTGGAGGGTTTTTATTGTTGTGGAATGTGAGAATGTCAAGATCTGAAACTCATAAGTCTGTAAGTGTTATGTGACGGCATGCTTAGGGAACCTAATTTTGGAAAAACCTTTAAGTGAATGTGAGCCATTAGATCAAAATCGAAGGGCCCATATTGAATACTAAAATTAATTTTTTTTAAATGCCATCGGATACGGATAAATTTCGGATCGGATAGGATCGTATCCGTATCGATCCAAAATTTTTGAATACGGATATTTTTTTTGGATACAGATACAGATTATTCGGATATTGGATATTTTCTGCATTTTCAGATACAGATTCAGATCAGATACAGATAATTTTTTGGATAATTGACAGACTTACATCTAGCCAAAATAATGGTCATCATCATATATATATATATGTGAGGAATACCCAGTAAGTGAAAGTATGGTCTCGCAGGCCTTAGCTTGGTGGTTAAGTAATAAGGACACAACCCCTTTGTGGTTTATGGATCAAATTGAAAAAAGTGCAATAATACACTCAATCTATTTTACAACTCAGTTTGTAGTGTCATACATTATAATAATATAGTATATACTGCGTTATCATAGTGTTATCATAATATACAAGGTTTTATTATAATATATGAAATTAAAAAAATTATTTTTTCATAATAAAAAAAATATTATTGTATCTCATATATATATAATTTCATATGCTAATAAACAATTTAAAAAAAATTATGTAACTGTAAATGAGACTACACAACACAAGGGGCTGAACATATCATTTTCCTTAAAGAAATAGTTTATAGCCATATGAACCAGGCCTTGTTGGTTTTGGCCCACCCTTGGGTTTATGTGTATCCACGTCATCTAATAATCATAGTGGGTTAGTTTTTGCACAAAAAAAAAAAAAAAAAAAAAAACATAATCTGTTTCTATTTTCATTTCTTAAAAATCATATATTTTTTTAATAATGTATGTATTTTTATAAAAGATAAAATATATATTTTAATTAATTGAATAATTTCATTTAAAATGTGAAAAATTCCCAACGATGTATATAGAGTGAAAGGGATTCAAGAAGTATATGGGATTACATTTAAAACTATAAAAAAAGATTGAGTGTAACATCTCTCGAAACAAAAAAAACCAAGAGAGCTCTATACGTTCAAATGAAAAGTTTAATCATGGATTGTGTTGTTTGTTTCACAGTGAAAGATATTGGATTTTTCAAACCATTTGAATCTTAATGCAGAATTCATGAAATGATGATTTCAATAAGACTTAAGGTAGCGTTTAGAAACACGTTTAAAAAATATGATTTTGAATAAAATAATTTAAATGAACTTTGATTCTTATAAATCGCATTTTTTGCGTTTTTTAAAAAGCAACATTTTTACACTAAAAGCTATAAGTAACTTTTTAATTAAGTCCGCTTTCTGAAACTCGTTTGATAACATGTTTTGAGCTTTCTACCTAATTAAAAAACAGAATCACTATCAAACATTCAAACCTTGTTACCAAACGCTCTCTTAAATAAAAAATAAGAGGCCTTTGAGGAAGGTTAAAAATGATTTATGTTAATTCATCTTATAGGGTGACTAAGCAATGGGCCGGTGGCCCAGTGTGGTCCCTGGCCTAATCACAAGGTGCCCGGCCTTACTGGGCCTGGCCCATTGTTATTAAACTGGGTTTTTTTTTTTTTTGCTACAAAATGTGATTGAAATATTACATTGGGTCATTTTCCATTTACACTTGGCTAACGAGATATATTATTTCATAAAATTAAAGTACATGCAAATATTTTTTTATGTTAATTCATCGAAGTGCATATATATATTAATGTAATGGAGTAGTAGATGTTGCATTGGGTAATTTCCATATATTGTATATTAGTGATGTGGAGACAGTAACACTACGGCCCGTTTGGCTAGCGGAATAGGGATGGAATAAAAGAGGAATTGAGAAGAATAAGGCTAAAAGGGTGTTTGGGTAGACGGAATAAAGGGTATAGCTATGCGGAATAAGAAGAGAATAAACTGGTATTTGTATTCCAAGTCCACCCATAGAATTGTGTTATTCCTCCACTGGAATAAGGGGACCCATCTATCAAATTACATATCATCACATCAAATCACATGTCATCACATCAAATCACATGTCATCACCTCTCATACTTCAATGGGGCCCACATGTCAAATCAACTTTTTACACCTTATTCTCATCTTATTCTTCATCAATCAAACACTCAAACCTTTATTATTACATTTCTCAATGAGAATAACTGAAAACACAATCAAACACAAAATATTTTATTCCATTGATAAAGTCAACAATTCCTGGAATAGTTATAAACTCTAGAATAGCTTATGTCTCTATCCAAATGGGCCCATATAAGAAACGTGGGCGTTAATTGTGAAATATTTCGTAGCAAAACCTGCATTTCATAGCAAAATATCTTTCTCGATGAAATGATTTCGTTGCTATAAACGTAGCAAATGCCTTGTATGGATAATTTTTTATGATGAAATTATTTTTGTTGCAATGCATATAAATTCATCACAAAATAACGATTTGAATTTCGTTAATGTAATAATTTCGCAACAAAATACAACTTTTTGCAACGAACAATATTAATTTCATCGCAAAAGATGATCTTTTGGGCACAAAAATATTCGTAGCTAAAGGTGTATAAATTTAATTAATAATAAAATATAGACTTTCCCTATGAAATATTTAGTAGAAAAATGTCACATTTTCATTGAAAAAACATTTTGTATATTTTTAAATATTTTTATATTATAATTAAATAAATATTGATGATGACAATAATAACAAAAGCAATCCAAGTCTTTGAAAAAGATATACTTGATCATTCATGTTGCTAGTTTTCTAGAACGGCTAAAATTTGATTTTTTTTAAATATGTAGTTATTTAATGAAATATATATTCATTAATAAGAAATGAAGCACTCACTCAAATAGTTGAATGCATAATTTTTTAATGTTTTTTTGTAATATTATATAAGTTTTTGAGTGTAACAACACCCTAGAAATTAAGCTATGGGTGTTAAGTATTATGAAAATATTAACAAATCATGTATTGTCTTATTATATAATTCAATAAATTATATGGACCTCACCATGAAAGAAGTAAAAAATTACATGTTTTTTTTGCTTCATTGGACATATTCATGAGGACTAAATTCTGGAAAGTGGAAACTAGACTGTGTACTCCCACGCAATACCTTTTATATTGTAAGAATATTTATTATCAATTGGTTTCAAGTTTATTATAACATAATCATGTTATATATTGGGATTGATTTTTTACTTGGTCCAACTCGCAAGGAATCTAGGAATGAAAATAATACTAGTTTTATGAAAAATGATGTGAGTATTCTGAATGTAGCCATATTCACAATCGAATATGGTGGACGCTTTCGAGTTATAGAGAAGGCTGCAAAATAGACTGTATATACCAACACTTTTATTGGTAAACTAATGCATACCAAGGTTAGGTTCACCGTCTTTTTTTTGTTTTTCTTTGGTTTGTGGTTTTTTTTCTGCTCATTTCATCTTTCATTCGAACTTGTAATTACTTTGGAATATAAGTAATGGTAGTAAGATCTTTTTTTTTTTTAAATAAAGTAATTCTCTTTCATTATTAATGTTTTGTAGTCTCTCCCTCTCTCTCTTTTTCCATCCTCTATTTCCCCACTCAATAAAAATTGAATAATATTATGATAGTTCCACTAACAATCCGCACATGTTTAGAATTATTAAAAATGAAAAACCTTATCTAATGAGATTTAAGTTTAGATGAAAAGTTTATATAACTTTATAATAAAAAGGAAATGGATCTATTTTTAATAAATATTTTTTTAACAATATATATAGTTACTAAGTATAACAGTTATGAATGGAGGGACAGCAATTGATTTTGTTTTTGGGTACATAAGCTTGGACTTGGTGACACAGACAATGGGCATAGCCCACATACACACTTCCAAAGGACTGATCGCATGGGCTGGACGAGATGAAGATTGATTTGAGCAACATTTCAAACTTATATCGGTCGGCATGTGTGGTCGGGTCCAAAACATGTTCATGCCGCATATGCTGTAAATACAGTCGCACATTGATCGTTTAAACAGACTCATACATTGTTCGAACAATTGCTATTTTTAAAAAAATTTCAAATTGTTATTTGATCGTCATTCAACAAAATTTATTCAAAACCTATTTGAACAATGTTCACCATTCAAACCATACATGCCATATATCATATGCCGTCTGATCTAAAAAACAGCATGTGTGACACATTTAAATATAGAACATTAACACATTTACCCTATTAAGCAACCTCATACACTATGATAAGTTGTATATACTGACACTATCATAATATATATGATTCTATTAAAGTGTATTATAGTATATGGTTCAAATTTTCTTATTAATTTTTTAATTTGAAAAAAATATAATAATAAGTTTTTATATATTTTTATTTTGTATAACATATATATTTTATTAAAGAGTATATATGATTAAAAAAAAAAAAAAGTATGCAGTGGGCTGCGCTGTATTCATCATTTTCTTTAAATCTATGGATTTGAGTGATAGAGAATACATTCACCCTTTTCAACGACTAATGCATTCTAATTAATGCATTAATTAGAGAGCAACAAGAACTAATTAATGCATTGAATCCATGAAGCCCTATAGGAAGGTTTAAAAAAAAAAAAATAAACATTAATTATTTTCTCTCCTGTCCTTAAAAAGTGTGAAAAATCTGAAATGTCGACATCTTCAACGCTGAATAGTTATCAGTCCCAGACACGCAAACGAGAAACCCGAATCTGACGTCAAAAATGAGGACATCATGTCCTCATCTCTGCTTTCCGACAGAAAACAAACCAAAAATTCCCAAAATCTCCTCGATTAAATCGTCCTCAAGTCCCTAAATCGAATCCTACCGTCCCTTAGGAAATGACCATTATACCCTGATTTTTTTCCTGGGCCCAAATCTTTGTCGGACCCGGTTATGGGCCTCGTTCATGGGCCTTTGAGAGTTTGAAAAGCAAGCCTTTTGAATTAAAGCATATATCTATTCAATGACATATAGATGTTTATAAAAAAAAGTAAACGACATAATCAAATAAATTAAATGCATATTTTTTATACTTTCGAGTAATAGAGTATATTTTTATCACTTTATGTGCATAACGCGTGACATGTAAAAATGACTAGAGTGTGACAATGTTTTTTTTAATGATTGTTTTTTACTTTTTAAAGATATTATATAACTAAGCATGTTATAACTTGAAGTGAAAACTATAAATGGAGCTCGAAATAAAAATTATACATAACTTTCTCCACATACATTTTTTAAGGTAAATTAATATGCAAATTTTGTTGTTGAAGGAGATGATCTGGATTCTGGCAGTGGTTTGCCTACAATTTGTTAAGTTGGAGATGTTTAAAATGGAAGATGCATTTTAAAAAAAAACAAATTTTACAACATAGTTCAGACTTCAGATTAGTCACCTGGTTTTAATTTAATGTAACAGAATATTATTACTGAAACATTTCTGCATGCAAGGTTACATGGGCCTGATTTAATGGGCAACATCACTACATTAATATCAACCCATTAAAGAGGGCAACGTAGTCATATCATGACCTACATTTGGACAACCCTAGTGAAACATATGTTGTAGGTGACAATGACAGTTTACCCACTCTTTAACATGGTATATATATAACAAACAACTCTTTTGTTTCCTTAGAGAGAGAGTGAAAAAGGAAGAGAGAGAGAGAGAGAGATGGGATGCATGGAAGCAGGGATCTCAGCAGTGTTGGGGGTAGTTATGAGGAAGAGCCTATGCAGGCTTGAAGAGCTGAGGGAGCTTCTGGTGGGCTTGGCCTCCCTCATCGTCTCCGTCTTCCGATTCTCCGGTGCGGCGTTCCAGCAGTCCCAGGCCATCCATGGCGGTGGAGGACACCCAGCGGCGTCTCGGATAGGTCTTTAGAGAAATTAATCATTGGTTTTTAATTTTTGGCTTACTAATTGTTCCATGAAATGAAACACTAGGAGAGGTTGTTTCTTATGAAATGAATTTTTTCAGTGCATTAATTTTTTTAAATTGGATTTAGAAATTGTTGAGTGAGCTGATTTTGGATGGCTTGTTAGTTTAACCTTCTTTTTTTTTTGGTAGGGGTGTTGATGTGAGTGGAGTGGTTCATTGTGTAGAAATTGATCACCAGATGATGATCAAGCAATGAAATTTGCATTTGTTTCTGTGAAGATTACAATGGGCTGAATTAATCCTTATTTCTGACCTTTTAATTTGCAGCTTTACATATATATTTTTATGTTAGATTTTTTTCCCCATTAATTTGAATAGAGTTTGTATTTTGGAAAGATTTGATTTTATGCACAACAATGAATTCAAGGAGAATTATTACCTGGGTTGATCTGCAATTTTTGTTTCCTGAGCTGAAAATTTGAAAATCTGATTGAAATCTAATGTACCAACAACCTAATTTGTTGCAACAAACTCATAAAGACTTTGATTATGACTGGAAGGCTGAAAATGACTGGAAATGTTTGATGCAAAAAAGCATTTATGATAGGGAAATGTTAGGGAAAACCCTGTTTAGTTCTAGGATTTTTTATTTTTTGTGAAGATATACATATCCACTGAAATATATATATATATTTTTACAAAATATAAAGTGTAGTATTTGAATGAATTGCACTTTTATGAAGTATTAACTATTCATGTACTTGATAAACTTTTGTGTGCGTGTGTGTGTGATGTTTGGAAAGAGGAGACTATATAAATGAGTTGCAAGAAAGATTGTGTATCAAAAAAGGATATTTAGGTTTTAAAATGTAAAAGATAGTTTGGCTAAAAAATGCTATTTATATGTACTAACTACTATAAGCCAATGTACTGTTAGAAATTTCTTAGTTGCATCATTTGATTCATTAAAAAGATATTGGATGTGATGTAATCCAATGAGAACACATTGATTCACAACATTTTATGTTTCTAAATATGATATACAATGTTTCACATTTGCATGTTTTGTTTTACAGGTGCATTTGTTTAATTAAAAGCAAAATAGAAGCCCAAAGCCCTGAAGTTGGATTAAAGCAATAGGTCTGTACCTTATACCAGAATTGCATATTTCCATGGCCAATGTGTGGCAGCAAGGGTGTAGGTGTTATGCTCAATTTAGTGTAGAAATTGTGGTGTAAAGGTAAAGTAATTTTGGATAGTTTGATTATTCTAGTATATAAATCTTCTCTGGCTGATCGATTCTTATTCTGATTTGATCAAAGAATGCGATTACCGGTTAATATAGGCCCCATCTATTAAGAGGGCGGTATATTTCACATTTACCGCCTTTTTTTCTTGATCGCCTCCACTATTGAGATGTGTCATGCCTTTTGTTTTCTGCTTTTATTTCTCTATTATCTCTTATCCACAATTCAAACTTGTAATCATACATCCTTCAATGAAAGTAATGGTAGCATGTTTCTACATTTTTTCAAAAAATAAAATAAAAACTAAGACCCCGACCAATGTGGAAGATGCGATTATTATTTCATATCTTATTATTTTTTTCTGTTTTGTAGCTGCTTATGTTAGATTTCGTTTGCTTCAATATTTTATGTTTCAATATTCATGAGATCTTTTTTTTAAAAATTTTAGTATTTAGTTGTGAGCTGTATGCAGCTGACATTTTTAAGGTTTGATCTTAACACCTATAGAATTATAAAGAATAAATCCACACACAAGAGAATGATAAACTAAGAACTAATTTGTAACTATCTCATGCATATAATCCTTCATTCCTATAATCATTTTTAGGTAACCAAGACAATTTTCTTTTTATGGAATCCATCATAATTGAATTTTAGAAGGAAAAATCTTCTTCTAGATTACTAAACTAATCCTGTACTATAAAAATGTTTTTGAGATTGAACAAGAGTATCACAAACCAAGCAAAAAAAAGAATATCACAAGACAAGCAATACACAACCCCCCCCCCCCCCCCCCCCCCTCTCCCTCCATCCCTCCCTCTCAACAAACATTGGTAATCTTAAGGTCAATACTACATATGTCATGTATTTAAACACATTATATGAAATTATCTAGTGTAGTATATACAATACTACATCAATATATATTCTTTTATGAAAAAAAATAAAATATATGCATTTGATTTATCTAAGTATATGTTTTTTTTTAATATAAAATTATTATTTTCTTCAAAAAAATTTCAACAGTGCCCGGCCGGTCTGCGAAAAGTGACTGAAGGAGCATTTTTCGAGTCAAAATTCAAATGCTGGCCAAGATGATGAATACTGGATTCAGGTAGTTGATTTGGGTGATGCCATATCGTGAGATGGAGAGAAAATAATATATGGATTTTTGGAGGGAGTTATGCCTTGCTTGTCCATATATAATATAATTAAGAAACGTTTTGGTACTTCACACGAAACTCTTGAGTGCCGTAGTTGAATTCACTTTCATGTCCCCGGCCACCACCAATTAATGCTTGTTTGATTGCCTCAAAAAAAAAAAAAAATGCTTGTTTGTTGGTTTACAATAGCCCAATTTTAATCAAATGATTCCTTGTGGAAATACTGGATTGTTGACATGGGAACAATTTATATTCATTTTCACTGGTATAATATAGAATAGTTATCCATCTTTCCCCCACGTTTGGATGGGGGAGTTAGCACTGTATTAGCAGGAGAAAGTGAAATAAGCCTACTTGTTTGGGGTGTGACATAAAGTTATTCGCCTACAGAGAATAATATTTTTATCTATTTGCATAGATAAACCTTGATAAACAATTCCAACAATTTCTTACTAATGTTTATCAGGTCTTATCCTAACTTATCCAAACATAGCTATCAAAATTTATTCTTATCAAACAAACAATTTTTTTGGACTATTCTACCGTATTTTTTCTTATCCTTGGCTAATGTTTCACCCCAAAAAGGGGGTTAAATAGATTGTTTGGTTACCCAGAATAGCTAGGAATTCTTATGTCTGGATAGCATGGTATAAAGTGGTGTTCGCGTACTTTCTCCTCCTTGGAATTGACTATTCCAGCTTATTCATTCCGTCGGCATAAGTGGTCCCCATCAGTCACATCCACTTTTTCCTTACCTCTTGTCACGTCCGGAAATCTATTAACAATTCCAACCAGTCAGATCCATTTTCATATTCTTCTCCTTTTTGTATAATAGCTTGCTTTGTCTTTAATTATTTTTCCATTGTGAACAGGAGGTGAAGTTGGAGTTTATGTTTAGTAAAAAATATAATATCTAATTACATTTATTACAGTGATCGTTAAAAAATATAATATGTTTAATAATACCAAAAATTTATAATAACGTGGGTCATTATTTCTAAGAATATTTAGGGAGGAGCACAGTGATCCGTGATGCATATTAGCAAGATTAATATTCAATTACATGTGTCGGACAATTCATTCAGAGGATTTGATAAACAAAAAAAGTCAAAGGGTAAATTTGTCAATTAACAAATTTATAAATCCTTATCAAAATCATATTCATCTTATATCCATGATTTGTCCATTCTTTACCAAACAATAAAAATTTCATTCTTACATTTCTCAATGAGAATAATTGAAAAGATAATGTTAGATCCAGCTCCATTTGCAGCCTCAATTTCAGTCTACATATGTTTTAAATTTTTAAAAAATAGTGTACCTCATCTAATAAGGTACATGCTTTTAAAAAAATGAAGCATATACTCTTAATGAAATGCATAGATGCATTTGTAGAAAATGTAAATTTTTTTTTCAAAGCATATGCCTTGTTAACGTGAGAATATGCGTCGATGGAAATCTATCGACGCATATAGGGCTGGAATTGGAGCTGGAAATGAATATGGGTGTAATAGCGCCCTAATTGGAAACACAAACAAACAGAAAATCTTTTATTCTATTAGTATAGTTATCTATGCTGATATAATTATCTATCCCTAATAACTCAAATCCTCCATCCAAACAGGGAGCCGGGGGAGTGTTTGGACTAATGTTATAATTTCTCATCACAAAAAAACCAAACTGATGTAGTACATAGTAGTATTAAATTGACGCTCCAATAAATTTTGCAATCCTCACATTTCTTTAATCTAGTATATAATCTAAATTAGACTAATATATACTAGTTCATGGAAATACAAAAAATTATATTATATACATTCGGATATATATACTTTATTTTTTCCATGGAAGTATATAATTCAATAAACAAATATAATTTTTTTAAAATTTAAAATCTCTGAGAACCATATTCCGCACATTTTCATATCTACTAATTGACAATTAAATGATCCACACAAATATAATATGGAAAATTAATTTGGGGTCCCAGAGCCTGTCTAGCCCATTGAAACAGGCCCAAGCCCGGCCCTGGGCCCAGGCCCGCGGGCCTGCTTGGCCAGTGGGCCCGGGCCGGGCCGGGCCGTGGCAAAAAACAGGGCCCAGGCCCTGCCCACGGGCACGGGCCTGAGTTCGGGCCCACGGGCCTAAATTCAAAGCATTTTATTTTTTATTTTACGTTGTTTATTTGTATATAATGTTAAAATAACAGAAAATTTAAAATATAATGTTAAAAAAAATAATTATATCTATTGAATTTTCAAAATAAAAATATTAAATGAATTAATTACTTACAAAAATGAATAACTACGTGTACCTAACTAGGTTGACACCTATATAAATATTAATAATTTGTATAACTTAACCACAATTCAAATAAAAATTACACGTTACTAGTTTATTAGATTTCCCTCCATGGGCCTACGGGCCAGCCCGAACGGGCCGGGTTCGGGCGGGCCTACGGGCCGGGCCCCAGAATCAAGCCCAAGCTCGGCAAGCTCCGAAAACGGGCCGGGTCTGCCCGGCCCGTGAACGGGCCCGGGCGGGCCGGGCTTTCGGGCATCGGGCCTGTTGAAGACCCTTAAGCCTATCCTCTTATTATTTTTAAGTCCCTAACAATTTTAAAGTTTTCTTTAGGTTCATATTCTAGTTTTTCATTATTTCTAGGTCCCGAGGTTAACTACTATTACATGCTCCATTTAAACTACTCAAAATATCCTTAGCCTTTCCTCAGTACACTATTTTGTACTCTCTATACAATGTTAATCTTTCTTAGTACACTGATATGAATTTCTTGTATTCTGTTAATCATCCTTAGTACATTGTTATAGAATATATGTACATTATTAACCCCAGGATCTGAAAGGGATGAGGGTATTTTGGGTAGTTTAAACGGGACATGTAACTGCAGCTAATCCCAAGAACCTATAAATAATGAAAAATTGAAAAAAGTACCCAAAGAAAACTCTACAACTATTAGGGACTTCAAAATAATAAGGACATGAACTCAGGGATCCCTAAACAATAAGCTATCAATAAAACTATTTTTTAAAATATCCTCATCAAAATTATTTAAATTATTCACCCAAATGTCATTGTAATTCAAAGATCAACACATTTAATATCATCTCATAATATATTATTATGAGGGAGCGCTCATACACTCAGTTTATTTTACAACATGTGTTATAGTCTTATATGCTATGATAATATATTATACAATAATGATTTTTGGGCCCCAATTGTTAGACCCCAACACAAGCCCCATGTTTGAAATACCTATATTACCCCCCTAACTAATAGCACCGTGTTTCCATAACCGTCCCAATTAATTCTAAATTAGTTACGATCTGGGGGACTATTTCCGTTTTTGGAGATAAAATTCAATTGCACGTTTGAAATCAAAAAAATCCAAAATAAAAAAAACAAATATCAATTTCAATTCTCATTCAGATTTGATCAGTGATTTCATTTTTTAAAGTTGAAAGAGAAGATTTCAACGTTTTTTTATGCGTTTTGACGGTGGTGCAAACATCCAGGTTTTACGAGTTACACGTTTCTTTTTTGTGCAATTTTCAATATGTAGATATTTTTTTAGATCCAGATTGAACGGTGAAATGAAAATAAAAATAAAAATCTATTTTTTCTCAGTTTGATCTGTGGAGAATATTAGAATTGCACGGTTCATTTATTTTTGTTCGCGATTGATTCCGGAAATAAAATATGGCAATCCAATCAAGTTAGGTTTATTTTGATCAAAATAATTGATACTGAAGTGAGTTTTTTTATTGATTCTTTGAATCATCATATACCTTTATTGGATACTGATTTTAAATTAAATTAAGATACATAGTGTATCTTGATTTAATTGCATGCATGTATGTTTACGTATGATCTGAACAGTCAATTTTTCTGGTCTGTATGTGTAACTGTATGCCTATTGTGTCATTGAGCATATTTTTGTAGCTTTGAATGATCATTATTCAACTCATTAGATTTAATATTTACTAGTTTTGAATGTGTAGATGTTATTTCTAATTTTAGATACATGTGTATCTTGAATTTATTCCAGTCCAGTTTTAATTTTGACATCTATATATATATGGAATTGATTAATGTGTACCCTATTAATAGTGAATTGGTTATTGACACATATATATAAAGGTTTGAAGGACTTTATTTTTAAAATCTATGTACTGTTAATTAACATTTCTGGTAATTAAAAATCTATATTGTTTGTTTTGGTTTAAGATACAGCACTGTATCTGAATTTTAATTATATAACATTTGACAACCCTTATATTTCTCAACAGACAGCGATGACAATTTGATGGATGACGCATTTGACGACTCAATTCATCTGGAAACTTATTTGTCAAAGGAATTGTTTGGTATGGTTGATCAGTAAAATGTAGGAGAGATTGTAGCTTGTGATGATCAGTGTATTCCATCTGTTAGTATATGTTTTGGTTCTGAAGATGAGTGCGTTTGTTTTATAACAATTTTGCTCACAAGGTTGGATTTGGCATTGCCATGGTCAATGGAAAAAGGATGAAAATGGGTTTCTTTTATTTTCATGTAATCGTATGGTCGATTGATAAATGACTTGAATAAATTTTAGAATGGAGTTCTTCGAATCATGTTTGAATCTCTTTGACTCAAATCCATTGTTACAAATGTTTCGAATATCATGTGCACAATAGATCTATAATGGGGATAGTATGCCCTGTTTATTCTTGGTTCAGCAACTCTGTCTTTTTGAGCTTCTGTGTTAATTAAGATACATTTGTATCGTAAAGTTAAATCAAGAGTTTCAAACAAATGTTAGAGAAATCAAAATCGGATATACCATGTATAATTCAGATACATAAAAACAGCAAGAACACACACCAAAAAATGCTACCAGATGTTTATAATTTCAGATACAGCCAAGGGGATTGAAACATGTCATTTACAACAATTTCAGACACAGTTGATTCAGATACATACAATGTACAATGTTGAAACATTAATCCATTAGCAGCAAGAGATTTACAAAACAGCTGAGTATTCCAAAATATAAAATTGAATTTTTTCATACACTATACTTTCTGATTCATGTCTACTCCCTAATAGCATGTAATTTGACTAATGAGATTCATGCTGCTTCATAATTGCTTCATATTCAATTTTAATTGGTAACAGGTTTTCAGATACATGTTCATATGATTAAGATACATGATTTGTTTACAATGTGTTTCAATTTTTTCAGGTCTTTTATTTGGTAACAGGTTTTCAGATATATGTTATCTGATTAAGATATTTGATACGAGTAAACAATAAACAATTGAAAACTGTAAATTCTTATTCTCTTAAATCTAAATACGCTGGTAGACGAAGAGAATATATCATAAACAATTTAATAATATATCAGAGATTGATGACATGCTTCCAAACCAAAATAAAAAAAAACAATTTCATAATATATTACAGAGACATAGATTTTTTTTTCTGATTAAGGAGCATGTATCTGAATTTCTGATTTCAAATAATTTTTTTTAGATCATCCGATACAAATATTTGAAAGAATGATTTTTCAAATCAGTTTCATAGATAATCAGATCAACAAGAGACCAAAAAATCGAAGGAAATCATAACATATATGTGTTTGAAAATAAGAAATTATTGTTTAATAAAAAGTGAAAAAACATAACGAATCGATCGGTTTTTTCATTCAAAAAAAAAAAATCAACGGTGAATTGTCGATTATGACGGGAAATCAAATTTTTTCTTCGCTATTGTTGACGATTTGTTGGGGAAGATGATTTGATGAAACGATCTGATGATATCGTTAATTTTTTTTTCCGTTCGTATGTTTTTTCCAAAACAGAATCCTAAGTTTTAATTTATTTTTGAAACATGATATGCCGTGGGGAGAGATTCAATTGTGCGTTATTTTAGGGATTCGGTTACCAGATTTAATGAGGATATTAATTAATTGGAGCCAATTTTTAAAATCATATAAAGGGTAGTTATGTCATTGCCATCTTGGTGGTTTAAAAAAGTCAAACAAAGAACCAATGAGAGAGTGCCACCTATTGGGGCTCATAAATGGGGCCTAATTTCTGGGGCCCTGGTAGCAGAACCCTATATTATATATTGCGTTATTATAGTGTGCGGGTTCTATTATAGTGTATGACACAAATGTTTTTATCATTTTTTTAACGCAAAAATAAATATAATAATGCATTTCAGTATATGTTTCACTTCATGTAACATTATATACTCTAATGAGAGAGTGTATGATTTGTGTATGATTTTTTTTTTAAAATTGATGTAAACTGTAATTGGGGCCGCACAGGACTAAACATATCATTTTCTATCTAAATTAATGGGCTCCTTATATTCAAAATTCGATTATTAATGAATGAGTGCTGATACACGCAGCTCGTTTTTACAGCTTGTTTTGCAGCCTGTACGATATGATAACGTAGTATATACTGTATTATCAGTGTATATTGCACTATCATAGTACATACTGCAGTCTGTTTTTTTTTCATTTTTTCACTATAAAAAAAACACTAATGTAACTCAGTATATACTTTATTTCATATAATAGCATGCACTTTAAATGGTGAGTGTATAATTTTCTATATATATATATAATGGGATGTACTGTAATTGGTGCTGCAATTAGGAATCCAACTTGGGTTGGGTTGAACCCAAACCCGGCGGATTGAACCCGATTTTTATATGGGTTGGGTTGGTCAAATCAGGTTCAGGTGGATTCACAAATCGGGTTGGGTTCGAGTTGGCCTCACTCACAACCCGACACAACTCGAACCTGTAAACTAATAGTTAAAAAAAAATTATGGTCGTTTATTCTATAACTCCTAATTTGGGTCGTTCAAATTTTAGGTAAATCTAATTAATATTATGGGTTGGGTTGAGTTGATTTATTTAATTTGCACATTGTGTTTAAAAATCGGGTTGAGTCGGGTTAATTTATTTAATTACGGATTGGCTTCAGGTTAGTCCAATCTGGGTTGAAAATCAGGTTCGATCGGGTTAGGGTTAAGTAGTTTAGAATTCGGGTTAGATTCGTGTTGAAGTTAACCCGAACTCAATCCGTCCGAGTTGCAGCCTTAGCTGCAATGGTGTTGCGTGTATCTTTTTCCTTAGGGTGCCTCTAATTGCACCCCTCAAATTGGGGTGCACACCCCTTATAAACGGGAAATGCATAAAAGATCCATTTATAATCGGATCTATGCACACCCATCATTTAAACACCCAATACTTCTTTTTTTAAAAAAAAACTTGTTATACATTACATACCCCCTCCACGATCACTAAAAAACCTTCTCTTTCCCGCGTGAATGAGAACGCACAGAGGAGAAGGAGTGGTTGGCCGATTGAAGCGGTGGAGGAGGAGAGGTCTGGCTGGCAACATGTGGTGGCGGCACTATCGATGAATTCCGCCTACTCATCGACAACGATAAGATTCGGCTTGCGGCATGGATGCCCCAAAGAATGATGAGGTAAAAAACTTACATATGGATTCATATTCCTTTACATTTGTGTATGTTTAGGGTTGTTGGATGTTTGTCTAGGGTTTGGGATGGTGAAAATTTGTAGGGTTTACCTAGGGTTTGTCTCTATAGTTTCATATGCACATTCACAACCTTGAATGAATGTTATGCTTAATTTTTATTAATTTTCAAGGTTTCTTAAAATATTTAAGATGGGAAACATCTAATTTTAAGGTTTCTGAAATTTTAAAATGTATCAACATTTCATTTTTAAGGTTTCTTGAATGTTTAAGATGGTATACATCTCCTTTTTAAGATTTTTGAATGTTTAAGGTTTCTTGAATGGCCAAGATAGAACACATATTTCTTTTTTTAGGTTTCTGAGTCATTAAGATGGAACACACATCTTGCTTTTTAAGGTTTCTGAATTTTAAATGTACACACATCGTAAATTTTTGTGGTTTCTTGAATATTTAAGATGGAACACACATCTCATTTCTAAGGGTTTTGAATTTTTGAGAGGGAACACACCTCATTTTTAAGGTTTTTGATTTTTTATTAATTTATATGGTTTCTTGTTTTAGGATATCATGTCGACCAAAATCATTAAATTAGTGAAGTGATAGACTCGAGGGAGATATTCACAACATCTATGGTGAGAAATGTCTACTTCCACTTCTACTTCTTCCCTCTGCTCCCCCTCTTCTGTCTCGATTGTAACTTCAACATTTGCAGAACTAGAGCCTATGTCATTAGATCGATTCTTCCTATTGAAAGCGGTAGGTCGAAAGCGTTTTTTTGGGGCCATACTGCATTGCTTCCAAGTAATCAAGAATTAAAGCAATATGGAAAGTTGATAAGAAAGAAATGAAAAGAATTTGAAAGCAAAGGTTTATAAGGTAAATCCCATATCAATATCCAGTTGATAAGAAATGAATTATATATCAATATGGACAGTTCAAATTATAGCTACCATTACATGCAGTAAAATAAAGGACTACAAGCAGAGCTTTGTAATTGAACTAAAATCGAACAAAGGTCACATAATGTACTACACTACATCAATAAAAATCGACTACATTCTCATTCACAATTCCAGATAGGCTAGTATGTGAGAACATAGAAACTCAAGACATGAGAGTCAAATAGAGCAAAATAGAAGCTCTTAAGATTTTAATATCTTCTTGTTATAAAAGAACATTTCGCATGTAAATATTTCTGTCATTCTCTACCATCTCCATCTCTTCTTTTTTTTTTTTTTTTTTTTTTTTTGAGAATCTAACACATTGACTATGAAGTATAAACCCTTATTATTCACACCTCAAGAACATAATATATAGTCTACATCAAAAAATTTCTTTTTTATTTGTTGAAGGTTTAAACTTTAAATTTAAACACTCATTCATACATCAGTCACTTACTGGACCCATTCACTTGACTTGTAGGCCTCCATACCAGGCTTCTTCAGAGTACAGAGAACATTAAATAACTGGCCAGCATCACTAAGCCACCACTGATTTAAATTAAACTCAGAATAGTTTGCATGACAAAGAAATGGTGTGGCAAGAATAAAATCAATGGTAATGAGCCTGTGTTAAGCATTCTTATTTAGTTAACTTGCACAAATAACACATGATTTTAGAATTGGGTTGACATTAGGTTAACAATAAGTCATAAATTTAGGTTCATGCATGATGTGGGACCCTAAACTCTAGAGGCACTTCTTGGGACAAAGACAATGTGCTTGGTTGGGTTAACAGGATAATAGACATAGTCAAAATAATTCGTTAGCTAATGATTTATAAAATCCTCATCTGAAACTTTGTACTCCTAAAGGTTCACATTGACATGGTGGATACAATGCTTCTATTTTCTTGAGTTTAATCTAGAAATGTAGCTACACATATTGGATATACCTAGGAGATAAATGCAGTGAAAAACTAATAGAAGAATATTACACTGTTCCAATCAATACCCTAAATTCTCTGTAGTTTTCTTTTATTTATTGAAATTCAAAATAGAGCAATTCAAATGACAGAAATGAATGTGAGAGGACACAATCAGTGACCCATCCCCATGATAACTTTCTCTTGTTTGTTTAGTCCTTTTCCTATACTTCCTGCATGAATGCTAACAATCCTAGATTTTTGTATAGCTAAATCCAAATTTTGGTTATGCGAAAGAAGAAATTCTCTTTTCAATTTATAATTTGAGATAATGATATTTCATAACTATATACAAAACAAATATGAAAAATAGGAAACAACAAACAAGAAAAGCAGGGGAAAAATCAATATTAACATATGGTTTATCAGAGAGATATAGAATAATTAATCCATTCAACCCTAGAAGGAACCATCAACATTTACTATCTATAGAATGCAGGGCATAGTGCTTGAAAAATAAAATAACATTCATATCTCAAAACAAATAATTTGACACATTTTAACATACATATAAGAATGGCATTTAGCAAAACCAAACAAACAACATACACATATAAAAAAAAAACCACAATTTCAATCACACAACCCTATTCACCAAGACATAAAGAAAGACAATAGGCAGCAAAAAAAGACACATTTCATCACCTTCTTCTTATCCTTTTTCACAAAATCTCTCTCCCCCTAAATCAAACAAATAAATAAACAAATCCCCCCCAAAACAATGAATTTCTCCACATAAAACCACCAGCAACAACATCGGCTCCAACAATATCTTGGGATCGTCGACATTGAAGGTCTACACGAAGATGATGATAACGGCGAGCAAGAGAGCGTGAGCGGATGACCAGGGGGAGGGGTTGGTTCACAATGAGAGGGGCGAGAGATTTAGGTTTCTTAGGTTTGAGAGGGGTTTTGTTGATTCAAATCAGCTATATTTTAAAAGGGTTGGGTTGATGGTGTGCATTGAAAATTAGGTGCCCCAATTATGTAAGGGGGGTATTTAAAGAATTTCAGGGTTAAGTGATAGGTGTGTAAAAAAAAGGGTGTGCACTCAATTTGAGGGGTGCAATTAGAGGTGCCCTTTTCCTTGATGAATCTATCGGATTCGGATCCCATTCATTCCGCTTTGATTAGATCGGTTGGCCCATGTTGATGAGCCCATCAATCTTGCCTCCAAAGCGTCAGAACTGACATGTTCAATCCCATGTCCACATCTATAAGTACTCACTCGAGAGACCTCGCTAGGGTTCCTCCGTCATCAGGACTTCTCTTTCTAGGGTTTCTCATCCTCGCATCGGCGGCGGCTCTGATCCGGTAAGAAAAATCAAATCCCTATCTAGTTCTTCAGTGATTCTTCGTCTTATAGTGAATCTGATAGAGATTTGGTTGTTAAATTGGGTTTTTAATCTTTCATTGTTTCTTGTACGTAAAAATGAGTTCTTTGTGTTCTAGATTTATCTGGGTTTCTTGTACGAGTGTTCTAGGGAAAGCTATGCAGTGATTTTGATGAAATCTGAGTGATTGTTGATGATGTTGGTCGAGACGTCACATGAAATTTGTTGTTCGTGTGCGTTTTGTGAATCGGATGTTTATTTTTTTTAGTGTGAGATTTATGTCTATTATATTATCATTTTAGGAGGTATATTTTGTGCCTGGAAAATGTTTTTTTTTTTAATTATTTTTTTAAATATAAAATGTTTGGTTTTGTAATTGGTGACTATTTTAATTGTTTTTACACTTGGATATTGTTGGTTGAAGAGGGCCATTGCCATTGCATGTATGTTAAGGTGTTGATTGAATCATTTTGTAGTTTTGGCTATACACACAGAGAGACTCACCTTTGATGTGATTCAATGAAATATTTGAAGTTATTTTTCGGTGCAGTAAAACTTTGTTTTGTAGCTTCCAACTTGCAAAATCATACGGGTTGATTATGTGCCTTTTTTTTACTGACATGGCGTTTCTTGTGTTACTGTTCTTCTGTGTGGTGAATATATATATTTTTTCTCGTAGTTATTGAATGTTGTGAACAAATATCAACTTGAGACTGTTTCTCTTACATCCTTAATGAACAAAATCTTAAAATTCTGCGTCAATTTTAATGTGTCTTTCTCATTGTTGTTGTCCGCTGCTTTCCTTTTTTTATTTATAGAAGGTAGGAGCTCTCCATTAACAAAGAAAAACCCTTTGAACAAAGCAAAGACAAGGGAACTCCAAAGATATAACTAAAATTAAGAAAACAAAATGGAGCCAGAGAAGTAGTAAATGTGGGTAGTATTAGAGAAGAAAGCTTCTTTTTGCATAAGTTGAAAATATGTTTTGTTAGTTTGACTGTTTTCTGTTTCAACTTATTTTTTCTACTGTTGGTTCAAATAGTAACTCCCCTCTAACTAAACAATGCTGTATTTTAAAAATTCATATTATATAATTGTTGCGTGTTTGTGGGATTTACCACTAAGCTGAAAAAATAAGCCCAAAATTTTTTTTTATTAAGACAGAATTTTGTTGCCTAGAGTTGGATGTAGGTGAATGCATTGACCAGTGTGTTAAAATGATAGGTTTGAAATGGAACTACATTTTGTTTTGAAACTGAAGCTTTTCTTACTCTGATTTCTATATGTTTTTCTAAACAGCTGATTGAAATTCTCATCTACAATCATAAGGAGTTTCTGATAGCTTCTTTTCTTTATATCACATTGTTTTTGAAATCGCATAGCTAGTAGCTACTGTGGTTGAATTTTTAGTTGATATTTGCTACTGGGTTTTTTTCTTAATCATTGTTGGTTAACAACTATAGCAATTTGTATTTTTTATATGCCTATTTCAACATTTCTATTCTGTATAACAGAGCTCAAGTTATAAGGAAATATGAAATCTTTATGTTGTTTCATATATTTTTTATATCCTATAGTTACTGAAGTTCTGCAACATTGGTTGATTTAACTTGTTTACACCTCCAACCATTCACACCAACTATTCTCATCTAACCAAGGGCAACTTCAGTCTTGGTCTGCCCTAAATATCAAACAACATTTCTAAAATATCTAGTTGTTAAAACAAACACAGAATACTTGGAGATGACGACCCGATTCAAGAAGAACAGAAAGAAGAGGGGACATGTCAGTGCGGGACATGGACGTGTAGGGAAACACAGGAAACACCCTGGTGGACGGGGTAATGCTGGAGGCATGCACCACCACAGGATCTTGTTCGACAAGTACCACCCTGGTTACTTTGGAAAGGTCGGTATGCGATACTTCCACAAGCTTCGTAACAAGTTCTATTCCCCCATCGTCAACATTGACCGCCTCTGGTCACTCGTTCCCGAAGATGTCAAAGCCAAAGCCGATGCCAACAGTGTGCCTCTTGTTGATGTCACCCAGTTTGGATACTTCAAGGTTCTTGGGAAAGGTGTCCTTCCTTCTCAGCCGATGGTTGTGAAGGCGAAGCTTATATCTAAGATAGCTGAGAAGAAGATCAAGGAGGCTGGTGGTGCTGTTGTCCTCACTGCTTAGGTTTTTTTATAGTATCCCATGAAGAGGTTTACTTTTTTCTGGAGATGTTATGATTTAGTTCAATGGATGGAATGCTTTTGTTTTCTTGTTGTTTGGACTAATGTTGCAAATGAACCTCGATATGGTTATTTCTGTTTGAATTTTGTTGGGCGGTTTCTACACCGATGTTTTGTTTTTGTTTCACTGGTTCTGCAGCCGTTGCTGCTTGAAATTTTGCAACTCTTGTGTGGATATAATGCTATGTAGTGTTTTGATTTTTGTGCTTCAAAATGAAGGTGTATTTGATTCTGCATTTTATCATATGGGACAATTACCTATAACTTCTGCACCGGGGGATTATAATGTTGAGGGTTTTATCATTCTAGATGCTCATTTGTTTAAACCTATGGCTCCTATTTGGGTAGCGAAAAACTAGTCCGGGACAGATACCTGTTTCAATAAGTAATTTTTTGTTAGGTTGATTTTTAATTATTATTGTTGAATAATGTAACAATGAAGTTTTTGTTATTTAGTTAACTATAAATAAAAGTTGTAGATAAAAGATGAATAAGATGTGAATTATAATTTATAAAATGTAAAAAATGATGTTACAAGTGTCTCCTGGTTTGTGTCTCCTGGTTTATAAGCGTTAATCCTAATTTATAATAGGTACATGTGATCCATTATACCAATAAAATAGATCAAGCAGAAAAATTTAAGTTCAATAGGGGAGGGTTTTAATTAACCAATACCAGTTTATTTCTTTATTCTGACGTAGCTATATCTACTTATATTCCTTTTAAACAAATATGTTTTTGAGAGATGGTAATGAGATTATTTTAATAGGGTACTCGACCCGGTTGGGACGGGTCGGGTTTGAGTTTGGGAGGGGTTTGAGATGGATAAAATGAAACCCGACGGGTTTGGGACGGAAATGGGTTTACTTAGCAAAACCTATCCCGAACCCGCCCCGGTTACAATTCATATTAAAATTAAATATTTGTTATAACAATTATATAATTTATATTTTTCATTTGGTATTCCCAAAAAAATATTAAAAAATAAGATTGAATAAACTAAGACACTAATTAAAATTTGAAATCATATAAACATACACTGGATTGTCTTTTGGTATTTAAAAAAACTTGAAACATTATATTTGTCACTTGTATTGAAAGTTTATATTTCTTATTTTGTAGGGTTTATTCAAATAAATATTTATTTTTCTATCTATTCCCTTATCCAAGTAGGGGGCCAAGTGAAAATTAAATAATTGTAAAGATCATTTACATAAAATTTTAAAAAAACATAGGGACCTTAATCGCAAAAAATTATTTTCTCAAATATTTTTCAATAAAAAACCCACTCTCCTCAGATAAACCCTCTCCCTGGTGAGGAGAGGTCCCGTGTGTGCGGCGGGTGCTTGGATTCTCCGGCATCGAACGGTCGTCGGCGAAGGCGGAAGAATCGACGGTCGTGGCAAGGACTCAATCGGACTTCGAAAAGAAGAGATATGGTGGATAGGGTTCCTCGGCCGCTCCGATCACTCGGCGTCGCCGCAGCATTTGCTTTTGGGGGGCTGTTCACGCTCTCAGTCGCTTCTTCGGTCGCCATCCGAACCTTACAATCAGCTTTCGAAGCCAAAAGTGTAAGCTTTTTTTTAATTTTTAATTTTTTATTTTTTAAGAATCCCAAATTGGGTTTCGACTATTATGTTCTGAATTGGTTGTGGATGGTGGTGGTGGCAGAGGAAGTTCGCATTGCCATGTGGGGTGTGCAAAGGGAAGGGGTTCTATGTGTGCAAGCTGTGCAAGGGGGGCACCACCATAAGGTGGTCGCCGATGTTCGATCCGGTCTACATCAACCCCTGCGTGTGCCCGACCTGCGACGGTAACGGGTGAGTGTTTGTGAGGGTGAGCAGGGTTGAATGGCTTCAGTCAGTCCCATCAATATCGAACTGCACAGTCAATTGTGTAGTTTGTTTCATATGCTGTGCAGTTCGATACTGATAGAACTGATCGAAGTCGGTCCTAAATCTGACTTCGTGTTATATCTCTTCTTTGCATTTGATTGGGGGATTTTGTGTTTATGTCTGGAATTGCAGGGTGCAGCGATGCTTGAACCGCCTCAGCAAGGGCTACGCTTGATCAGAGTATGCATGGTGGGGGAATGCATTTTCAAGTTGTTAATGTATCTTGATAATCCTCATTCAGAAATATATACACCTTTATTGAATTTTTTTTGCATTTGAGTTCATTTAATATGTTTGGATTCTGATCACTTCAAATCTGAATGGATACGGTTTTTTTTTTTTTTTTTTTGATTTGTTATTTTTGGATGATTGACATGTAAATATGGATACTAATTTGTGTGATCAAGTGACATATTAAAAAGATGGGAGAATTGAAATGTGATTTCAGGGATTATCTTCTCTTAAAAGGATCATACATAGAAAATATAATAATTATTTAAAATAAAAAATATCATTAATTATGTAAGATAATTAAATTTAAACAATTTAAATTTAATAGGAACACATAATTGTAGAGCATATGTTGGATTTGAATATTTTCAGTTGAATTTTCAAATACAGATTCTGAACATATACAAATATTTTTAGGATAATTGATAGGTTTACTTCCACAAGGTTGTGAGTTTCTAAACTGCACAAATACACAGGACAACACTAGAGAATCTAGTATGGTTCAACAAAAACTTAAGCATTGAAAAATCGTATAAATCTCAAGTTTATACGATTACATTAACCTAGTAAATACTTTTTCACGATATTGAAAAACAGTACTCTGCAATATAGCTTGGGAAAACAAGTGGAAATTTTCATAAAGAATTATGCATGACAACAAAACATATGATATAACTGAAAATACACCTCTTTTATTCAACATCTGTCTCCAACAGAGTTGCATTGCCTTTCAGATCCTGAAACCTCTTCAGCAGACTGGACTTGTAGTTCTGGATATCAGCATCTTCCAAGGAGCTAGGAGTTGACCTTATGATTCGCACTGCATCAGCCTCATGAAGGGCAACAACTACATTGTCTGCAAATTTGAGATGATGAACAGGACCCCAACTATCAATTTAGATATAACAAACATTGAAGGAGTTTCATATCACATAAGCATAAGCATGTTAATTTGATCAATGACTGAAGATAACTAATTTTCATCAACCAGATTTTGTTTTTGCTAATCCTGAGAAAAAGCAATTAAATATTGTCCGTTGGCATATTTTTGTATGCACACTCCCACATAAGCAATTCTTGTACTTTGAATTTCATTTTAAGATGTATGGAGAATGAAATTTCTAAAAGATGGTGGATAAAATTTGATCAGGTTTCTCATTCAGGTAGTCACAAATGGTATTGTCATTGATCCGTTCCGGATCAAACAATCAATTGAAGTGAACAAGTTCTCATACTGTGTAATAATTGGATTTTCTAACACCTAGATACTGGTTTCTCAATGGTTAAAGTATTAACAATCATATAAATAACATCTTTACCTATATTATTTGTTGCCGAGGTCTGTCGAGCAAATAGCCCATAAAACAATGGTGATCTTTATAAATTTTGGTCATGCACCGTGATTCTAACTTTTGAGTTTCTTATGTAAAACCTCATGCAAATACTTGCACATGTATAAGACATGCATCTAACAGTCATGAACTCGCCTGAACGACAAAGGGAAACAAGAGCTTTCAGTGCTGCTTTTCGAGTGCGGTCATCTTTGGCCGATTGCAACATATTCAAGAGTTCTTGACCACCACCCATCTCTAGAATTTTGTTCCTTCGGTCATCTACATAAGTCAGGAATTTTTTTTGAGATTTGGGGCTCAAAGAAACTAATACATCAGAATCCAGGAATTTCAAATAATGCATCTTGCATTGAATATATTAAGAAGATGAACAACAAAGAGAGCATAAAATCAACCATTTGGCAGGCATTTACACATATCTTGAGTATTTACATCAGAAATAAAAAGTGCAGCTCAGCTACTTCTGTTACAATAATTGAACTTACATCTATTTAAAAATGGTAGTCTGGAGTAAAAGGGAAGATAAATTAATTTTCTGTCAATAGCCATCAACAAAAATAAAAATGACACACACAATAAATTTTGAAATATAAAAGAACACCGCTTAGAAAGGAGGATATCTAATGGACGCTTCTGATGGATATGTGAAATCAGAACTGGTATAATAAAAAGCAAGCAACATTTCACCGGTACAAGTAAAAGTTTGGTGTCAAATGAAGAGCTCAAATTTCCTTGCACAAGGAAGAGGGTGAGTGAATATCCAGCACAAGCAGATCTGAGCCAACTCTATATTTTGCATGATTTTTCCATCATAACGATATTCTCAATTAGGAACCTATTTGATAGAAGATGGACAAAAATGTGTTTTCTCATTATGTAACAAAGAGTAAAATGACTAACATTGTGCTTGAAGGCATCATTCAACAAAGAAAAGAAAACAAAATAAAATCACCCCCACAGATTAAATCACAAGACATGGTATGGTCAATATACATGGTTGTGTCAACATGCCTTCAGGTGGGTTCTGATCTGATATTAAGAATCCGCAGTTCCTTTATATTCAATTCACATTTTAATTATGGAGTAAGAATTTCTAAAAAAAAAAGGGGAGGGGGGCTTTATCTCCATTATTATGAAGAGCTCAGCCAATGTATCCAGTAAGTATCTCTAGACTCTGATTGACATGTCCCAAGTTTGAATGAGGTGGTGCCTAAATTCAGCATTTCACAGGAATATCCCACGTGAGGTGACTGTTCTTGCAGATTTTGAAACTGCGAAATGAATGATCAAAGAATGATTTGTTTTCTATCAGACAAGGTCCTACTGCAACAAACTCAGTGGAATCATTGGTAAGTAAGTCTTGGTGATTTATTGTACGTGAATGTTTGATTATGATTAATTTCTAATTTTTTAGTTAGTTATTCTATCACTGTGTTTTGTTGCCATTGGTTTCATTACATGGAACAGGGAAGAAGCATGATTCTTTTATTCCAGATAGGCTTTGAAATGGGAATAAAAAAACAGAATAAGACTATTCCACATTTGTAACATATAAAATAACTTAGAACATGAAATAATATCATCTTGTTTCGGAGCTATCTCGATTTCCTTATTTTGCATTGGCAGGCATTAGTTCCTTTCTTTTACTAGCAAACAATTGGCAAGCTGTAAGTATCAATCACATGATCATACCAAAAAGGTCATCACCTTATTTTCTTTTATTTTAACTTTTTATGGTAGCATGGTTTGATTTGGCTACCTCACTTCACGTATACATACTAGGAAAATATAAACTAGATTAAAGACATGCATGCAAGAGAACAAAGATCAAATCCAAGACATTACAAAAATGAAAGTGATATAAGAACATAGGAAGATACCATCTAGCATAAAGCGAGATAATCTGGATGCTCCCATTCTCTTAAACAGGGGATCTTTTACATGCAGAAGTGACACAGACTGCTGCATAAGGTTCTCCCCTGAAATCTTGTCCAGTAAACAATGATATTTATTTAGGGTCATTAGAAAAAAGCACAAAGAAAAGGTTGTAACTCTTGAGAGAATAATGATTGAGCAAGAAAATCACTTGCATACCCATGTAAGGAAAGAACTGGTAAGCACCAACTGATGCAGTTCCCAAAAAGAGCAGCTTCAGAAGCCATCCAAGCTTCCTTTCGCCTTCCTCCTCAATCGAGAGATTCTCTGCAAATCACACAGGTTGTTCTTGAAACCTTCCCTTAATTCTTGCCAATGAATTCAAACAACTGTTAACAACACAGAAAGAAGAAAAACTAGACAATAAGATGTGCAGCTGATCAAACTATTCTCTTTTCATACATCATCATCATAGCACACATCTCCATACCATCTGCATTTCGCTACACTATGGTGAATTCAATTCACCAGATGTAAAGAAGAAAGATCTTAAGAGAGACGTCACAATGATTGTGTCAAGAGTTATAGAAAAGATTGTCGCACTCTACAAATGAAACAACTAAGATTCAATCATGTGATAATAAAAGATTTAGTTACTTGTTGGATGGATAGGTGACACAAATATGAAGCACTAATAAACCCAGTCCGTTTTGCAACCCAATTGCAATCGCTATGTCATTAGCGTAGTATATGAAATCACCTAACACAATATTTACTCTACTATGTTATACAGACTATTACAAAAAAACATAAAAATATATGCATTTAATTTGCACGAGTAATACTGCATTTTTTTATGAAGAAATGTATTTCAGTCCATTTTGCAACCCAATCGCAGTCGCTATATCACTAACGCAATATATATTAAATCACCCAACACAATATTACTCTACTATGTTAGTACATATTCTATTATGAAAAAAATATAAAAATACACATTCAATTCACACGAGTAATACTGCATTTTTTTAATAAAGAAATGTATTTCACTAGCCAAATATATATACTTCAAAAAAAAAAAAAAATCAAAACATATATGGTCTGCAACACACAAAGAAGGTTTTCATCACATTTTGATGGCCTAACAAGCACAAAAACAAACATGTGAAGGGCATCACAAACAAAATAATGGATCACCACAAATAATCGTTGAATTTTGACAAACACACAGAAAAAACGATCGCAGATACCAGTTTTTTTGGGGAGAGAGAAGAGACAACGCTTCGTCTGGTGATGAGCGTTTGCGACATCTCTCCTGCACAGATTCTGAAACAAAAACGAGTGGAAGACTCAGAGAGAGAGAGAGAGATTCAAGACGGAAACCCTAAAAAGATCATAAATTCGGGGTTTCTTCGAACGAGAGGAGAGAGAACTCACAGTGCGGAGCAACGAGAGTGCTATTCTGCTCCGCATCATCGTTTCGAGATCGCCCGGATCGGCGAGGTGTTCCGGTGGCTTTCTATGCAGGTTGGGGCGGGCCAAACCAACCCAGCCCGCAGACTGGGATGGGTTGGGCTGGGCTGGTGTTGGTGAAAACGGGCCAAGCTATCCTTGGCCCGTGCTAAGATTTCCGGGTCAAGCTTGGGTTGGAGATTTCCTTCCAAGCCCCCAACGATGTTTACAGAATAGTTTTACATCCAATCCCATTTTCAGCCTCAATTCCAGTCTACATTTGTTTTGAATTTTTTAAAAAGGCGTTGTTACACCAAGATTCATATCCAGCCCTATATGCGTTGATAGATTTCTATCGACATAAATGCTCACATTAACAATGCATATGCTTCGAATGAATTTTTTTACATTTTTTATAAATGCATCCATGCAATTCATTTGAGTATATTTTATTTTTTATAAAAGAATTTACATCATTAGATGAGGTATATTATTTTTAAAAAATTCAAAACACATGTAGACTGGAATTGAGGCTGGAAATTGGGCTGAATGTAACATTATCCTTCTTAAAAATAGTATTTTAACAGGGGCGCTGTTACACCCAGATCCGTTTTCAACCCTAATTTTAGCCCTATATGCATTGATAGAATGACGCATATGCTCACATTAACAAGACATGTTTTGAAAGAATTTTTTTACATTTTCTATAAATGTATCCATACAATTCATTAGAGTATATGCTTCATTTTTTATAAAAGAATGTACCTCATTAGATGAAATATATTATTTTAAAAAATTTAAAACACATGTAAACTAGAATTGAGACTGGAAATTGAGCTAGACGTAACATTATCTTTAAAACATTCTCATATTTTGTCACTTTTTTTTCATTAGGAAATAAAAATTTGACTGATGATACACTCATGTACTCAAGTCCCTTTTACAACTCTATTAATAAAATGAGTACAGTCCCCTAGTCAATTTATACTTTTCTATTTGAATATATACTCTATTAATGTAGTGTAAGTTTGATTAATTTTTTTATTTATTAAGAAAACAAAAGTATGTAATGGTTCATCAAAGTATATATTTTACTTTTTTATAATAGTATGTACTTCATTGGGAGAAGATAAACTTGGAGACTTAGACAACGTTGCAAACGGGGTTAAATATATCATTTTCCTTCACAGTGAATGTAAAATATATATAATTCAAACATGCAACTTCATAAAAAATGAATATACATACCAGAGAACTGCATATCTATACAACTTATATGCAAAGAGAACCCAAAAAATGCTAACCTTAATTAACAATCAGTCAATAAACTTTATAGAGTTCTTTTTTGTATACCCATTTTTAATTAAGATGCCTAATTATAGTTTGCCCAAGCTAAGCATGAACACACTGAGAAGGTGATTGTTTCCAGTTCACATGATGAAACCCATTCATGAATCATATCAGTATGGTTTTGCAATGACACTTTGATCCATGACAACATTCATACATTGTTTCAATTGCATGATCTGTTACATATTTGATACTACATTTTTTTCAAACAATCACACACACACACACACACACGCAAAAAACCAGAGAAAGAGGAGACATCGAGGTGATATCTCATCATCATCACCTGGTGAATTTACATAACTTTATTTCCATTATATAAACCCATACATAGATAATTGCATAGATGAATAGCTACACAAATACACATAGATCTTGGTTTTTATTCTCACACAGTTGTACATGGAGACAGCAGGAGAGGCTTCAGAGCTTTGACAACGCGATATCCATCACGTCGGCGAGGTAATCTGCAACAACAAGAGTCAAAGATTATATTGAATGCCTCACATGACCTAAACAGGTTTTAAAAATCTTCAAAAACCATAATATATTTGGGCGCTGATACACTCAAATCAATCCTGCAGTCATTCTTGCACGCGCCGCATCATCCAATGCAGTATATGAATCTATAATAGACTATATCCTCTACTATTACAGTACATACTCTATAACCAAAAAGACAATACATGCATTCAATCCATTCGAGTATTTACTTAAGTTTTTTTTCGAGAATATAAGTATATACTTTTATAAAAAAATATGTGTTAGGATCACAATAATGATCACAAAAAAAGACCAAGTGACTAAGTATAACATATATCAAAACACAACATGGGTGTAGATGTCATGCCTGCATCTTCCTTGGTGAAGCAGAGAGGTGGGGTGATTCTGAATACGTTCCCATAAAAGCCACCTTTCCCGATAAGTACACCCATCTCTGCCAAAAAAAGAAAGTGATTAAAGGGCATTGTGTAACATGTAGAAACCACTGTTGTCAACTTTAATATAAGGAAACTGGTATAATATCGATTAAAGCCAACTAGATAAGTGTATTTGTAAGCAGAAGATCTTGCATTGAAAACTGAATAAGCTATAATTGAAACCACAGTGTCACGTTTGGCTTGAAAATTAACTCTGATTATGAGTGGCAGCAAATATATGAAGAGAGAGGATCACCTTTCATCTGGTCCATAACATGGACTGTTTCGTCTTTAGCTGGAGTTTTCAGTTGGCGGTCAGTCACAAGTTCAACTCCGATCATCAATCCTCTTCCTCGGACATCCCCAATTACTGCATATGCCAAACAAATATCCAGATTATTAGCTAATAAGTGTCAACAAATGAGAAAATAAATGTGGATGTATATATTGATAAACTAACTCAATGGTCCCCCTTTGATAGTGGTATAGTGACTGGCATTATCATAGTATAAAACTAGAATGGTATTCTAATACTATTAAGGGAAGAAGATGCTGAGAATATCTCTGTTATTGGAATACCATTTCTGTCCATAAAAAACAACAGTACAACAAGTCCGCGTGAAAGATGCATGCAACTTTTTCATCCATTGATTTGATATATGTAAATATTATAAAATAAAATATTAATAAAAAATGGTGCATCAATCATCTCTCTATTCTCTTTATGTTACCACACCTTTAAAGTAAAATTGGTATTTAAAAATAATGTAAAACAAACCCAACATAGTTTAATAAGTTTCCAAAGATAAAAATGGGCTAAATTCATGGGTATTACAATTATCCAACACCCTTTATTGAGGTATACTTATTCAAGAAACTTACCCGATGCCAAATCTACATCAGACAAATAAAAATGAAAGGTTTATGAGACAACTGCCTAATCTAACAAGCTATATTAAACATACATGCATAAGTTCTATATTTTCACACACCTGTAAACTGTATTCTAGCGAGCATGCATATAAAGATGCATATGCTTTCACACATAAAAATTCATGTATCTACAAGCATGCAAAGTTTTGAATCAGATATATTCCTTTAGGGCTAGTTTGGCAAGATGATAAGATTTTGAAGATAAATTGTCCTAATTTTAGGACAAAAAGTCCATCAATTTTGTTCATATCTACATTTGTTAAAATTGAGATAAAAAGTGAGATAAATGATATCCCAGCCTTTAGGTGGAACAACATATCCCCATTTTCATTTCAAAATCGAGACAATTGTTATAATTTATCCCAATTATTTTTTTAATATCAAACGGGGATAAACTGTCATCCCAGTCACATATCCCCATAATTATCTTTTATCCTAACACTTATCCTCTTGTCAAACCAGCCCTTAAGATTTATTATCACTTGAGTCAGAACCTCATTAACAGAATATGCTTGGAGTTACCATCATATTTGGCCTGCAAAGCCTTGAGACGATCAATGAGATAAGAGCCCACAACAAAAGCGTTCTCTTGAAGCTTTTCTTTCTTGATCACTTTAAGGACAGCAAGACCTCCAGCAGTACACATTGGGTTCCCACCAAAAGTATTGAAATAACACCTCTGTGTCAAGACTTTTGCGATCTCTGGAGTGGTAACTACTGCACCTATTGGAATTCCATTTCCAATACCCTGATGAAGACAAACATGGATACCCATCAAGATCTTAAAATGACTCAAAAGTTTATAATTCATAATGCACAAAATTGAAGTGTAGAGTTGTAATTCTGAATTTCTGACCAACATTTGGGTAAATTGTCGGTTCGTTACTTAACAAATCATTGAATATCAAGAGTATCACAAAGTTTTACATCAAGGTAACATGAATAATAACATCAAGGTGATAAACTTAAACTAAAATCATCAACCACTGACTCCTAAACATCAATAATATAAATCCAGGATCCAATCGTCATCCACAATAAGTCATATATAAATCCAACGCATTGATGAGATTTCAGGGGAGTTACAAGAGCAAAAGAAATTTAAATATTAACCGATCATTTAACCATTTGTAAGACACCACTGTTTCATTTAGAACAATCATGTCTGCTTTCAGTGAATGAATTTATTAACTCTTTAAACCCAAAGACATTGCAAGAACAATGAAACTAGAAACATTTAAAAGCACAGATATGCAGCAATTCCTGCGTTCATATTTTGCAACTCTAGAAGACATTACCAACATGCAATCATAAAAATAAAAGGATATGGGCCTCAGCTGGACTCACCTTAGCCATGGTAACAATGTCTGGTACAACACCATGGGACTCAAAACCCCAAAAGTGGCTTCCAGTCCGCGCAAAACCTGACTGAACCTCATCCGCTATGCAGAGGCCCCCAGCTTTCTTTATAGTGCTATAAACTGCAGGCAAATAACCTGGTGCTAACTCTAAAATTCCACCAACTCCCTGTCAAATAAACAGATATTGTTTTAAGAACACAGTACACACAAAGTAATTATCAACACAAATCAATCATAAGTGAAAAAAAACAAGGCAAGAAAGGCACACCTGAATAGCCTCAGAAATGAATCCACCAACACATCCAGAGGTTCCAAAGTCGATGAGATCTTGAACATCTTTGGCATACATGGGGCCATCTGAGCCAAAAACACCTCTATATGGGTCTGGATTTAGCGCATGGTGAACTCCACTCTGAAAGTGAAAGCATAATGAGATGTGACACAATACAAGAAATGATAGACCGATATTTAAATTAGAATTTTCGAACTTCTGTTGGGACTATATGAGCTCATACTGACACATCCAGAGTTCAACCTAATGTGGAATATGATCCACAGTTTATAGGATCTTTGGCATTTGCAAGCATCCCTGTTACAAGTAGTTTCTCAATAAATCATTAATGGGGGTTCTTTAATCAAATAAAAATTTAAAGATATGCAAACAAGTTCACATATAAATTGGACACCATTGTCCAAATTCCTATTTTTTATTCATTGTTAAAAAACTTGATATTTTTCACCTGCTAAAATAAATAGAAAAAGAAGATTAACCAAAAGATGCACTACATTATTTAGCCTAGTGATTACTCTGTCATGTTCAAAATTTTGGATCTTTTTTTCCTCAAATGATGACATAGACTAGCCATTGTTCAAAGTGCGGCCACACATACCGGCACGTGCGGCTGCACGTGCTAATGTGTCCCCCTCGGCGCACATCAACACCCAAGTGCGGTCATGTGCGGGCATATGCGGCTATGTGCGGTCATGTGCGGCCAGCCGTTCGAACTATCCTTAGGCGTTCGAATCCAGTTTGAATGGAAAATCAAACGGCCCTTCAGGCATTCGAACCCAGTTTGAACGGGATTCAAACAGCCCTTACGCATTTGAACCTAGTTTGAATGGAATTCAAACGGTCCTTAGACGTTCAAATTCCGTTTGAACGAGGTTCAAACGCCCATGCCACATGTACCGTACATGCGGCCACATGTATTGTATGCGGACTCCACCGCATATGGAGTCTAGGCCTTAGTTGTGGAGTATCAGTATAGCTATGAAGTCAAGGCCTGAGCCCAATGAAAGCATACTCTGTGCATTCTCGGAGGCATTTTCAAGAAAATTTAAAATGTATACACCAGGAGTCTTTTATGAAACATCTGCTACAATAATTACGCCAAAAGACATTGGAAAAATTGTGTCTTGCATCCAAACTTTGAGTAAAACTAACAAGATATTATAAAATTAATTGAACTTGGAATCACAACAACTAAAGAAATGCATGGACTTATCCGTATCTATACCAGAGTCACCCATGATCATCCAACACCAATCACATCAGACTATGACGTGGGCAATGTATCACAAATTTATACTAAACCTATCCCACAATGGCAACGATGATTAAAAGTAATCTAACAATTCTCCAAGAAATGATATTTACCTGAATAACGTTGAACTTCCAATTACATTGAGCAGTTGCTCCCATCGTGCCAGCAGCATTTCCATGGTAGGCATTTCTAAGAGAGATGATATCGTGGCAACCGGTGTAAAGCCTAGTCATCATCATAGCCAGTTCATTTGCTTCTGTGCCAGAATTTGTGAAAAACACTACCTGAAAATAATTATGATGTAACACATGAAATGGTTCAATTACAGCAAATGGGAAGCAAAGCAGAGGAAATAATACCTTGAGATCTCCGGGTAATGTGGAAGCCAAAGCTTCAGCAAAATCTGCAATCGCATGATTTAAATATACAACAGGGGAATGTTGTATGCGATTACTCTGTTTGACAATTGCTTCAACTACTTCTGGGTGACAATGCCCACAGCAGACAGTAGCAATCCCTGCAAAGCCATCAAGATATCGGCGACCATCTTCGTCAAACAAGTATTGCATCTTCCCATCAACAATATTCAACTGTGGACAATTACACATAACACACATTAGTCTACCAAAAAAAAATTCCCAATACACCAAAACAAATATTGCCTTAAATTTTTTTTCTTCCTCATTTGGGTAGGTTTTATAATCATTACTCTCCATAAAAGAGTTTCTAGATAACAATCACAAAAAATATTAATTTGGTTTGAATCAAGCTTATTCCTTTCAAAGAAATAGAAAATAATCCAATCAAAGACAAAAACCAATTCGAAATATGAAAATAAACAAATAAAAATAAAAGTAGAATGGAAAAAAAACGTGTGTAACTTGTCTACACTCTACAGTGACACAATGAGGAATCTTTAATCACAAATCTCAAATCAAAATCAGAATCCACCGTGTGGTGGGACCCCAAATTAGATCAGATCCCATGTGACTGAAATGGGGTCCACAAGACATAATAGAATTAAAAATATAAGATAAAACAGAAGGTTCATGTAACATACAATGCGTGTGACATAAAATACAAGGACAATGAATTCACTACAAACCAAAACAAGAATTTCATAACTAACATCATATGGAACCATCAAAAATCGATTTTTCCAACCAATGTATCATCACACACCAATTAATCACAAAATCGTGACGATAGTTTATGATAATCAGTTGATACAAGCAATACCAACCATCGCAAAGTATTACTGTATTACAATATAATAATCTCTAATTGCAGACAAATCTATACAAGCAAAAAAAAAAAGAAGATTATTTAACAAAACCACACTTTTCGTCTATATATCATAAAAAAAATGTAAAAAGTAAATTTTTTCACAAAAAATCATTGTGAAATTCAAGTAAATGATCCGCGTAATTTTTTTTAAAAAAAAAAAAACACGCAGAGTTCAACCATAGATTACCCAATCTATTAATAAATCACAAAAAAAAGATAGAAAGAGATCCAAATGAAAGATTAAACGCAACCTAAATAAAAAAAACCAATCTTTAACACAACCCATATTTCAAAAACAAAAAACAAAAAAACCCAAAAAGAGAGAATTTTTTACGGGTTTCTTATAGAAGTAAAACATGGAGGGGCTGAGAAACTCCCTCCTCTTCCTCAGAATCTCGTCCGCCCGCGGCCCATCGTACGGCGGGGGCTTGTAGTCGAACGGGGGCATTTTGGGAACAGAAACATTTCCCTCCTCTGTCACCTCCGCCAACTGCGAGAACCCCCTCGAAAGGCATCGAATTTGGTTAGACCCACCCAAAACCCTCCTCGAGAGAAGCCTCTGCAACATTTTGGAGGAAGACCCACTAATTTTTTTCCCTTCCCCGAATGCCCTTCCCTCTCCGGGTTTCGATTTCGTTCCCAAAAAGGGCTTCTCTCCTCCTTCCCAAAATGCCCCCAAAATGCTCTGTTTCTTTCCTTCTCTGCGTCGGTGCCTTTGGAGAGACGTTTTTATAGCGATTGAGAGGAGAAGGTGATGGTGAAATTACGAAAATGGATATTTGTGTATGGTTACCGTCGTTTGTAAAAGATAAATGTTTACTTGTTTTATTGACCGTCCGATTTGGAGATGTGATTGTTTTCTAAAAGAGCTTTAGTGGGCGGGGAATAGTGATTGTTTTTTAAAGAGGTTATTTGAATTCCATGCATAAACGTCGAGGGGTATTTATGTCTTATACTGACTCGCGCCTTAATGTAAACCGCAATATCTATGCTTTTTGGGTGGTGTTGGCGGGTACCGTTTGGAGTTTATGTTGATTCGCGGGGCATTTTATACAGCGACACCTTGTTGTAGATAACGAGAGATTAAATTTTTTATTTTCTAAATTTAGATTTATTTTGTTTAAAATTCATTCTCAAAACGGACTATGATGTTTATCACATTGGTAGTTTATTCTGCTTTTTTTTAATATTAAATAGAGATAAATTATCCTTTCACTTATTTATTTTTAATTATCTTTTATTTCATCATTTATCTTCTTGTCAAATCAGATCTAAGAGTATCATTACATTGATAGTTGAGGGTGTATGATAGATTGTTTGAAAAAAATGCAACCCCATGAGTTTTGACACTGACTAAAATTTGGGTATGTTTACATTTTACATTGATCGAGTTTAATTTTTTCTTCAAAACTTATTTTATATAGTTTGTAAGTAATTGTGTGCATCGAGTTTTTTTAACTAATATTGGAGTTTCTCGTCACATAAGAAAATCTAAAATACTACTCTACCAAGGGGGCGATTTTTTTTTTTGTTGAAAGAAGGTAAGCCAATTTTTTAATGGAGAGGAGAGGACACATGATTAATTCATTGTATTTTTTCATAGAATCTTGAAAATGAAATACATTTCCATATAATAGTTCATTAATTGAAATTGAATTAGTATGTTTATAATACCTTTTATTTTTGTGCTTAAGCATGTGGAAATTTCTAAAATATGAAAGATCTATTCATTGATTTCTGTATATCTTGTTTGATGAAATTATTAAAAACAATATCAAATTTTTTTAATTTCTGTTATGTATTATATATGGACGTTATATCATCCAATTATGTGAATTTTTATGCTCATCAATGTGAATAATATTCTTCATTTTTATTCAGAATAATCAGATCTATCTAATCCGGCAAATTAAATGGGTGAATTAACATAAAATCATAGAAACAAAAGAAAGCATAAATAACAAAAAAAATGGAGGCTTTAAATTAAGTAAACAATATAAATTAAGCAAAAAAAATGCCAATGAAGAAAGAAACAGAGAATAAAACAAAAGTAAAATCATATAAGAAGAGATCATTTTAAGCATGTTCTATATAAAATCATGTTCCATCAGTGTCCAAACAAAAATCGATTGGAATAAATCATGCTATGCAATAAAATTATGCTATGCAAAATTACATTAAAAATCATGGAATGAATCAACATATGTTACAGTGTATTTTCTAGTCACATTTATAATCCAGTATATCAAATATTTTATTAATCAGATTTTTTTTCTTCTCATACATGTTAAAACACACACACACAAGTATATTATATAATTCCATGCATTGAATTGAAGTATATGATATGCAAGATTATTGACATTACAAAAAAAAAAGGATCGGATCGTTAGTAACACACTACAGGTCCCTCCTTATAGCAAATCGTCACATGTAAATTTTTATCGGTAAAATTTTAAATATAAAGACAATGTATTTGTTGTTATAGTGTGCTATAAACGATCTGATTCTAAAAAAAGCTGTCAAACATTTTTCTTTCAAAATAGCAGGACCCTTTTTATTAATTTCAAGTGATAATAAGAGCATCAACAATCAATACTACATGATCCGAAGATATAGCACCTTATAATTATCATTTGCAATTTCTAATAAAAATAAGGGTTTTGTTAACGAGTGCCCTCAGGGCACTGGTTAACCCACATTTATTGTTACATTTTTAAGCAACCCAATAAATTAATTATGATACGACTATAAAAAAATAATTTTTTTTAATACCAACACCCCTAATAAATTCACCATTTTTTTTCTTCTTCCTCCAATATTTTTTTCTTCTTCCCTCCCATACTCGATTTACTCATAAATAATAAATAATATATAAAAAATTTGAATTTATACACAAAAAAATATTGTTCAATTGTTTGGTATACATACTTTTTTTTACATAAAGAGGACATTTTTTTGAAAATATCTTATTTATACTTATAACATTTTTTTTATTTTTAAACATTGTATAAGAGAGGGAAAAATTGGGTGTGAGAGGGAAGGAAAAAAAATGTGGTGAATTTATTAGGGGTGTTGTAGGTATTTTAAAAATCTTTAAATTTTTTTAACCATATCATAATTAATTTGTTAAGTTACCTAAAAAGTGAGCAATTAATGTGGGTTAATAAGTGTCCTGAGGGCACTCGTTAACAAAACCCTAAAAATAAATAGTGAATTTATGTTTAAAGGACAGAGCCCAGAGATTCACTCCAAATCACTTATAAATATAATTACAACCTATTATCTTCAAAATCAGAATCAATAATTTTAACTTATAAATTAAAGTAAATATACACATCATTTTTTTAGAAAAGAAAATATAAATTTTCTCCACCATGCATTTTACTGACACCCCCCCCCCCCAACTAATTAAACCCACTACCTTGTTTATTTGTTATTCCTAAACCCACCAATCTATATAATCAAAACCCAAAAAATCCTAAACCCACCTATCTCTCATTCACCATTTTCATGAAATATTTCTCAAACCCCAATTTTCAGTGACACAATCCCAAAATTTTATGATGTTTTAAGATGGACCTAAGCATTTTCCATGTGCAAACTATTAAAGGACAAGGCTAATGAAGAAGCCCTTATTTGAGTTTAGCATGTCCAATTGAGATTGATGGAGTGTCATGTTATGAACATGCCTGGTTGGACTATGTTAGAAGTCCAAAACTTCGTACAAAGATAAAAAAAAAAGGGTGAATTGCTTAAATACCCCCGGACCAACACCACCATTATTTTTCTATCCCTGAACTTGTTTTTATTTTTTCTGTACCCATACAGTTTGATTTCATTTTTTTTTACCATTTAACTTTACATAAACCCTGAACTACCAACAAACCCTCAAATGTCCTTCTTCTTCTTCTTCACCAAATCAACTAAACCTCTATCCACCGACACTCTTGCCGCCAGCCACGACACACATTCACACCGCCGCCGTTCACCTCGTCGTTCACATCGCCGCTCACCGACCCGCCGTTCACATTGCATCCCCGACACCGATCCGCCGTTCGCATCACCGTTTAACGATCCGCTGCCGTTAGTGACGCGTCGCCAGTCGCCACCAGTTTGGGGGTTGAGAGGGTGGGCCTACGGCGGCGAGTCGGCGGCGGTGGAGGTTGTGGATGCAGATGAGGTCTTGGTGGGTGGAGTGAATGAGTGAGTCCTTGGGTGTTGTTGAGGGGGTTTGGTGGGTTTTTGAATGGCTGATGACGCGAGGAAGAAAAGGAAGAAGACGAGAAGAGCTGGATTGCAAGAGAAAATCATAGCCAAATATCAATTTTTTATGGGTTTCTGACCGAGAATTGGAGCTCCTACTCAATCAATACTATTATTATTTTTTATCTGGGTTTTCTCTTTTTGGATTGAATTGAAAAACCTAGATGAAGAAATCCAAGAATTCTGTTTGTAGAAGTGGGTCTACACATAAGGTGAACAAGAGTGGAGAAGGGGAAGAAAAGAAACGAATGAATATTTTTTAAGTTTATTAAAAAAAAAAGTGTATCTGTGTTCGTTTTCTATATATACATGGTTTTAGAGAAAAAATTGAGGAGAAATGTAATGACGAATTATATTATATGAATACAAAAATGTAATACTCAATTATAAAAATATAATTACAACTTACAGAATTCTACTTATTATTTGTAGAAACTATAACATTACATAACCAATAGCTATCATTTATAGAAAAAAATGTAATATTATATATGAAATTAAATTAATGACATACAACTTTACATAAATGTAATATCATTTATGGAATTAAACTAAGCATTTACATATATATAAATAATAGACATTTACAGAAATGTAATAACCTTTTATAAATTACAGAAACTTTATAAAGAATTACATAATGTAATAAATTATTTACAAAATCATTCAAATAACAACAGTGCGGGAATATAATATTTATATAAATGTAATATCATATATGAAATTAAACTAACCTTACAGATATGTAAGGATATGTAATGACCAATTACAAAAAACTTTATAAATAATTACAAATGTAATAAACCATTACATAAACTTTTTAAATAATTACAAAATCTAAGGTGGCACCAGTCAAGGGTAAAAAAATGAGACCAGATTGTACTATTACATTTTTGTATACATGTCATTCAGTTCTTGAAACTATTGTAAAAACAGTCTAGAAATGTATGTATAATCATTCTATGTTTAACCATCTTTGTGTATATTGAATGCTCTCTGTAGGTAAACTATTAAATATATGTAACCATGTGTATCGTATCTATATATAAATTTTATTTCTATAATTCTGTATTTCTATAACTCTTTCTGTAAGTACATATGTTAGTTACTATAACTAGAAAATATATTTATGTAACTAATATACAATGTTTTTGTAAATTGATGAACTTTGAAACAGTTTTTTTATGTTCTCTACGTGTTTGAAACTCCTTGAAAACAACGCTTTCAAAATACGGGGTTGTTTATTCAAAAGTGAGAGACTGAAACTTATGTAGAAATGGACCCTTAAAATTATATAATAATTCATGATATGCATAACATTATGGAAAACATTGGTGGTCATGCTCTTTCAGACCAAATAAGAGGTATTCTGAATCTCTATTGAGTATATACTGAAGACTTCTTTATGCTATGTATGTATGTATGAGACCATGATTAACAGAATTTGATTTTGATCATAATTGGTTATAATTTAAGTTCATGTTCAATGGTAAAAAATAAACCATAAAAGTTATCTTAGGTGAGATTTTATAAAAGAATAGGAAACATATTTAAACTTAGATCTCTTCAAAATCAACAGCAATGCAAAATTAGTTGAAAAAAAAATGATGTTTTTCATTGCAAACCTCCCTCTCAAAGACACCATTCAGAAAGTCATTATTTCTCTATCTCATCACTGCAAAGATGATTAGTAAGACATCATTTCATCATGGGATCAAATAAAGTGTTCTTGGTGGACGGTTGGGAGAGGCGCGGTGAATGACGACGGTGTAAAGGTGAACGGCGGATCGGCGAGCAACGAGGTGAACGGCGACGGTGTCGACGACGGATTGCAACAAGAGTACCGATGTACTAGGAGGCACTCAACTGGGGAGAAGAAGAAAAGGTGTTGGTTTGGGGGGAAGAAAAAGAAGGGGAAAAAGGAAAATATGATTTTATTTTGTGAAAATAGGATAAAGCTGCAGGGGTAAATAAAAAATAAAAAAAATTTAGAGATATAGAAAAAAATGAAAGAGTTAGTTCAAGGGTATACGAGCAATTCACCCAAAAAAATATACAAGTGCATATGATGAGGTACAACTCTGGGACAACAGTTGGTTGCATTATCAAGGGGTGATAATTGATGAAGGAACATACCCAGGACAATGTCAGAGAGGTCACAGAACTTGAAATGTTGTAATTGGACTTAGAGACTGCTTGTTTTTTAAATGAATTATATGCATGATCAATATATTATGTTATTTTATAATTATTCAATGATAGATAATGAGTTGCTTAGGCATTTTTTTATTTAAAAAATAGGTACGTTAGTTAAATTAGAGAAGAAGAAGAAACAAACATATAATCATGCAAAAATAGGATGTTTATTTTTTAGGTTTTTCGTTCAACAGATTTAGTGTTGAAGTGAACATCCGAGATTGACATATCAACTGTCGAATTTTTAAACACCGAATGACAAAACGATTGTTTTAAACATCAGTTGACAGGACAACCATCGAATAGTTTAAACAACAGCAATATGGCGTTTGTCGAGGGTTCTAAATAAAGGTTGACAATAAGACTGTCGAATGAATTCGTGGTATTAATATTTTTCATATTAAACGGCTTGTTTATTTTTTCGATTGGTGGGTTTAGTGAATTGACCGGTGGGGATAGACATGCCCTAAACTTTTCTAACATGCACGTGTGAGATGTATAATTTTTAGAATGCCTAGTTAATTAATATTTTGATTCGCGGAGCATTCTAAACAATCCTGATTTTGATGTTTAACGCCCCAGTGGATCGAACACGTACGTATCACTGTTTTAAAATGAAAAGGACACGCACCTGAGAGAAACCCCAAACCATAGTCAGCCAAACTCAATACACCAACCTTAAGCCTTGCGGAATAGGTGGAAAATAAGATAGAATATGAACAAATATATCTAAAAAAATGTTTATTTGTAAAGAATGCATGAATATAATTATGTTAGAATATATGAAAATAAATTGATGTTAATTTTCATGATCTTCTGAAATTATATTATTTCACTCAATCTATTACATTGATATAAAGAAGATTCAAATGTCAAATAATATGTTATCACCTCTTATAAATCAGAGACTAATATCTTATATTATTTTTTCACTTTTAATAAATTATTATGCACATTTTATTCATATTATATATCGAATTTATTCATTGTAAACCAAAAAATAATACATTTATTACTATATTTTTCAACGAGAATAATTAAATACAAAATGACTTATTCATTATAAATAATTATCTATCATGAAAATAACTTATGTCGTTATCTAAACATGTATTTATTTATTTATTTTTAAATATCTTTGTAGCTCTTGTATACCAACTTGCCTCAAATAGGCATCTTATGAGTTGTGACAAACAAAACCTAAACCTCTATCATATATTTTTAAAATTATAAAAAATGATTTTAATGTCTAACGTATGGTCAGCACGCGACACATGTGATCCTGTTTTATACAAATTGCAGCATATATATAATATAATAATTAATAACAACAACAATAACAATAACAATGACTCTACACTGAGTCATTGACACCTTTTGCACGTTACATGACTCATTATCTTAAAAATAAATAAATAAATAACTAGAATTACAAGATAAACCATTTTAAACAGTGGCTCTCTCACTTCATATCTCAAAAAAAAAATCACTTAAAAGTGAAACAAAGCATGGAAAACAAAGATTCCTCCATGAAGTAGTACTACATGCATTTTGTGTAGTACATTTATATTAATATATACAATTCTATGCAGATAGATGGAAACCAAATGTTTCATCTTTCAATCCAACCTTTGTTTATCCTCTTAGATGGGACAAAAACATCACTGAAGAGGGTCCCTATTAATGTATTAATGTTATATATTATTAGTTACACATCACACCCAAACAAAACCATCAATTGAGATAACAAATATTCTAAAAGTGTTTTATGAAGTTAGGTCTCTAATCCACATCGGGTCATCCAACTCCAATAGGGTTTTGACACCCCCACCTAAAACAATGATGAGATTGCTGTTCTCATTGAGGAAGGACCACAAGTGCAAGTTCATATTTTCAAATGTATAAATCTACATTGTCATTTCTATAAGCATACACAATGATAGATGGCTAAACAGTGATGTCAATGAAACTGACCTAGATCAGATATCCGACACGGTATTTTGATATAAGTCATAGAATACTGTCATCCATATATAGATACGATTTAGATATACTCTAGATACAAATCCAGAAACATATTCCATATATGGATACAAACACATATATAAGGTTAAATAATTAAAAATGAGTTGAAATTGGACTAATGGTACTTCGTTTTAATGCTCAATTTAGCATCAAATAAGTAAATTTGGTAGGAGTTTTCTCTCACATGATACGTGCATCTCTGTATGGACACACACTAATGAATGGATATTATTACATAGGGAGGGTGTTTTGTAATTTTGTTAATATTCTGTGAGTGATGGCATTGTATTGTTGTCCTAGATTGAGACATTTTAAGATCGATCATATAATCATATATTTAACAGAACAAACAAAACGTCCCTCTCATTTTTAACTTTTTCACTAGTGTGTAATGACATGGTAACCATCATGAGATTAATTGAAATTAAAGCTTCTAAAGCATGACAATCTTCCAAGAACAACCCCCCACCCCCACCCCCACCCCCCACAAAAAAAAGAAAATACTGAAGAGATTCAATGAACGTGGACACACAAAACTCATTGCATTCCAAAAAGGTAGGGCCACAAAAGATGAGCTAATTTTTTTTAGTGTTGATTGTGTCATTAGCCATTACAAATGTGGACACCAATAGATCACATCGTAAACAATATTATTTAATGGATTAATAATGGTTTAAGTGTGACAATGTGATGTTGGTTTAAGCATCAAAACATGCTCCTAAAGTCAATATCCTATCATCATGTTGATAATGTAGTCGAAGATGAAGTAATCACATTGTTAATTGAAGATTAGGAGAGGCGCAATGACAACGTTTGTCAATGATGATGTGAAGGAGCAATAACACAAAGGAAATATGGTTGATAGTTGATACCGACATCGGAGTCTCCAACAAGGCTTGTTTTGATAGTCTCATAACTATCTTTCCGTGGTTTTTCATAAATTGATAATGTATAACCAGATAAAAAAATTTTGTGGGTCATATTTAGTCCACAGATAGTTGATACAGACATCGGAGAGAGAAAAAAAAAAATCTAGTGTGGACAAGATTAGAAGGTTTTATTGAAGCATGAAATGACTAAACAAATGTAAGATTTGTTGTCTTTGTGGAATGATTTTTCAATTTTAATATACATCAAGAATTCACATCATTCAATCCACCGCAACATATACGCTACTCATTTGATACCCTAAACCAACATTACAAGCCTGAAACTATAACAAGGAAAATGTTATATCATTCTTGTTTTTCTAGTAGTACATACTTGGCTAATGAAGCATATTCTTTTACAAAAAAATAATGTACACACTCAAATAAATTGAGCACATACATTTTCATATTTTGGAGCATATTCTGATATAGGGGGAGTATATACTACGTTAGAGCATCTCCAATCCTATACTCAAATCTTTACTCAAATTTAAATTTGAGTAAAAATCACTTAAAACCCTCTCCAACCATTTATCCATATCCATACAAAATCAAACTTTTACTCAAATATTTACCCAAAATTTTAATATTTTTTTTCCTTTATCCACATTTTCTTCCAATGCGACATTTTTTCCCCCTTCAATTCCTTCAACTCCACATTTAGTTGAATTATTTTAGATGTCTTTTCACCCTCAAAATTTTCACCATATCTTAAAACGAAAAAAAAAAGGATTTCTTTCTTAAATCTTCATCTTTGTTTCTAATTTTTACTCCAGTAAAAAAAAATTATTTTTACCTTTTTTTTAAAGAAAATTGAATGATAATAATTTTTAAATTTAAATATCTTGAAAGGAAGAAAATTGAGTAATAAAAATATTTAGGGAAAGGACTTTGAAATTTTTTATAGGAAATAATTAAAAGAATATGTGAATTTTTTTTAAAATTAACCAAAAGACAAAGTGATGGTTGAAAACACATCATATTAAATCATGTTTTTACTCAAATTTTAAGTGAAATTTAGGTATATGTTTAAGTAAGGGGTGAAGAACTGGAGATGGTCTTAACTAATTTCATATAGTGCATTTAGTGACATGAAATCTGCAGGAATGACTAAAGGGCCGTCTGTAAGTGTATCAGTACCCATGGAGCTTAAACTGGATTCACTCTGTTTGTCTTCTAATACTGAACTCAAATGTTCCTGATTGGCAATGCATAGTTGCATACCTCAAGCAATACCTATATTGGCAGTGGAAATGTGAATAGAGACAATCTTTGATGTCAATTCTTATCTGCATTGATCACATAAAACTTATCTAAGCAAATATTCCACATAGTTCAGTTCACCGCATTTTATAAACATTACTCAACACATATCCCAACCAACACACTGGCTTGCTTTACTTCATTTTTTTTTTGTAACAAAAATTGTTTATAATGAGTTCAAAACTTTGTATGAACACAGAAACCATCGAAACAAGGGAAAAAAGGGTTTACTAATACTGTCGAAATGTCAGATTAAGACGTCCAGGTGAACGGAAACCAGTGTCAACAATTAGTCGCCTGGGAGCCGTACCTGGTGTGATGTGTGTAACGCCATGATATATCATCCTGGACTTGCCACCGAAAATCAAGACATCACCCGATTCCAACATGACTTTGTCTGAAGCGTCTCTAGTGATTCCATATATGAATTCTGCAGAGTCACCCAGTGAAAATGAAACAACAGGCAGACCTTTGTTAAGACTCTGAGGGCTCTCATCTTTATCCTGCATTTGAAACAGTTAATGTGAGACCATAACTTGGTTTATGAAACCATTCATTTGCAAATAGAGCAGAAGTCGATATACCTGATGAAGGCCGAGTTTTCCTGCTTTACTGTAGAAATTGACAATGCAGAGATCTGGGAACATCTTTGGAAGTACATCTTCAGCATGGCTAACTTTGCAGGTTTTCTTTATCAGATTATGAGACTCTTGTATTGCTCCTTGAACTATAGTGTTGAAATGATCTGGGATTTTTGGGGGTTTGGCACCATCGATAGAGCGGACATCTTCATATTTGGTTGTTGGATCCCAATTCTTCCCAAGTCCCATCATTTGCAGATTCAATTTGGCGCCGTCATTGTAACCTGGTCGATAGAACCCGCCTGGACCAATACCTAGTTGTCGACATTGCTTGATAATTTCGACCTGAGGACAATTGAGCGGCTTTCTTGAGTAAAATATGTGTTTTTCAAGCATCACTAATACCCAACAAAAAAAGTATCACTAATGAAAAGACTCTTTAAAATGAATAAAAATTAAAAAAATAAAACCAGGCAAAAACATGTTACGAAAAGTTATTAAGGACTTGCATTCCAAGACTTCACAGTAAGTAAAAAAAGAGGAATCTGATGACCCGACAACCAAAGTCTACTGCAACCTCACCAAGATAGTATAATATTTCAACTAATCCATGACATAGAATTACATAAAATACAAAACGCCTAAAACACCCCTAAGATTTAGCTAAATCAAAGCAACATCTTGAGTTCATTCAGGATCAATGAAATGCAAAATTTCAAAATATACAGAGGGAAAAGACATTCACTATGACAATGAATACTCTATATGGCAAATGATAATAGTATAGAATACTCATCAAAATACTCCAAGACACAACAAATAAATGGATAAAAGGCATCACCTGATCACAATGATTGATATATTTCTTCAATAAAATTAAACCAGGCCCCAATATCACATGTTGAGACGGCAGGGACCGCTTGCGCTCCTCTCTTTCTTCTCTGTTGATTATACTCAATGGAGGATTCAACTTCACAGATCCCCGTTTTTCAATGCAAATGTCAAAGGAAGCAACTCCCACATTAAGATCGCTCAACATATTTTCTGGAGACTCCCGATGCCGAGTTCCAACAACAGTATATGGTTGATTCCTGCTAGGGGTATGAGATGCCGAAGAGGGCTCTTGATGCACAGAATTCTCGCAAACATCAGCCTGGCAATCCAACTCGCGTAATAATTCATAAGAAAATGAGAAGCACATGATGAAAAAAAAAAAAAACAAGTTTCAATCAAGATTGTTAATTAGACATGCTTCCTAGTTATGTCTTTGTTTTACTTCAAACAATGTCACATCCATCTCTTGTAATCCCAAAATAAATTTGAAATTCAAGAGAAAGAGGTTTTATATCTTCTCCATAATTTCCTTACAAACAAAATAACTGATAGAGGAAGCAATAGTCTCTGATGCTGCAGAATATAAATGCATCTCAGATGGTAGAAGTGAAATAAAAATAATATAACAAGATGGCACAAACACATATACCATCTATAAAAGAAAGACTACAGTGAAAAGACGCATGATATACATGAACCTGATTATCTATGAAAGAAGTCCGTGAATGTCTTGATACATGAGGCTGACCACCACTCCTGGAGTATTCAGATTCCATCCTCTTATTCCTCGTCGGTGTTGGACATGCAGCATTTAAGCTAGCTTCACTTGTCCCATTAAAATCGATGGACGCAACCCTCAAACTACCTACGTCTGTCTCCCTCTTTGGCATAGCCAGCCCATGTTGCAGTCGGACATTAGATGAGCGTCTATCTCCATTACTTGTTTCACCAGCCATAGAATGTCTATCCTTCTGGTACATGGATAATCCCCCCTCAGATGCCTGCAATTTGAATTCAACATTCAGCTATCATTCTAATGATTGCATGAAGAAATTTTTCCAAGCAATTGGTATGGGTAGTATACTAATGAACCCTAATCCTGCTAATAATAACACCAGATGACAAGCTATTCTGAATGTCATCATCCAGGACACTGCATGATCATACACATGCAAGGGCAGAAGAGAGAATCTGTGCACTTCATATACCACAAGTTTCGTAGTATAAAGCACCAGATAGGGCTATGATGCAACATTTATTGCTCAGTTAACTTGAACAACAGGCTATGAGTTGTAGGATCCAAACAAAATAACTTAAATTCTAATTTAAAAGGAGAATAGGTTTGTGTACCAGCATTATCCTACAAACGAGTTATTAAATATTCATTTAGGAGCACTGATTGAATCCTTAGAGAGCATGCAACTTCCAGTGCAGAAATTATTATATGTAACAGCAATAATAACAAGCAGTCCGTTACCATAATACCTGATTACAATGGCCATTATGCTTCATTATAGAAGCCATCTGAGGACTCAAAGCCTGAGATTGCATACGAGCATTAAAACATTCGTGTTCCATCCCCTTTTCATTTTCTGTGGATGGAGAAGATGTGACTTTTAACTTGGCCTCACTTGAACCGACAAGATTCATGGATGCAGCCTCCCAGCCTTTGTTCCCTGCCCTCCTTTCTGGCCTGGTTGGACAATTTTGGAAACCAACATTAGGGGATTGCAGAACCCCGATACCTGTTTTCCTAGCCAAAGTATGCTTATTCTTCTGATCCATGGAACGTTCAATGTCAGGTGTCTGCAAATTCCAATTCATGATCAAACTCACGCATAGACAAATGCATATTAATGGCAACACATGACTCACAGTGCCATGCCCATTCTCAAAAAAGAACAATGCCATAATAATGGTGGGATTAAATCATGTGTTGTAATAATACCACATCGAGACCGCAGTTTGACGACTACAATAGTCTATAACATATAATATTAACTAAATTCACATACATTCTAAAGTCGAAGGCATCATATTCTCCATCACAACCACCTCTAATAACTTTTGGTGTCCACTAGAATGGGAAGAATTTTTTTAACAAAACATACATGTGATCCATGTCTCATCATTCGATTAGGATAGGAACTAGAGGCGTAAAGAATCACAATATCTAAATCAACACCCGAAGTAAAAATGCAAGACAAAAACCAAGTTACATTGAAATGCTACATATATTTAAGTTTGCTTACTAGAAAATTTCGGAAAAAAATGTGACTAAGAAAGCTGAATTTTGACTGCCCTTCTACAATGCAAAACTTGACAGGACACGGCCATTGCATCGAGGTGTAATATAATCTAAGTACCTATTTCATGATAACAGCTCCTTTAAGCTTTCAATGAATACTTGACGTGATGTAGACATGTAGTTTAGGTAAAAAAATCATAGATTGAAAAAAAATGCAATGTCACATGCTTAATATTCATTTATACAGATGACAATGGCTGGTTGGCATTACCAAGCAAGTAATAAGAAGGTTTCGCGGGATCATCACCCACTATAAAAAAACCATATGGAAGAAAGCATTTGATGATTGATCACATAACTCAAATTCTCCAAAAACAGAGAAATTTTAGTCCCAACTTTGACTTGACATATCAACCAAAAGACATTATAAACATCTATCACTATCAAAAACAATGAATTCTCCGACCATGCTATCAAGACAATCAAGCTCACATATCAACTACAAAAAAATCCCTAATAAAGGACTTGTTGCTGTTGATGAGATACACATAATACTTGTACATCTCTTGATTCCCCATAGTTATGTCTCGATATTTTCGTGTCTCGTCTGTGAACCCTTAGATCAATGTTTAAGAGACAGGACCAAACCGACGCGTTTGACAGGTTAAACCGTTGGCTGGTCTATCTTTTGATGCAGTTAAGCTTCAAAATCCGGTAATAAACAAGAACAAGCGTAACATTTAAATAGCTTTCAATCCACCAGTTGAACCAACCATTTTTAGAACTTACTATAAGTTACTTGAATCCGAAATATTTTTAAACCATTTCAAAAACTTCACTTTGGCATTTCCCCAAAAGGATTTAATATAATGTTATAGTTACGAATTAATAATTAACATATCATTACATCATAATGACATCACAGTTTAATTCAATAAGATAATTTGAATTTACCAATATTAACAAACTAAACTTGTTTGGTTTTACCAATATTAACAAACTAAACTAGTTTGATGAGCACATCCCTTCATTATCAAGAAATTAAAATAGTCTCAACCATAACCGATTTTGTTGATCTAAAATCGATTAAAATATCAGAACAAACACAATATAATCGAGACATGCAATATAAACAAAAACATCATATAATCTCTCTCTCTCTCTATCTCTCTCAAAATATAATCTCTCATGTTTTATTTGATATCGAAGTCGTACAAATCCAACAATCCTACAATCAACGAACAAACACAAACCCTAAAAAACAACGCGTGAACGAATCAACACGAGTCCAACATCAGATAAAACAAAATAAAATAAAAATTACCGGCTTTTCGGGGCTCCAAACGGATTCACGACCTCTGTTAGATCTCGACATCGAGAGGGATTTTTGTTTTTGGCGGGGACGAAAGGCACAGGGAATGGAAGAGAAAAAAACGAGAGAACCGAATCATTTGTGGAAAGAGAGAGAGAGAGAGAGAGGGTTTAAAAAGTAACCGACTCTGAATTCGAAGAGCTTTTTTTTAGGTTTTTTTTTATTTGAAGTCCTCGTAAACAAAATAGTATTTAGTGATCCATCCTCATATTTTTGTATTTTATTGTTAGTCACCAAATTTAAAAAATATATTTATTTTTAATCCTTATTAGGGATTAAAAAGAAAACTAAATAATTTAAAGATAATCCCTCTTAGGAACTAAACATTAATTATCTTTTAAATCTGATGACTAGAAATAAAATATGAAGTGAGAGATCATCACTAAATCATATGGTTTATTGGAACTTAAAAATAAATTTTTTTTAGGGGGCATTGACTGCCAATGTTTCTTTCGAAACAGAGACACGTGGATTTGAATTCAATTTTCTTTTTGAAAAAATCCATACAACCCCCTTAAATCTTATTAAAATTCATATTACTCCCTGATTTTTTAAAAATTTATATAACCCCCCTGCAAACATCTAATATATCCAAATAATCCATGAATAAAATTTTTGTTAATAGATGATGAATATGTTATGCATATTTCATTTGGTTAACCCTAACTGAAAACACGATATACTAAAAAATCACTACAATGTGCTAAAAATGCAAAAAATCATATAAAAATAACAATTTTACCCTCTCTGAATATATTATAAAATTCTATCCGGATAGATAAAATCATCATTTATAGAAATTTTTTCGCATTTTCAACATATTGTAGGTCTTTTTGGTATGCTGTATTTTCTATCAGGGTTAATCAAATATAATATTCATAAAATATGCATTATCTATAAACGTAAATTTTATTCAGGGGGTTATTTAGATTTACTAGTTGTTTTCTGTGGGTTATATTGATTTTAAAAAAAGTTAGAGGGTTATATGGATTTCAGTTAGTTTACAAGGGGTTATATGGATTTTTCTCTTTTTTTTTAGATACAGGATTATATAAAAAATTAACATAGTTACGTAGCAGTTAGGTACGAGGTTGACAAGGGTTTAAAATTTTGATAATAAGTTATCAAAATTTATTAATTTTATCTATATTTATATTTGTTAAAATTGTGATTAAAAAATAAAGATAAATGTTATTCTAGTTTTTAAATGGAATAAAAAATTCTCTTTTTTATTTTAAAAGTAAAACAACTGTTCGTATTTTATGATGACTGTTTTTTTATACAAAATGGAATAAATTGTACTTCACTTTATTTGTTCCCACAATTACATATTATCTTATCATGTAAAACCAGCCCACAGGTGTAAAATGTGCTAGACCTGTACTCTTGAATCGTGACACGTTTGTGTGTGTATGTGTGTTAAAAAGATGCATTATGCTGGGTCAACCCTGTGGTAGATTGACAGACTTGTTCTCACATGACATGTTAGTGACTGTATTTTGATTGTGTGTGTATACATCAAGTATATAATATGTTTGTGTGTGTATATGCAATACGTATATATATTTTTATGTAGAATATGAACAAAATTTAAATTTGAAGTTTAAAATAAAAAATAATTTTTTTTTGGAAAAATGCTAGACTCAAACATTTTTACAATCTAAAATTCAAATTACACATGTTTTCATTTAATTTAAAAATAATAAAAATTGTCTAATGAGATATATGATTTGATAACAAATATATGTTACTTCATTTCGAATTGAATGAATATATTTTAGTCAGTGTAAGAAAAAATTTAACGAAGTATATACATTATTAAATGATGTATATACTTCACAGGATTTCTAACGAGGTATATAAGATTGTATTTTGAACTGTAAAAATAACTGAATGTAATAATGACCAACGCGCTTTTTTTTATACTGCTATGTACTGCCCATTTTTCAACTCCAATTACAGTCTACGTGTTTTGAATTTTTTAAAATAATATACATTATCTAATGAGTAATATGCTTTTATAAAAAATGAAACATATACTTAAATGAATTGTATAGATATATTTATAGAAAATGTGAAATTTTTTTATTGAAGCATATACATTGTTAATGTAAATATATACTCCTTTCTATTGATGCATATGTGACTAGAATCGGAGCAAAAAAGAAACACGGTAACAACACTTTTTTTTTAGATATATACAAGGGGCCAGCTCACTAGGCCTGTGGGCGGGCCCGTCCGCCCAACCATCAAGGCCCGTTAAAATTAACAGACCGGCCCAACCCAATGTTGTAGCATCGGTCAGCCGGCATAGCCCAACACGCAAGTAAGAGCAAATGCTGACATCAGAAACTAATTTTGTGTTTGGATGTAAGATTGAAAAGCTAAGATTTTTATAATTTTATGTTTTAAACTCAATTTTTGAAAAACGTTGTTTTATTAGATTTTCAACCGCAGCATTTTTTGGCAAAAAGGTAGATAGTGGTTTAAACAGCTAAAGCTAAAAATGTGTTTGGATCCGAGTTTACAAATCTTTAATTTTTCAAACACAGAAACTACTTAAACTCATATCCAAAAATTTATAAAATATAAGCTAATATGCTCTCCCTAATACTCAAAAAAGAAAAGAAAAGAAAAACTAATGATTTAGGTTTAGTTTAAAAACAAGTTTGGGGTCCTTTTAGATTTATAAAGATACAACTTAATTAAAAAATATAGACATATTTTTACAAAAAATGTTATTAGAAGCTAAATTTTCAAAATAAATAGAGACGCAACTTGGTTGTAAATTCAATTTTAAGCTCAGTTTTTTTTAAAAAAAAAACGACACTTAAATCTGTTTTCAAACAACATAGAATTGAAAAATCAGCTTTTTTGGATTCTCATAATATGACCTAATCCTATATAGTTGTATATTCTCTGAAAAATTAATTTTTGAGCTATTTATAATTACAACCATGTTCTAGTATTTCATTAAACCAGGGTTATTTTTTTTCCTGTGAATGTGGGTTTAAGAAAAATAGCTTTACCCAAACTCAAAGTTTCCCCCAACACATCTCAAAATCATACAAATCCAACCATCCTACGCAATCAAGAATCTCAAACAATACTCAATAATTTTTTTTAAAAAAAGCATGAACGAATCAAAACAAGATTCAACATCAAAAAAAAAATAAAAAAAAATACCGGTTTTTTGGGCCTCCAAACGTATTGTTGATCTCTGTTGGACCTCGAAGATCGAAAAGGACTTTTTATTTTTGCAGAGCTAAAACGAAGAGCAAGAAAGCAATAGAACTGAGGTTCCGTTTGGAAACACAGATTGAAAAGTAGATTTTGGAATAAAACTGCTTTTTAAGATGATTTTAGACTTTGACTGTTTTGGGATGTTTTTTTTTAATTCAGAAATCAATATTTGGAAGGAGTTTAATGTTTGGTAGAAAAAGTTGCTTTTCAATTCAAAAAATCAATTCCGACAAAAAATCATTTTTTTTGAGATTTTAAAAACATGGATTTCGAGAGAGAAATTAAAAGGAATCCAGCTTTTCATTCCGCCGGAATCCGACCCGTTTGGTTGCGCGTTTGGGGATTTTCAGTTTTTCAAAAAAAGCGGAATCCGCCCAAACGCGCAACCAAACAGACCCTGAGTGTGTTATTTATGATCGAAAAAGACTCTGTATTCGAAGAGTTGTTGTTATTATTATTATTATTATTACTATTATTATTATTATATGGTGGCATTGATTACCGTTCGTTTTTTCGAAAAAGGAAATATTGACCCTTGATTTTGGTGGGGCTTTGCGTTTAGTTGCGCGATTGTAAAACTGATTCTGTAAGAATCTGCAATTGTAAAACTGATTTTGCAAGAAGCTCACTTTCTCAGCCTTTTGAAATCGTAGCTTTTGGGCATTATTAATCTGCAATTGCGGGGTTTAAAACTACGATTACAAAACTGTTTGGTTGCACGATTGCAAACACAGCTTTCTGCAATCGCAATCGTTGCGCAATCGCGCAACCAAACACACTCTTAGTGGACTTGGTATATGATGATTTTTTTTTTGTCAACTTGGTATATGATGATTTGTTGCTTGTAAAGGATGCGTTGATGTATATATGAATTTAGATTTTTTTAGGGTGTGTTTCTATATAGATTTGCAGGAAAATAAAAGAAAATGAAAGAATTCTGGTTTTAGAAAAAATTGTGAAAATAATATTTTTATTTTAATCAATTTTTATAGGGATTTTTATTTTTAAGTCCATGTAAACATATTTATTTAAGGATCAATCCCTCCATACTTCATTTTTTTTAAAGTCCCCATATTCAACCGCCTATTTGGTTTTTAGTCCCTCCGTCAAGCATCCTTCTATACACCGTTAATTTGTAAAATGTAATTTATTTTTAAGTCCCTGTAAACTATGTTATTTAATGATTAGGAGAGGAAAAAAAATTCTATTACTTTCTTTTAAATTGTGCGCTATACCTTTGTGAGATAAATAGGAGAGGAAAAGTGATATAATTTTTTTTTCTTTTCATTATTTGACACAAACACTTTGGATGTCCAAATTTTTTTTTTCACTTTCCTTCGCTTTTCATTTGACACAATTAAACACACCGTTAAGGATGTTGTTGTACTCTTATGCAAAATAGTATATACACACTATTATAAAAAAAATAAAAAATGATATGTTATAAAAAATATACAATTTAATAAACATGTATATATATAAAGTAATAGTTAAACTATATAATGAATGATATCCAAGGGCGGACGTATGAGTTGGCTGGGCCGGGCTGTAGCCCGGCCCAGATTTTATATTTTTTTTGTTTATTACTTGATATATATTATAATATTTACATTTTATACATAAAATATATTCCTAACAAACTACATATCAACCTAACAAATTAATAACAAATCAAATAGATTCAAATATTATCATAAGAATTAATTTAATGTAAATGGAACAATAAAGAAACATTTATATTTGTAAAACAACTCTTCTTATTTTTCTAACAACAAGTCTTCCTATTTTATGAAAACATGTTTGATTATTTAAATCATAAAATTTGTTGATACACCGTGTAGGATGAGTTTATATCTCATTTTTATTCTTACAAAATCAAATACTCAATTTTAATTATATTTCATTTTTTTCTTTTCTTTACATATAATATATGTCTTTTGAATATCACATTATTTGATATATAAATAATTACATTAAATATAAGAACAAAAAAAATTCATATAAATATTTAATATATGCTATCAGATATAAGAACAAAAAATTTTCATATAAATATTTAATATAGGCTATGTAGCCCACCCCAAAATATTGTCCTGGATCCGCCCCTGATGATATCTATATTAATGTGTTAATGGATGTGATGAACCAATGATATCTGTATGTGAATTCAATTTTTTTTTATAGGTTCGGCATGGATATAAAAAATTTGTTGTTAAATATGTGTATGGATTATCTAGGAGATAGAAATGAAAATGGTGTCATAGGAAAAAATAAAAGTTAAAATTAGAATTTCAGGGTTTCTCATGTTTTCGAGGTACCGTAGAATGTATGAATTATTTAATTATGATTACTACGGTTAACAACTTAAAATAATTGAATTCAAATATATGCATATATTTACACACATATTTTTTATAGTTGATATCTTAATACACACACATATTCTTATGTTTAAATATTAGGTAATTTTTATTTTTCTGATACTATATATTTTTCAGATAGTTAATAAATTCAATTGGTGTATTACAATCCTACCATTAAAAATATAGGTGCTAAGAAATTTTTTTTTTAAAAATAAAAATAAAAACTAAATTTAATAATTAGTGTACTAATTGACGGAGAAAAATATAACTGCACACATTTTATTTATTTATTTATTTATTTTTTTAGTACAAAGACTCGCATTCGAAAGCATACATTGGGTCAACCTATCCCACTAATCAGTACAACAATAATGTTACAAACAATAATAGGTTATTACTAGGCCCACAGCCCACTATCATAGTGGACAAACAACACATGAACTAATAACATTTTTTCACCTTTTTTATAAAAATTCAAATTTATGGTTTTTGGGGAACTTCAATGGGTTTATAAATTTATACAAAAATTCAAACTACTGACACGCTGAGTTTCCAGAATTGACATAATTATAATGTAAAAATATACTAATCAACAATTAACATTTAACAGAAGGTGTAAAATATATGAAAATTTAAAAATATTTTAACAAATAACATTTTTCTAATACTTATATAACATCACCCTACATCCACTTTTAACAATTGATTTTTTAAATCATTTCTTTTTTATCACCACATTTTAAAAAAAACCAGACCAATCGACAGTTAAATATATTGATTATACCTCTTCAATCCAATTTTTTAAACATGGTTGACAATAATAAATGTGAAACAACACACAATTGAACCACAATGACAAAACACATCCACAAGTGTGAATCCCCCACACCATGTGTTGATCTTCCAAAACCTACCATAAAACAAAACCTTCCAAATTCATTAAAAACAAAGTTCACATTTTCAGTTATCAAGTGACGCAAGCAACCGCAAATGCTGACATCAGAAACCACTTTTCAAAAAAAAAAAAAAAAAACCCAAATCAAAAGCTCCCCTTCAAAACTCACACACCCAAAAAAACTACTTTTTGAAAAAACTTCAAATGGGTCCCTATCACTACTGTCTGCTCCTCTGTTTCGTCCCTCTCAGCCTCTCAAAGCCCCAACTCTCCGTCGGAGACCACGTCACCGTCGTTGTCCCCCCGGCGTATGAGACCGGATTCCGAGGCGAGGCGACCTTCATCGACCACGGCGGGTTGGCGCCGGACTTCAAGGCGGTGGTGGTGGTCGAGGCGGAGCGCGGGAAGTACTCGTGCTCGTTCGCGGTCTTGTTCGGGGAGGTGAAGGTCTGGAAGTCGAACCACCTCTCGCAGTTCTTCGTTGACCGGACTTGCGAGCTCGAGCTCACCGGAGGCGGGGACCTAAGGCTGAAGGACTCGGAGGATCGGATCGGGTGGAGTTCGGGGACCGCCGGAAGAGGCGTGGAGGTAAACGCTACTCGATTTGGGGTGAAATTGAATCATAGAATTGTTAGGTGCTGATACACTCAATCATTCCTGCAATTTTGAGCAAATATATGAAGAAGATATACATTCAGTTCGTTCGAGTATATGTTTCAATTCATGTTTTAGTTTGACTCTAATGTAATTGAACCATAGAAGGGTGCTGATACACTCAGTAATTTTGAGCAAATATATGAGATTAGAGTAAAAAATTTATTGAGAAAAATAAAAGAATATATGCATTCAATTCATTCAAAATTACGTTTAAGCTCGAATTGAATGAAATTGAATCTAAGCATTGCATCATCATATTGTTGGATGTTACTACACTCAGTAATTCATGCAGTTTTGAGCAAGAATATGGCAGTAAAAGTGATTGGACTGTAAAAATAATAACATGAATGATTGTCCTAACATTTTCTTCATCTGTCATGCTTACGAAAGCAGAGACTACAACTTCTAAAGACTGGGAATCTTGTTCTAATGGACAAGGAGAGCAACATAAAATGGCAGACCTTCGACCACCCGACAGACACCATGTTATGGGGGCAGAACCTCCATGCCTCTGCCAAACTAAGCTCCTTCGACGAAAATTCGACCGTGTTCTACACATTCGAAATCCAACATAACAAGCTCGCATTGTATCTGAATCACAACAGGCGAAAATATTCGTATTGGGAAATGAAGATCTCCAGAGACAGAAACATAAGTTATGCAAGACTTGGTTCGACCGGGCTAAAGATCTTCGACAGAACTTCGAAGAAGATGGCGCAGATTCTGATCAAACACGACGAGAAAGCGCGATTTCTCGCATTGGGGAAAACAGGAAACCTGGTGATGTATCACTATGAATCTCAAGAAGGCAAGTTCATGGACTCGTTTCGCGCCATCAATGGCTTCTGTGATCTTCCACTCCCTTGTGGGCAGTTCGGGATGTGCACACTCTCCGAGGCGTGTTCGAGGATGCGGTTTTCGAGGCACGGGACGGCGGTGGAGATGGTGGAAGTGGGGGGTGTTAGTACTGTTTTGATGGGTGGTTCTGTGAAGAAGTTGAGCAAGGAAGAATGCGCGGATTCGTGCGTCGAAGACTCTTCTTGTGTTTCTGTTCTGTATGTTGATGGGGATGGATTTGGGAAGGAATGTTTTAGTTATGGATTGGTTGGTGGTGTCAAACAGGTTGAGAGAGAGTCTGGGTTTCATTTTTTTGTGAAGGTTTCAGGTGGAGAAGGAAAGAAAATGGGGCTGAAGAAAAGGTTTCTGATTGTGGGTGGGGTGGTTGATGGATTGGCTGTTTGTTTTGTTTTGGGAGGGCTGTTGTGCTATTTTTTTGTGTTCAGGAAAAGAAGAGAAGGTTTGGCAACTGAGATTGCATGAAAACCAAGGCCTGGGATTTCTGTAACAAATTGTAAAATCAAAGCATTGTTGGAATTATTTGCTGACATTTAATTTGACTTCTCTATCTCACTTGTATTGGCACGTATATTTATATCAGGATAATAACAATCTAAATAGAACAAATTTTTGTTTGATTGTTTCTTCTGTTATTCTCGTTAGGACGTAAAAGTAATATTTTTGTTGTTTAATTTACTTTGAATAAAATGAGGATAAATGATAGATAAAAGTTTATAATTTTTTCTATAATAATTATACCTGCATAAATTATTTGCGTTTGAGGAATAAGTATGATATAACAATTTTCAAAATGTGTGAGACGGTTTTTTTTTAAAAATGATTAAGACGAATATTTTCAAACGCAAATGGACTCTAATAAATAATTTCAATAACCTCCTAGAATGGCTATATGATTTTAGGGAAAAATCCATATAACCCCCCCCCCCCCCCCACAAACATACAAAAATCCAGATAACCCCCTGCATTTTTCCTAAATCCAGATAACCCCCCATAAATATAACCAAAATCCAAAACAGCCCCCTGAGTTAATTAACCCCCGACAGAATCAGAATATTCCACGAATATTCCGTTACCCTAACCAACCTAAAATACAATAATCCAAATAAGCCCCTCTAAACTACAAAAAATACATATTACCCCCTTATAATTACATTTTTACCCCTCTTTCCTTCTTCTTCCTTGAATCTCCTTCTCAAATCGTTAACTCATTTCGCCCCCAACTTCATCATCTCATCGATCGACGTCACGGATCTCCCATCATTGGAGCCGTCGAGGAGGACGATCAGTTGGCGGAGGAGGTCTCCGTTGGTGAAGGCAAGGATGGGCTTAGAATCGGAGGCGTGTTTGAAGATCTCGGAAGGGGTGTTGAGGGGGTTGTTGGAGATGATGACGGCGCCGATGGAGAGGCGGGGAACGTTGGTGCGACAGATCTGGAGGCGGTCACGGATCCCCCTCCAACGGATCTGGGCGGGGTATCCGACGGTGGATTCAATCGGGTCTTCTTCTTCTTCAGTTTCATCGCATATGATGTTGAGGAGGGTGTGACTGGGGATCTTGGCAGCGAAGGAGGAGATGGAGAGGAGATCAAAGAGGTTGGTGGAGGAAAGAAGCAGATCTAGTGGTGGTGTTGGTGGTATTTATTTATTTTTTCATTGTTGAAGATGATGGTATGTATAATTGAAGTGAAGAGAAAAGGAGGAAATCAGAGCTCAAGCAAGATCCTGGAGGGAGAGGTTGGAGGAGGAGAGGGTGGTGAGGTGGAAGAGGTCGAGCTCGTCGTGGCCATGGGGATGGGGTGGGTTAACATGTGAAGGGGTGGGATTGGTTTGTCCAAATACACAAAAATAACAATATGGGGGTGAGTTGAGGAATTGATGGGTGGTATTAACTGCCCCTGTTAAGTTTAAGTTTGTTAGTAGGGGTATAAATGTAAATGCACATGTTGGATTAAATTCAGTTAACCAATAGTTAACTGACAGAGGGGGCTGTTTTGGATTTTGGTTATGTTTATAGGGGGTTATATGGATTTAGGGAAAATGCAGGGGGTTATCTTGATTTTCATATGTTTGTAGGGGGTTATATGAATTTTTCCCATGATTTTATTATAACTTATTCAAAAATAGTTTATTCTCGACAAAACAAACATTTTTTTTTATCTTTATTCTCGTGTATTCCTGATTCCCAACGGTCCGAAAATCACAAACAACCATCATAAATAATAATAATAATAATAATAATCGGTCTCCACCATCAACGAAGCTGATGAAGACAATCGAATTCGTACCCATATCGATCTCTTACGCGATTGCGCCTCAAATGGGTCGATCAAAGAAGGCGAATCCCTTCATGGGTTCTCAATAAAAATCGATGCTTTGGCGATGAAGATCGCGAAACGCGAGTGGTTCTCTTCGACCATCTCTCCCTCGCGTGTTTGAAATGCTCCGACTTCATCTCCGCCCGCAAAGTATTCGATGTAATGCCTGAAAAGAATGTGTTTTCATAGTCAGTCATAACGATTTGTTCCTCAATGGGTTCCGATTCTTATTCCGTATTATGATTATTCAGGGGATCTTCCCTGACAATTTCCTGTTCTCCGCAGTCATGCGATCAAATGGTGCATGCCCAAATCATCAAAATCGGATTTTGAACGTGTTTGTCACTTCGTCTCTTCTACACATGTATGCCAAACGTTCACATCTCAAGGCGTCTCTATGGAATGCATTGATGTTGGGGTCTGTTTTGAATGATCTTGAATTGGGTGCATTTGATTTGCTCCTTTAGATGATGAAGGAAAATGGGGCTTGGAAGGCATGGTTGTGTAGAGAGCGTCCTCATTGACATGTATGTGAAGTGTAGAAGCAATTGAAGCTAAGAAAGTCATTGAAAACACAGGTAATGTTGATATGGTATTATGGACCACAATCATATCAGATTATGTTCAACCAAATATGATCATTCTTTTATATGTTTTGCTTGTGGTAGTGGTGAGATGGTAGATGAAGATCTTTCTTCGAATCAGTAGAGGATAAGTGCAGACTTTTGCCAGAGATGGAACATTACACATGCGTGTTGGGTACTTTGATGAGACTATGAGATTCATTGAAGACATGCCTATTGAACCGACTGACATGGTTTGGCAGACTATACTAGGCTCCAGTAGAGTTCACTGTATGTTCAGAAAGCTCTCGATGTGTGAAGACTGCATGTTTCAGGAAGAATTCAGAGAGGCTAGCATCCTCCACAACTTGTTGGTAAGGGCAAGCATTTCTCGTCTTTAATATACTTTGTTTTTTCATACAATCAGGATTGCATTGTTCTTATGCTGATAGTTAACATGCTATATGGATCATTTTTTCATCTAATATCTTCTTTTGTATTGCAGTTACCTAACTTAACAAGCTTGAGAATGCATATATAATATTGTTTATGATGGGATATTCAGACAACCAATGCAAAAGGCAAACTTGAATGGTTAAATCTCTTATTCATATAATTCCATGAAATAAGAGGATGATGAAAAGCCAATGCATGTTTTTGTTCATCAGTAATCATAGATTCCCTTGCATGTTTTTTCCTCTTTAATGAATTCAAATCTTATCAGAAGCATCTTTTTCTGTCCTATAATGATCCATGCCATTGCATAATATATCTGAAAATCATTCTTTGGAATAATCTTAACATTTGATATACTTTGTATCTTAGCTCTTTTTGTAGTTATTTTGTATTTCACATAATCCATTTAAGGACCCAGAACTATATGATGGATTCCAAATTTGAAATTAAGCCTTAAAAAAACCACACATATTATAGCCAATACCTAAGGCTTTATTCTTCATTTTTTTTTGCAGTTCTGAAACACATGATTAATATAAAACTCTCATGTTTCAGATTTTTGGTATAATTTAACAATCCATCTGACCAAAATTACTATTTCGGTTCAGCCCATTTATATATGGATCCATTATATTCAGCCCTATCTTTTCAACATTATCTACTGTTTATATGGACAAGATAAATGGCCCAACAACAAATGTTGCTGTAGATTCCAACGCATAGAAACCCATCAAAATTATTAACATCAACATCAATATAACTTCTCTTCGTAACTTTTGGGCCACACAGAGATTCTAATATATACAAACCTGTCAAAATTATCAAAGGAATATCCGAATAACTTATATTCCAAAGGTTTGGTGTATGAAGATTACTGTTCCACGCTTCTAATATCATGATTTCCTAACTCATCTTTCCTCATCTATTCTAACCATACACCTATCCCAGAATTCTTATGTTCTTTCAGACAGTCCAGCATTCTAATCCATAATACTCTACATGACTGTTGAATTCTGGTGTTTTAAAAACATTCCTTTTCTGGTAGTGACCCATTACTCAACAGCACTGAAACACTACCTTCAGTACTAATTTTATCTTCCCATGGCATGTCTAACTTAAATTTAACAGAGAAAATGTTAGGGATGGTCATTCCAACAGCTCTTTTTCTGCTCCGAACATATTATGAATTTTTTCCCCGCAGATATACTGGTCTAATAAAATACATACATTTTCATTTTCCTTATTATATACTCGAATGAACTGAATATATACCGTTTTTACATTTTCCTTGGTATATACTAGTGTAACTAGATAATCTATTTTCGTACCTCCATTTGACTCCATGAAAACTCCATTTTACCATATTAGAATTCACTTCTACCTTTGTCTCCCCCATTTTCCATGAAGCAACAACATCCAGTGTGTTATCAGTCGATCCATCCATGACAGGAGCTAATAGACAAGAACAACCATGCCAGAATCCAAAACTTTATACATAAAAGAGAATAATGAAAAATCACGAGATGACGTCTTTGTATGTATGTTGGCCTTGTTTTTTTTCTTTTTAAATATATATAGTAGTTTTTTGTTCACGTTGTGGATGGACTGAAGCCGACACACATCAGACGCACGCCTCCACTGATTCGGCACCCGTGACATTAAAATCTGCAGGAACCTCTGCTTGAGGTGGGGCTTTTGTAAGTCATAGTTTCCACCACTTAGTGAACTCTCACCATCACAAACTCCCTTTTTTTCACTCGCTTTTTCTCACTTCAGCACATGTTAGACTTCATTTTCCATACCGTTAAATTGTGAAAAAGCTTTGACGTGGAAGGATTTTTTCTGAATTCTCCTAATCAAGGTCTTTTCTTTTTTTCTTTTCTTTTTGCCCAATGGAATCACAATACATGATTAGTTTTCTTAATCATGGAAGCTAAACGCGCGCGTGACACATTCACATGCACAATAATACTCTTTTATGTGTTGCATTAGAGATGATGAATGTGATGATTTGCTTAGTTGATATAATAGAATAATCTTCTTGTCATAAATATACTTCATGAAAGCAACCCTCTTTATTTGATTAGTATATATTCTCTCTTTTTTACTTCTATGTTACTTTTTTAACTCATGCATAGTAATGCGAAGGACAGTCCTCACTTTCCCTTGACCAAGTACATAGGGTTAGGAAAATTTAAAAATAAATATGCATTTAATTCATTCAAATACATATATTCCATGTTTTGTATAGATATTTGCTTCAAGTATGTACCTTCATAAAAATTTAAAATATGTTAAGAGCTGCATAATAGACTTTGAGAATCATTGTCCCCAACATTTTCCAATTGATATATTTGCATTAGAGATGGAGGAGACAATGACATGCAACTCAGCAGTGGAATGCTTATCTTCTTGTTATAAATATACTTCATGAAACTAACCCTCCTCATTTGATTATTCACATATTCCTTTATAGATTAAGTTATTAATAATCTAATGTAGTTGCACTTTTTTTTTTGCGTTCAATATATTATATTGTTTTAGCCCCCTGATCATTCCATAAAAATCCAAAGGCATATAGTACTTCTATGGAGTACAACAGCCAGACTCCATTTGTCTCTGGGTGTTTTATCTTATCTCCCCCTCCATATTTTTTTTATTAATATTATTTATTTATTGAAGATGAACACCGAGGAGATATTGCCTTCCACACCTTTATACATTAATTATTTTTTGTTGCCATGTTGGCATAAATCGCATGTGAATGTACTTTCCCAGAAGTGCAACTCACGTGACCTTTGTTAGAATATATAGTCACAAGACTCCTTGAGGAGTCCACCGCACAAGATAAGTTTTTTCCAATTACATAAGATAAGTTTTGTTCAAGTGAGAAGACAAATTATATATGCCAACAATGAGGATAAACATAAGAGATAGCATTAAAAACATTAGGAGCAACAGATTGTATTATTAATTATTATTAATGTAGTTGGTATTATCATACATGGTGGTATTGAAATAGTACTATGATACACACTTTTGAATTTATACATGATACATGTACTAACCATTTGTTTCAGTATCACATGATAGATATACTTTTGGCTATCTATCATGTGATACTATCAATAGACAAATTACCTTCCAAGTCATTTAAAAAAATATTCACTTGTAAATCTCATGTACATCCGAAAAATATGTCACATCTATCATATCACATGCACATCTTTTACACACTTTCTAAAAAAAAAAACGTTGAATTACAATTGTCATTTAAAAATGTATAAATATTTGTCTCTCTCTTATTCACTACTTATCATCACTTCATCCAATATAATTTCAAACAACAAAAAGTTGACTTGTATGTTGTCCAATGAGAAAACAAAAGGATAATCAAATATAAAATCCTCTAGTCCCACCAACAATTTTTCTTACCCCACCAATCCGTGAAAAAAAAAACCGGTGTTTTGCTATCCCTACCGATTCAGCCAGAGCGATCAAATTTGGTCGTCATTTCAGGTTTTGGGCGACCGAACTTGATCGTCATTTCAGGTTTTCGGCAACTGGATTTGGTCGTCATTTCAGGTTTTGGGCGACCGAACCTGGTCAAACATGATTTGTAATAAAGTTTATAATTTTTTTTCTTGAAAACATAATCCCACGACGTGTATCCTCCTTGAATCATTCATAACACTCTAAGTCTAAGTTGTAATGTAAGGAGAATAAATCATTATTCTTAAATGTAAAATATAAGAACAATTTTTTTTTACATAAGTTACAGACAAATTTCAAAAGCTAAATATAAAATGTGTTTGGATCAACTGGTAGGTTTTTTATTTCAAACAAATAATCATCTTAACTACGAATTCAAACGAAGCTTAAAAATGATATATATTTGTCTAATAAGATATTTTTCTATAAAAAATTGAATTAATTGAAAGTATACATACTTACATTTTTTCAGTCTCTTAGCTGTTGTTTGGATAAAAGAATAAATGTAGAATGTGATGGATAAACCCAAAAATTTATTTGTTTACAAAGAATAGTTAGATATAGTTCTGAACCTTGTTCGACCAATTACGGTCGCCCAAAGCCTGAAATGACGATCAATTACGGTCGTCCAAAACCTAAAATGGCGACCGATTTCGGTCGATCCAGATTGGTGGGAACAACAAAACACCGGGATTTTTTTTTTGATGGTGGGTTAAGTGAAATGCTAGGTGGGGATAGACGCGCCCTAAATAGTTTATCTATTCCAGCATAACTAACAGAGACAAATAACTATGTTCTTCACCATAAACGGAGGGTTATAGTGTAGAGTTATCCCAGTATATAAATTTATGATGAATAAGACTACGATTGAGTTTCACAATTTTTAGAGGGGAAATCAATTCCCGGTCATCCGCATAATCCCTTAATTATTTTTAGATCTCTGAAACATCTAGGTCTCTATGTTACTTGGGATATTATTTTTGGATCTTTCCATCTAATTGAAGTTATCTTTTTATCCTTTTTTTTCCAATTTTGTCATTGTTCTCATTTTCATTCTGTCCCTTTTCCCCATCCAGGCAAACAACCAAACCTTCCCTCGTGCGTGTCAAATTTGATGTGAACATGCCACAATCAACCCTAGAAACACAATAATTTGTCATCATGTCACAATATAATAACATTCATAATAAACTAAATAAACAATATACAAAATTCATTAGCAAAGTAGACAGATAGTTTTATAGTGTACACATACCTATTAACAGTGTACACAGACAGTGAAAAAGGGACAAAAATGAAAAATATAACTGTATACAAATAAAAGAAACCAGAAATAATACATAATGGAGCGTGGGGGCCTAAAAATAAATTCAGATATTCCTGAGACATAAAAATAATTCATGGTTTTCCAAAATACCCAGAATTAATTTCTCCTTTAAAAAAAAAGAAAAGAATTTCATGGTAAAAAAAAACATTAACCACATGCATCCAATATTCCAATCCAAAAAATACCTTTGTGGGGTGGGGGGTCACGAGGACCTATAAAAATCCACTGCCAACCAACAAATTTACCCTTTTTTTTTCTTTTGAAAATTATTACACGTAGTTATTTATGCAATCACTTCTTTTTTTTTAAAGATCACACATGATTAGGTTTTTTTAAAATATATAATTTTTAATGATATACATTTTAAAAAAAGTTGTTTGATTATATTGTTTTTTTTATATATTATTTGTAATAAAATTTATTGACTATGTGGAATGACTGTATAATGAAATCTTTCATTATGCATCTCTGAACATCTCACAAAAATTTATTTTCACGAAATCTAACAGAACTAAATTTATAAAAAATGAGGAAATTTTTTTCTGATCCAAATTTAACAAACTTTCTCTAAGCTCACATTTGGATAGAGAATTAAGTTATTCTGATGTATATAACTATTTTAGTCTTAGCAATGATAAAATGATTTTTTGTTTTATTGTGTTTTGAATTATTTTTGTTGAGAAACGTAATAATAATTTTTTATTATTTGGATATACTATGAATAAGGTGTGGATAAATATTTATAAAAAATAAAAAAATGATGACAATTGATTTGATAGTGATTTCTAAAAGACGATAACAATTGATTTGACAGTGAACCTACATATTCTTTCAACTTGAAGAGCCTGAAATAACTTAATTTTAGCGGTTGTCTGAAATTTATATATTACTTTAATCAATTAATTCTAACATACATATTTTTATTTATTTCAGTTTTTCAAACATTTATTTTGACATTTATTTTGAGACTATTCATACTAATTCTTAATTATTATGGTTTCTATTCTCAATCAAACTGGGGTTAAGTGTAGCTGGGATTTCTTTTATATTTTTATGACCTCGGACTTTTCAATGTGCAAGTGGGATGGATAGAAATTAAGGAGAATAAAAGCGTGTACAAGTCATATAATATGTTGCTCTCATTTTGAGTGTAAAAAAATCAAGCTAAAAAAGGAACCATATGAGGGATGATAATATATAATATGAGATTAAAATATTGTGAACATTCTCAAAAGAGAACAGTCAAATCAAGAAATGTGAGAATCTTCTTAAAGCTCCCACTTATTTGCAACTAACAATGCCCCTTCAAATCATCAGTCATTTGTGTTTAATTAATGACACTATTATTGTATAATCTAAGATATTGTTGAACCGACACCATGGAAATTCACGTCTAATTAATTTTATTGGACAAGGTGAACTGATTTCAGCTTTCATCGATAATCAAAGTTTTCAAATAGTAATTTTTGGAATAGATTTTGAACTTGATTGTTGTTGAATAATAATTTAAAGCAACTTTTAAAAATATCTTTATATAAGAAGTATATCTATACTTTTATTATATTTTAAAAAATATATTTTTACAATTAAAATTTATTTTTCATTTTTTAAAGGGAAAAATAGATTTAACTCATTGAAAAGTTAGTTAAATATGGTTTAGCCTCTATAAAATTCAAAAATCACCACAGGTCCTATCATTTTTGAAAATGAGTTTTAACTAAATATAATTTATACATAAATAAAATCTAAAGCTGTCCAAATAACAACAGTAATTTGAAAATAGTAATGGATATAATAACCATAAATGCGAAAAGACAATGGTTAAATCAAATTTTTTAAGATTATACAGTTTGTTGAATAGAAAAATGACTCATGTTTGTTAGAGCTCTTGTTTACAAATCATAGATTATAGCTTATAAATATATTTTAATTTTTCTAATAAGCAGTAGACATGTTTGTTGTAATTGTTAAAATATAAAAAATAAGTAGCATTGGATGTTTGTTAGAATATATTATAAAACAATTTTTTGTTGTGTAATTATTAAAAATACTCTTTTAAGATTTCCCCTCTGAAAATAAAGGGTGATGACATTTTGGTAACTTTTAATGTGTAATTAGTTAGAGTTGACCATGTATCTGATTAATTGAGATGAGTTGGGGTGACGATAGGGACTGAACAATATCATTCTAATGATATGAGGACCTCTGGTGATTTTTTAATTTTAGAAGGAATAAAATCGATTTACTTAACTTTATAAGGAGTGATATTGATTTTTTCGTAACTTTTATTATAAAATCAGTTTATCAGGAATCCAAAAAAAATATGCTTCACAAAAGATATGTACACATACTCTTTTCCCAACGCAACCTAAATCTGCAGCGCAAAATCGATTCTTTAACCCACAATGTCAAAAATCGCTTCCAAAGATGTGCGTGCTTGATTGCAAGAGAATTTCTATTGCAAATCAAGAAATAAAATATCCTTGAATTCTAACTTGATAGTTTTTTTTTATTAGAATCCCTTAAGTAAAATGATTGACATGTCCCATCTTTATAGGCTCCAAGTAAGCCCCATGTGTATAATATCTGTTTTACCCTTTTAGTGATTTTTTCTTTATTCGGTAACTGTTCCCATAATTAAGGAGGCAGTAATAATTATCCTCTTCCACCTATATAGAATTAATGACGGTGACAATAAATCATTTCCATTTATAATTCATATTTCTTGTTTTGTTTTTGAATTTTGAATTATTTATACATCAATAATCAATAGTTCATTTCCTTTTTAAAACACCATTATTGTTTTTAAAAACACCTAACATCATATCGGAAATGATTTATGTTATGTAGTTGTGTGTAATTACTTGATTTTACAAATTTATATTTGTTGAATCTGGTCTTTGATAGTAAATTATTTTTATTGGCATGTTCTTTCATTTTAGATGATTTAACACAAATCTTCTAAATTCGTTTAAAATTTTCTTTTTTGTTTGATTTAAAATTTATTTTTAAATGTGTAGTAACACTTAAACATTGTTTTTTTAATTTTTTTTAGAGTGAGTTACATTTCAAAAGAAGTTAGTTACATTTGTAAAAAGTCAGTTATATTTATATAGTCAATTACATTTTCCTTGGAAGGCAATCCGGAAAAGGATTTCATTGTTGAAGTTGAGCAGCAATATGCAGAAGCAATCGTGCCAAATATTGGAATGACATTTTAAAGATAGTTATATTCATCATAACATTAACATTAACCAAACTGAATATTTGTTTACATTCTTCTAATAGTTAATTATATTTTCTGAAACACGGTTAATATTGTGTAGTTCTTGTCTTTTAATTTTTCTATCTTTTTTTGACCTGCAGTAATTGATATTACATGTTATACACATGTGAACATACATACTCTTAAAGTATGACTCCACATGCATAATAGAATTCACACATACAACAGTCATGCAGACACGAAGTTAGTTACATTTCAAAGATAGTTACATTTTGCAATTTTAAACAAACTGAAAATAAGAATGTGTTATTTTTTCTTAAAAAAAAGAAGAAAAAAAAGATTTCACATATTTTTTTAAAAAGTGTACTGTAATATCACATTGTAAACTACAACTACTACATGATTGTTTGAATTATTGTTGAAAATGGTAGTATGGTTTGTTTTCTTACTTTTTACCATTAAAATAATAAGGTTGCTTTGTATGACAATCCTTTTTAAATTGAACACACATAAAAGGAAGATTAGACATTCCTAGGAAAAAAAGGGAGACCAGAAGAGATCCCCTCACTTTCTGAAACTTCTCGGTGGATGAGTTTTGATAAAATTTCATGATCAATCTATTATGTAGTATCAATAAATGTGCATGTCCCAATTTTGAAAAGGGATGGAAAGATAAAATTGGAAAAAATGCTACAAAAATACGGAAATGGAGTGAGAGAGTGTGTTTTAATTAGGGGTATATTTGTATTTTATTTTTTTGTCTTTTTATAAAAGTCAACCAGGTAGCCAATAACATTTTGACACATCATGAGGCTTATGGAAGGGGCATAAACTGGGGTATGTGTAGCAAAGCTCACCCCTTAATAGCGTTTACAATGAAATATATGAAAAAATAAATTCATCTAACCATCAAAACTAGATTTATGTTTCTATTAATTTGTTAATAACAATAATGTCTATTAAGCTATGATTGAATTGCATTACATTCCCAATTAATCTTTAGAAAAACTCCATTGAATAGGTTAAGGTCACACCACCTATCATTGAGATGATGACTAAGACTTGTGTTGTTAACTACTTAACTATGAACAAAAATTAGGGAAAAAAAATGTCCCCCAACCAAATCCAATATTTGTTAGGTGAAATAATAATACAAAAGATTCTCCTTGTGAGGCAATTTTTTTTTTGGCCTATATGTTTTAACTTTATAAATGTTTCTTATCAATGATAATTATGAGAGACTCTCGTGATGCATATGACAGAAGTTGTGATATTGTTTCGACCTCTAAAAAAAACTTTGGAATGTTTTGTTTTTGTCTTTGACAACTAATTAAATTAAATTATTGCAAGAATAGATGACATGTATGTTTTTATGGCTTATTGAAATGAAGGACAAAAAAAGTATTTTTTTAAAAGAATACAAAGTAAATGCATCTTTATTTTATTTAGTATATTATCCAAAAATCCTACACTTACAAGTTTCAATTTTGAAATTTCATCTTCTTATTTTACATGTGAGACTCTATTTGTGATATACATAATTATTATTTTAATGTAATGAAGTGCTCTAATGCTTTCTTAAAAACAATTCTGAGAATCTATTTTTCAGTATGCATGGTAAGTTGTTTCAGAATCAGCTTTTTCAGAAGAGATATTTTTTTTAAAAAGTACAAAATTTGATAAAAGTAATGAAATTAAATATGGGAGCAATGAGGAAATTTATGAATACCCAAATTCAAAACAAAAAATTATGAAATAAATTTAATTAGAAAATCAACTATAAAATAATCTTTTGAATAATTAATCATATGTTAACCTAACGATTAAATATTCTCAACCGAATACAACGTGATAAGCACGATGTCACCTCAATATGAACAAGAAAATTTTAAATTTTTGCAAAATTCTCCATTGTAATAATGTTTTTCAATGATTTCAATGAACACATTGGTTCATATATATATTGATGACTAAGAAACAATAATGTGTTACAATAGTAGTAACTTGGAAAGTTCAACCAGCATGACAACCCTAAGTTGTGCAAGTTGCAATGCAATGTACAAAGTTGCATTAATAAAATACATTTCAAGAAATTGAGAAAATTCTGTTGTTATTTATTGGATCACAATTTTGAAATAGTGAAAGTTTTTTCAGGTTGGTATACCAAGCAATGGCGATATCAAATACCACACAAATTTCTTTTGAGAGTAGAACATTTTTTAAAAGTATTGAATGATGTACAAAGCATGTATACCTCATATTACATATTGTTCTTCCTTCAACAACAATTTAATTGGATATATGTTTAAACATAATTACTAAGTTATGAATCAAACAACTAAGAGAAAATCCAATAAACACAATCAATAAGCCAAAATAATTAAAAGGTTATGTTCTTAGCATCTAAATACCCTTTAATAAACTCTAATCCCACACAAAGGCGAAAAAAGAGGTTAGAGGTCCTATATTAACTCTCAATCAATGAACACGTACACCAAGCCATCTCTTAACAGGTTAGCAGGTGTGTACTCTCTTTTCACTGAGAACGCAAAATAGATAATATATAGTTTGAGATTCTAAAAATTGTCATTGCGTCATTTTAGTTCAAACGAATAAATCAGAACACAATATTTAAAATATGAAATTCAAAATGTTTTCTTCTCCTAATTAAAAAGCTAAAAAAAATTAATTAGGATTTAGGTAGGATGATAAAGCAAAACACCATGCCTAAACTCTAGGGGGTCCTTGCTAGTGGAAATTTAATAGGGAGTAGAGACAAAGTTTGGAGCAGGGAGTGTGTTGGGTTGTGATGATTAAGAGTGTGTGTGTGTGTGCGCATACATGTGAATAGGTGGGTACGTTTTGATTTGTCTGTATGTAATGGAGACAATGCCCGATCAAAGAGGGCATTTTGGTGTTGCAGCACTCATCGATCCATACATTTATATTTTAGTGCTACCAATCTCAAATGTAAATTAATTATTAGACTAGTTAGATAACTTTTCTTTCTCTTTCTCTTTCTCTTTCTCTTGTTATTTTATTTTATTTTTTGTTTTGTATAGAAATTAGTTACAGGGATGGCATGACTGCTCGAGCAGTGTCGAGCAATTAGGTATCAGAGTTTTCCAAGGGGCATTGTCCACGTCGAGCTGTATGTTGACCCCAATTTAGATAGCGACATAAGTAATTTTTGAATAGATAATTATTTAAGTAAAGCTAAATATAACAATAGAATAAACAATTATTTTTGATTAATCGTGTTTTAGTTATTATCATTGAGAAATGTTTTTTTTTTGCTATTTGGTTAACTATGAATAAATTGTGGATGAAAAGAATAAGATGTGGATAATTATATATGAAAGGTAAAAAAAATTATTTGATATATGAGCCGGTGATTTATATAAGGTGATGACATGTGATTTAGCATGTGGGACTCCTTACATCAGTGGAATTGTACAATTCTTGGGGAGACCTGAAATATGAATACCAGCTCATTCTCACTTATTCTGATATAGTTATACCCATTTATTTCTTACAAACAAATATATTTTTGGGTTTCTTCATTCCTATTTCACATTTAATAGTTCTTCTATCCAAACATGGGTTAATTAATAGAGTATCTACTGACATATAATAGAGTTTATATTCACACACACACATATTTTTTTTGTAAATACTCATAAATATTCAAATCATGTGTTGTCTACAAAAATGACTCCAAGAATAACTATGTATAACATTTCCCATTGAATAATGATTCACATGCCCATCTTATATAAACCTCACGAGATAGCATAAGTGTTAATATATATTTTACCATTCCTGTCTTTTGAGGTAACTACTCCTCAAAATCAAAGAGTCGTTACGATTGTTGCTGATGTGGCATGATTTAGAATATGGTTTGTTATTTTGAAGAATTGAATGGATTTAAGTTTTTTGAATGAACGGTAGATTGTTTTAGTAGATTATTTTTTTAAATCACATGTAATTTGTGATTAGCTAGATATGAAATCCCATGATTTTTTACGATCATCTCTCTTTTACTTTACACGGTGAAAAATAAATATGTGGTATGTCTATAACATCGGCCCACAGCGTCTACGGCTTTTTTTTCTTCTCCACTTAAAACATAATTTTCTATTGCTCTCATCCTTTAATTTGCATTTCTTACAATTTTGTTTTATGAAATTCGGTGCTAGATGTCAAATCTGGCAGCATTGATTACAAGTTTTTCTTGAATGTGACGTTTGATCTTAAATTATTTTACATTGGCATGGGTTCTATAACATTCGAAAGTTAATTATATTTCAAACTATTATTTTCGATTTATATGCATTATTTTACAAAAATCAGTGACATGTTAATATCTAATCTTAACATGTATGCATTATATTTGGAAATCAGTTACATTTGTGGAATATAATTAAATTTTAGTTGCTTTATATAACAAAAGTTACTTACAAATGTAATTGACCTTTAATGCAATTTATTGTTGAAATTAAGTTACATTTTATAAATGTAAACTGACTTTTATTCTGAACTCTAGTTTATACCGTGTGATTTTGTTTCATTTTTGCGTTCATCAAAAAAAAAAAAAATTGCATCCATTGCAAATACCTTGTCTAATGATTAGAATCGAATAATCAATAAATTAACAACAATGTTTAAAAAAAACGTTGATTATTCCTTGTTGCCATCATTTTCTGGTTGAATAAGAGGCTGCAAACAAAAATTCAATCTTTTTCAGTGTTTTTGACGAAATGGATTTTTTGAATGATTTCGTTTTTTCAGTTTTTTTTAAGAAATCCTAGAGGTTTCGAATTTCAATTTTATTTTCACGAATGTAATGAATGGTTTCTTTTTTATTTGAATTGGTTTTAAAAAAACTAGATTTCCCAGAATGGATTGAATTGGTTGATATATTTTTTGAAAAATGTGGGGATAAGTTTAATGAGGGAGGAAAACATAGGTTTTAAATAAGAATAATATTATATTTTATTTTTTAACATTTTTTAAAAGTCAAATAAACAATCAATAACTTGTTAATGAGATCTAAATGGTGGGGCTGTGATGTGGATCACAAAAATAATCATGTGATACTATAATAAATGTTATTATATTGTTAGGGATGCAAATGGAATCCATACATATGTATTTTGACATGTTTGTCACTCGTGTAAATCGGTGGAAGATTCCCTCACGAGGTGAAATAGTCTTACCATGGTTTAATGATATCATGGACCAATGTTTGTTGGATGGGGTGTAGATTCAGTCAATGATAGATCCACCAAGATTTATATGTACATATAATTTATCAGGAAGATAAGTGATTGAATGTTTCAGTTTGATTTATAGATTGCTGATCAGTTTTATATAATCATAAAATTTCAATTACATGCAAAAGTTTTTCCTCCTCGAATAATGTCTTATATGTATAACATGTTAGGTGTCAATGAGTCAGGTCCCAATCCTAGTCGTGATCAAATACAACCTTGAATTGACATGGTATATGATTAATGATTAAGAAAGATATGTTTTAGGACGTGAGTACAGTGTTAGTTTTGTTTTTTTGTGCCCATGAAAATAAAAGAAGCAATGTTTACTGGCTTGGAAAAATCTCAACCACAATTATTCAATTTCATTTTGAATTTTTTGAAGGTTGATATTTATTTAATGAAATAGATATCTGCTATAAAAAAAATAAAGTATAATAAATTATATCTTTTTATCCAATTAATTTAACATCAATAATGTTCTAACCAACCTCAATTTTAACCATAAATGTTTCCTCCAAATGCACATTTCTTTCAAAAAAAGATAAAAGATTAAAAAGTAGAACTGGTTGTATACAACATCCATGATAAATCAGATTAGGAGAAAGTGGGAAGGCAGCAACAACGACCCCACTAAATTGAGATAGAAGAAAAATAAAAATTATACAAAAAAATGACATATATAAACCAAATCAACTCAAAGCTGTACAAAACTCCCCTCCAATGAGAGCATCAAAAACCACATGTGACGATATCACCAACAATCTTTGTCCACTTATACACACACACGCACATATTTAATTTTTTTCCCCACAAGAGAATGTTGTGTCATTCACCTGCACATCACACCCACCTTGTCTTCTTCCAACACATGACCCATGCATAAAATCATCATCAAAATCTTAAACTACAAAAGTTTAACATATAATAAATTTCACTTTCAATAATATCTGATATACGAGTTTATTTTGTTTTGTTTTGTTTTGTTTTGTTTTGTTTGGGGAGAGATATCGAGATGTATTGAGAGTGAGTTGTTTTGTTTTGACGGCTAAAAATTGGAACCCCGTGAGGGAGGTTTGGAGGCATTCACAACTCAAAATTTAGAACAAAAAAAAACAAAAGAAAGAAAAATAAAAACACAGCTCTCTCTTCTTTGACGCCTTCCTTCGCTGCTTTCGATGGCGCCCCCGATCACGATCACGAGCAGATTCTCTCTCTCTATTTTTTTTTCTTTCTTTCTTTCTTTCTCTCTCCGCGTTAGATTTTCCATCCCCACCATGCATTCTTCAAGATGACTAATTTGTCCTCTCTATCTATCACACTCTAGGGTTCGTTATATTATTTTCTTTTTTGAATGAAAAATGTTAAAGACAGTCACGCAACATCATGTTATATATAAGACTGCATGGAGGACTGTTTAATAGGCTTTTGAAAATTTCAGTTGTCTTGATTTTAATCAAAATAGAAATTGGAAGATCAATGAAAACAATGAGTTCATTTAAAAGATTCATCAAATTGTGGATATAAAATACAAAGATTTTAAAAATGATTACTTGGTATTATGAAATATAATGTGTCTACCTTATCTAGCTATCACACCCTCTAGAGTTTCATAGTTTCCAAAAATTAAAATCTCTAATTTTTTTTTGGTAAGTAAATCTCTAAATAAAAATTATATCGTGGTCGTCTCTAATTTTCATTTATTACTTATTTTGTGTGGTGGTTATTTTATTTATTGATTGATTTGTATTTGAAACTCAATGGTTGCGAGAGAAAGTACAGAAACAGGAAATTGGAATATCGATCAAACAATGTGTCTAATGAGATCTAAAATTTTATGTTTAAAATTTATTAAATTATAGAAACACAATAATAAAAACTTAGAAAGCAAATTTTCAAATAACATGACATGCTAAATATATAATATGTATCAACAACCTCACTAGATTTGAAGTGTCACAGCACTACATATATAATCACACAGAGTAAGCTGGATGGAGTTAAAAGTCATCTTCTTTTAGTAACTAATTAACAAACATGAAAACTGATATGTAAGTACTAATTTAGATAATTAGGCTCAATTTTAATTCTTCTTATATTCAAATTATATGATATAATTCATTTTAATTGATTAATTCGCGTCATCGATTCACAGCAGGCAAGTTTATGTAGCTGAACTGAAATATGTTTCATGTCGCAATCCGTGGTCACGGGCTCCGTTGAGACCGAACGGATCGGAAAAAACAAATCCACAAAGGAGAAAAAGATAGATCAACTTGGCTTGGGGTGTTTAATCGAAATCGAGTACTTACGAGAAACATTTGATTTGTGGGGACTAGCTATGAAGTTTTATCTCATCCCTGAAAGTCAATTATTGATGATCTTTCTGTGGTAGGACAATTATTAATGATCTTCTATATATATAATTTTTTGAAAAAAAATTTGCTCTGTTTTATCTAATTTAAAATGATGTTATTTAATCAGAATACCAAATACTTTCTTTTTCATGTAGGTTGTATTAGATACATGAAAATCAGTGAATTTATAAAACACAAAGTGTGTGTGTGTATATATATATATATATATATATGGTCGCGATTACGTGCGGTATGCGGTCGGTGCGGTTTACGACGTGAGCCGTTCGATCGCGGGTCCATCGCATCCAACGTCGACGTGAATCGCACCCGACCGTCCGATGCGATGGACCCGTGATCGACGGCCCGTGATCGCGCACCGCACCGACCGTAAACCGCATGTAATCGGATCCCTATATATATATATATATATATATATATATATATATGTTTCCAAAAGCAGTTTGTCTTTCCCTTTCCACTCAAATAATGGTTGTGACAGAAGGACTCTTTTGTAATCACCCCCACAACAAATATAATATATTGTTTTTGTGAGGAAACTTTAGAAGCCTCATGTGGGTGACAATCAGAAGATATAAAGATTTGAGGGGCTGCTCCTTTTAAGCATCTCCAATGCATTGCAGCAAGTGATTGAGTCTGGAAGAGAGACATAAAGATAGTGAGAGAGAGAGAGAGAGGGAGAGCTAGAGAGAGCGAGCCATGGTTTCTAGGGAGCACAAGAGAGCTCCTCTGCATGAGAAGCTGCAACTCCTCCGCTCAGTCACAAACTCTCGTGCAGTAATTCCCCATACATATAGAATTCTGAAGCCTTTTTGAACCTTTTCTCTCCTCTTCTTATATACTTTTTTTTTAATTGATGTATATACTATAAGTTAATTAATCTGGATTCATGTTTTCATTCACTCCTATATATACAACTTTCATCAATCTCCAAGAGTTTATGTTTTCCTTTAAAATTCTTTATACTCATATTCCCTCCCTCTCCTTGTCCAAATTTTTTCATATGCTATTTGATTCTATCATAGTATGTAATATAAGTTAATCAATTAAGAGAACAAAGGTCAGTGTAGAACCATAGTTTCCACATGAACATCTTTTTGTTTTTCTTGAATGGCCTTTGCTAGTAACTATAAAATCTTGTGGTTAAACTATGAAATTTAACTGATTTTTTTTGTTGGACAGGTAAACAAAACATCAATCATAGTTGATGCATCAAAGTACATTGTGGAACTGAAACAAAAAGTGGAAAAGCTGAATCGAGACATCGCGTGCGCACAAAATCACCAAGAAGAAGATCCATTGCCAATTGTAAAATCTCATATTTATCTTCATGTGGTTGGAAATCCATATCACATGAGGTGCTAATTAATTTAACTTTCCATGTCTTTGATGCAGAAGGTTATGGTAGAAACAGTCGATAAGGGATTTCGAATCAACGTTTTCTCCGAGAAGAGCTTCCCGGGCTTGCTCGTCTCCGTGTTAGAGGCATTTGACGAGCTTGGTCTCAATGTTCTTGAAGCTAGGGTTTCTTGTACTGACACCTTTCGCCTTGAAGTAGTTGGAGGAGAAGTAAGGATTCCCTTCCTTTGTTTACAAGTAGACATAGGTTTCATATATGTTGGTATCATGATGTGATATATACACTCTACTGCACACATGGTAAACTAGATGCGTATCAATATAGTTGTGTACATACAAGTGTGCCCGTGCACGATATTATTTTTTGTGATAAGAAACTCCAGTGAATCACTTACAAATTATGTGTATCAGATAATTAAGTTTGAAGGGATTCATACTCACATGGCTCTAGTTAAAGAGCCAATCCTGGGTTGATCTCCATATGAAAAGATTCATAATTTACATTAGTACAATAATCCATATCTAATCTTAAAAAAAAGGGCAGTATGATATTGTATAATAATTACACATTTACATCTACACATATGCACAAACAAGTACAATTCCTTTTTGTCATTTCTCGTGTGTCTTAACACTACAAAACACAAAAACACAAGCAAATATGCATGTGATACTCTATCAGAGCTTACACTTGCATGCATGTCATAGATTCACAGGTCTCACTTAGCAAATAGTGTTCATGGAAAAGTTACCACAACATTTGTTGAAGATATTTATGGGAAAAGTTCATGTGTGGAATTTCAGAACCAAGGACAGGTTGAAAGCATGGATGCACAAGTGGTGAAACAAGCAGTGCTGCATGCCATCAAGAATTGCATTGAAAGCCAATGAGCAAGGATGACAACTGAAAATGTAACTGCTCCACTTTTTTTTTTCTTTGGTGTTTAGGTTCCTGAAACTATCCAAAGTGGATGGTTTTTTGTTTCCTCATATATAACTAAGCTGCTAAGCACCTATGTTTATTAAAGTTCAGTGTTACTCAAGACCAAAAAACACTGGACTAGCATGGAATGGTGAATTTAGAGCTCTTGAGTTAAAGTGGCTCCAATCCTTGTTTTCACTCATGATTTCACAGTTTATGTACCAATGCCATGTTTTTGTCCACAGATTATTGAAGACATATCAATCATGCAGGGACATCTAAGTTGTCATCCTTTTTTAAGCTAAAGATTGCAATTATCCAAATTTCATGAAAGAATTAGTCACTAGCTCCAAACGGGTATATAAGAAAAGTACAAAATAGTTGTTCTCCCCCGAATCCACTCGCACTATAAATGCCCCAATCTCTAATAAAGGCGATGATCCGTTCTATACATTCTCAACATAAATCCTATCTACCCAGCAAAAAAAAAAAAAAAAAAAAATCCTATCTTCTTCGAAAATTGTGACAAATTAAACTCGCTAGCCAAGTCGACGGTTCAGAAACGAACCTCCAACCGTCTATACACCGCGATAAAAATATATTGGTGCATTTTAGTGTAAACTTGGCCTTTTATAACAATATATATTTTACTGAACAAGTGTATATTTTTTAAAAAATCAATGAAGATCATGGACACACACAAGACTAGACATTATTTTCCTTTTGGTTTAATGCTTCTATCACTTTATTGGTAAAATTTTTGCACGTTTCCCACGAAGTGAGTTGGATCTTATAATTTTCCTCCAAAATCCCCACTCTCCTAAGTAGTAGTCACATCTCTTTACATGGCTTTTAACCTTCCGTTTGTGGTAGAGAAATAACAGAAAATAAGGGTGAATATTGAATAATAGCTCTTGTTTGTTATTTCTTCAGATAAATCCTGATAGCTATGTTTAGATAAATTAGGATAAGATCCGATAACTATTATAGGAAAATGCTAAAATTGCTTCTCAGGGCTAATCTATGCAAATTGATAAAAATACTCATCTGTCATTTTTTTAAAAATTATCTTATCTAACAGACTCACACACATTCCAAAAATGGTCACATCTATCAATCACACATCTCTCATACTTATTTAAGGATATAGTTGTCATCATAAACTCTTATACCTCACTTATCCACCACTTATCATCACTTTATCTAAGGTGAACCAAACAACAAAAAAATCATTTTTATATTTTCTAATGAGAATAATATAAAAGACATGCAACCAAAATAAAAATTGCTTATTTAACATGTTTTGTTATCTGGCGAATAAACCAATATCACACTCCCATACATGCCCTTAATTAATATAAATGATTTGTTGCCTCCTCATCCCTGTTGTAAACAACATAAGAGATGCCTATCGAAGGACATCATTTGCGAGTCCGGATCCGGTCAGTGCCGACTATGGTCAGTTCGGTCAGTATCGAACTGCACCACGTTCAAATCGAACTGCACAACAAATGGTTGAGTATATTTTTTACTCTCTTATTGGATACTGATGATACTTAGGAATTCATATTTTCTCCAATAGTTGATTGAATCCAATAAGAGAGTAAAAATATACCCAACAATTTATTGTGCAGTTCGATTTGAACGTGGTGCAGTTCGGTACTGACCGAACTGACCGTAGTCGAGCACTGACCGGATCCGAGCCCATCATTTGCTTGATTAAATTCACATGCTATAAGCAACTTGTCAGCTGGGAAGGACAACGTTTGCCTATCTTCTGCTGTGTTCCTCCTTTTTGTTCACTCTACTGAGAATTTGTAGCAATGGAAGTTAATTTACCAAGAAAAATAATTTGTCTAGATAAATTAGCAACTATAGTGCTTGAACTTTGGAAAACGTCTTTATTTTCTAAATTTCTTTCATTCTTGTGAGAGATGGTTCTACTTGTGAAAATATTTTTTATGAGCAACCTTGTCATTGGAATAAATAAACGAGTGTTGTTATACCCAGTCATTCCTCCTGTGAAAAAAAATATATGAAGATATGTTTATAACATAATGTGTGTGTATATATATCATTAGACAAATACAAATTTTTCATAAATTTAGATATGTTTGGGACCGAAAAAAATGACTTGAGAAATGTTTATTCCTAATGTGTTCCAAAATAAATAGTCATTTCAACAACAAGATATGGATTTTATTATTTTCCACTTAATTACCCAACTTTGTGTTTAAAAAAAATGTGTGACTATTGTTGAGTTTGAATAATATTTCTATTCTATTTTATATTTCATTCTACAAAATGGGTTTTTCAGTTGTGAAAAATGTTTCACAAGCCCATAGTTCTCGTGGGCTTAGCCCACTATTTCATAAGGGCCACCCATATCTGTTTGAGTACTAGTAGTCGATCTTTGTTGGAGTTGGGTTTATGTCATGAGACCTTTGTAGAAAAAAAAAAAAGGCTATTATATTTCAGGGTCTAATGATATGATTCTTGTGGCAACTCCTATATGATCGCTACCTGTTGGAGAAAAAATTTAATTTCCTTTCCGACCAGGATTACCAAATTAGCTCATAATAACGTGTATAATCAGTTTTGGTTTATAGTTTCTATGGGTTTATTTGAAAATAGCTTTGAGCAACTTTTAGATTTGTAGAAAGCTGTTTTTTTAAAATCAGTTTTCAAACGAAAAAATTAGAGCAAAAAATTACAAATATATTTTTTTTTAAAAAATGCTTAAAACCTTGAGTTTTTATCTCTTACCAAAAAAAAAAAAGTTGGGCTGTGTGGGGGAGGGGAGGGCTTTTCAGTTTCATATCTATTTGTTCTACTCCAATTGTAGTTTCAAGGACACAGGAGTATATATGTTTCATGCAGGACTTTAGTTTAGTGTTTGATTTTTACAATAATGCAAAAACTTCAACTTGGAATGATATATCATAACCTGCAAAAGGAAATTCATCATAAATTAATTTCTACAAGGTGGACCTTATGTCCCTCAAATAGGTTGAATACATGCAGTTTGAAGATTCCATATTTCCTCCAAAAGTACCTGAGTCATAATCTGCCAAAATCCCAAACAAGGTATATATACATTAAAACTTCACCTCCATTAGACCATTATCTTCTCTTTTCAAGGACATGTTCATTATGTACGACATAAAATTTTATGTGGTCCAGAAACCTTAATCATGATTGATGATGGAACACAGAATTAAAATCTAAGCCCTTTTCTTTTATCCTATGTACCTGGTCGTGCAATTCCATGACAGTTGTTTTGTCCTAGGAACTGCAAATCTATTTCTTTGATGAATTGATAGGCGTTCAATCATTTCAATACTCATACCTAAAATTTCTAAAAATGCATTTATATTTTCTTATGTGGGTGGAGAATGTATTTTATTTTAAAAAAATATATATATTTCAGTAAATCAGTATATATATATATATATATATATATATATATATATATATATATATATATATATATATATGGTCGCGATTACGTGCGGTATGCGGTCGGTGCGGTTTACGACGTGAGCCGTTCGATCGCGGGTCCATCGCATCCAACGGTCGACGTGAATCGCACCCGACCGTCCGATGCGATGGACCCGTGATCGACGGCCCGTGATCGCGCACCGCACCGACCGTAAACCGCATGTAATCGGATCCCTATATATATATATATATATATATATATATATATACACGACCGCGATGAGGTGCGGCGGCCGCATCGTGCGGCAGCCGTCCGATCGCGGGTTCATCGCATCCAACGGTCGATGTGAATCGCACCCGACCGTCCGATGCGATGGACCCGTGATCGACGGCCCGTGGTCGACGCCGCACAGTGCGGCCGCCGCACCTAATCGGTGCTCTATATATATATATATATATATATATATGCCGACGATTAGGTGCGGTGTGCGGTCGGTGCGGTGCGCGACGTGGGCCGTCCGATCGCGGGTCCATCGCATCCAACGGTCGACGTGAATCGCACCCGACCGTCCGATGCGATGGACCCGTGATCGACGGCCCGTGATCGCGCACCGCACCGACCGCACACCGCACGTAATCGGTTCCCTATATATATATATATATATATATATATAGTCGTGATTACGTGCGGTGTGCGGTCGGTGCGGTTTACGACGTGGGCCGTTCGATCGCGGGTCCATCGCATCCAACGGTCGACGTGAATCGCACCCGACCGTCCGATGCGATGGACCCGTGATCGACGGCCCGTGATCGCGCAACCGACCGCACACCGCACGTAATCGGATCCCTATATATATATATATATATATTTAAAAAGATAATTAACATTAGATACATTTTGGCATGCAGAGTTACATTTTACATGATTTGATTTAAAAAAAAAATACAAGTCATATAACAAAACACATGTTGAAGTATATAATTTAAACTTAAATACTACAATTTTATGTATCTAACTTATAAAAGAAATTAAAAATCAAATGCTTTGTTTAATGAAATATATACAGTTTTGAATATATAATAATGGATCTGGGGTTACAGGTGAGATTGTATGTTGACAATGCCTTAAAAAAAATTCAAAACATATTAAAATTGATTGGAGTAATGGCTATCCTTGACATTTTCTCTTATCCGATTCAAATTTGGTTGTCTAGTTACCGTGCAAGTTGAGCCTAACAAGTCCGCAGTCCTGTGGCTTGGTTGCATACATAAGTTGTATATAGGGGGCAAAATTGTGGTAGAAGAGTGATGCATACATAAATTTTTGGGATTTTTAGTTTTAAGTCTCCGTAAACTATCGAATTTAGCTATCAATCCCTCACTTCTTCATATTTTGATTTTAGTCCCTACATTTAAATGATAATTTAGGAATAGGTCCCTCCCAGGGACTAAAAAACAAACTTAATAATTTAGGAATAAGTCCCTCTGAGGGACTTATTCCTAAATTATCTTTAAATGTAGGGACTAAAACCAAAATATGAAGAAGTGAGGGATCGATAGCTAAATTCGATAGTTTACGGGGACTTAAAACTAAAAATTCCTAAATTTTTTCTGTGGCCGATAGACCTCTCTTTTACCAACCCTGTGGCTTGGTTGTATTTGTATTTGAGCATATCGACTTAATTAATATTATAGCATATGCCTACCATTTTAGTCAAAAAAAAAAAAAAAAACAAGTCCGCAGTCCTATTAGTTTTGGATAATGTTATATACGACCCTAATTTCAGCTTTAATTTCAGTCTATACACGTTTTAAATTTTTTTAAAATAATATACATCATTTAATGAGATACATATTTTTATAAAAATTGAAGCATATATCCTCAATGAATTGTATGGATGTATTTATAGAAAATATTAAAAAATTCTTTCAAAGTATATGCCTTGTTAACATAAGCATATGCGTTGATAAAAATCTATCGACGCATTTAGGGCTGGAGATAAATCTGGGTGTAACAGCGTCTGTTAGTTTTTAAGACGTCAAGCCCATTTAAAAAGTTTATTAAGGGCAGAAAAAGGATAGACGCAGCCCCCATTGCAGTTCCCAATTGCAGTCCATTATTTTTTTCTTTTTTTTAAATCATACACACTCACTATTTGAAGTGCATGCTATTAAATGAAATAAAGTATATACTGAGATACATTAGTGTATTTTTTTCATGGTGAAAAAAAAGGTCATATACTATAATAAAACTTTATACACTATAATAATACAGTAGATACTACATTCTTATAGCGTATATGACTGTAAAACATGCTACAAAATGGAACTGCGTGTATCAGCGCTTATCAGAGCCATTTGAGCTACCGAGTCTTTTGAGACAGCCCATACACACCGAACACGGTCCATTCACTGAGCTTACTGGAGCCCACTGTATTATACAAAAGGTAATTGACCGACTTATAAGTTAGAATTAGAGCAACACTGTGTACAATCCAGTCTGCAACTCTCACCGAATTTCTTTTTTTTTTTTAAAAAAAAATACACTCAACCATTGTAGTTTTTCCGTACACTATTGTGATAGTGGCTATGAATGATGCTTTATATAATATACTATCACAATATATACTAAACTATCTGCATTTTTTTTCTTAAAAAAAACACACTCACCAATTGAGATATATACTGTTATAAAAAAATGATACTCGTGTATTTCTTTTCATCTTAAAAAAAAAAAAAATTTCATACACTATGAATAGTGTAATATGCATTTCTGGACCGTAGACAGAGCCGAATCATCACGTTTGTCCATCTTTCCTCGCCTTCAATTGAACGACCAACGCCCTGGCAACATCGACGCAGAGGTGCGCGTTCTTGAGCGCGAACGCCTCGTACTTGTCGGAGAAGACGATCTCCTCGATGTGCTTGACCACGACCTCCATCGCCCTCTCTCTGAGTCCGTGGTTCGAACACGCGTCGGAGACCTCAAGCACGTCGAGCGCGTTCGAGGGGCCGAGCGAGCCCAACATGCGGCGCTCACAGAATTTGCGAAGGAAGGGCACGCAGTACTTGTCGGACGCGAGCATGAGCGGGCCCGCGTGCGCGTCCGCGTCCGGGTTGGGCAGGGAGCCCGCGTAGAGGAACTCCAGGAGGCTGCGGAGCTCAGCGTGGGTCAGCTCCGGGAGGGTCACGGTGTCCATCGAGCCCGACTTTATGTCCTCGCACTCCAACATGGTTTTGAAGATCTCTGACTTCGTTGCCTGCGTTGATGGGGTGCTTTTTTAAGGCTAATATGAGAGTTAAAGTTTTTCTGATAAGTATACTAATTTTAGAGAATTAAGGTTGCTTGCATTCGCGTGGGCGAAACTATCTTGCGAATCACGGAATAGGAGGATAGAGTAAGAATTTGGGTAGATTCCTTATCTACCCAACTCTGCACCTCATTTTCTTTGGGGTGTTGATGAGGGTCATCCACCCACCCCCTTTTATTTTTATTTTTTCCTTTGTGTTTTGCTCATTTTCATCATCTCCCGGTAACCTCAATTTCAAACATCGTCTGTTTCTTGAAATAGATATACCTACATTCGACTCAATTTTTTATTATAGAGAATTAGGATTAAAAAAAAGAGAGAGAAATGATATCCTACTATTTAGATGGAACAAAATATCTCCATTACACTCAGTCCATTAATTTTATAATCTAAAACGCAGTCTACCCATGTTTTAATTTTTCAAAAAATCATATATCTCATCTAATAATGTATATATTTTTATAAAACTTAAAATATGTATATTTCAATTAATTGAATGATATTATTTATAAAAAAATGTAAAAAATTTCACGGTATATATATACTTCGATACAATGAATAGAGAAGTTAATGAGATATATGATACTGTATTTGACACTACGATAGCGTTTGAAAACATGTTGGAACGCACTTTTGCTTTTTTTAAAATGTGAAAAGTGCAAACGTGTTTCTAAATGTCTCCCCAGAATCAAACTTAATTAAAAACAATTTACAGCTTCTAGTACAAAATGATTTTTTTAAATTTTTTTTTGTAGAAAGTGAGTTTCTTTTTATTTAAGTTATTTTATTCAATATCATACTTTTCCAACTCGTTTCCAAATGTAGTCCGAGTGAGTGATTGAGTGACATTAAGGGGTAATTATGGGGATAAATGGGTGACATAACAACTAATCCCTATTTCATATAAAAAATAATCTAAATAAACTACGGACAATTGTCCTAATTTTTTATAATTTCATAAATAAGATATATAGTTCAATGTTCATTGTTTTGATTTAATCAGAAAAATAATCTGAGAAATAGTCACCAATTCAAATGCTGGATTACCAGAATTGAATTGTATGTCATCCTGATGAAATAATATATTAATTAATAATTTATATTTAACAAAAATATTAAAAATGAAGAATTAAAAAAAAATCGCCACTTCTTGATATTTTTTAAATCTTTACATAATATCATTGTAATATCATCTATAATTTAAAAACTGACCAATTCAAAAGCAATTCATGGTTTGTTTTAAGGTGTTTGGGTTTCTCTTTCAAGGTTAATTCATTCATTAAGAAAAAATAAAAAAAATTAGGTACCAAGGAATAATAAATACCAGGAGAGATTTATGGGAAGGTATTGGAGGTCCATTTCCAGCTTTGAGAAAGATGTCTGTGTGAGCCCCATCTCTGAATGCAGAGACAAATCCTTCCAAGAAACACAGTTTTTCCTTCATCTGCTCTTCCATCTCCATCATCTTGTTCATCCACACCCAGGCATTTGCAAGTCCCTGGTCAAACCCAAATAAAATATCATCTTTACAAGTTTGTATATATCTTATTAGGAAAATAACATGTTCAGCCCTTTGTGCAGAACCATCACAACCCTCATTATTTTTCTTTTTCTTTTAAATCACTTGTTCAATTGAAGTACATATAGTTATAAAAGTAAAATATACATTAAGATGTATTTATGTTTTTTCTTTAAAAAAAAAATTCCATACACTGTAATAATAAAAATATACAATGTACAATTGCAGTGTATAATAAAAATATACAATGTACAATTGCAGTGTATATTAATTAGATTATCGCACTATATAGACATCATTTTTAGGTTGTAGTGTACTTTTTATAGAGCAATCAATACCTTTTGGCTAATTAGTTTTATTCTTTTTTACCCAATTTGACATGATTTCAAGTGTGGGTATTTTGTTTTTAATTTCTACTGGATACGTAATAAAAATTGTTAACAAAAATAAAAATTTTACATATGATTACTTGCAAACAAAAATGCTACATAAAGCCAGTCTTTGAGAACGTTGGGCCTTTTTGGGCCTGGGAAGCCCATATTTTTTGGGTAGATATTTAAGACTTTGGGCATTCATTAGTCAGTCATAAGAGTATTAAGATTTTTTCTTTGGAAGGACGTTGATTAAGTTCGCGGTGCATTTGATTTACATTTACAGGAATCTGCTTCTATAATCGTATGATTATATAATTTTACTATAACAATTTTCTGCAGACAGATTTCAAATAAATAGTGTTCAAAGTTGTTTTTTCAAAAGCTTGGGAGGGTGAATTTTCTGCAGAATCAGTTTTAAAAGTCAGATTCCATCAAAATTAATTATGCAATCATACAACCAAACTCACCATTCTCATAGAGTTAGTCACTTAAACCATCTTCAATTTATCCTAAGCTAATATATATTAACATACACTAGTTACGAAAATACAAGAAGACGGGCATTCAATTTATTCAACTATAATACATTTAAATTATATAGTTTATTGAACAAGAATATATTTTGAAACAAAATCAAAATATATTGGGGACTAAAAAGGAACCACCTTAGTATTCTAATATATTTAAGGTCTACTTTAATTTTTTTTCTAGTACAATAACCTTTAATGGGTTATGATGATTGGTGGCATACCACTTTTAGAACTAGAGAGGTTTAAGCCGAGCTCTAAAACAGATTGTCATAAGAAACTATGAGAACAATCAGCCAAATAATTAAAAACACAATGAAACAATAAAAACTTAATTTATAATTAACGATAATAATTAAAAACACAATCAACAAAATAACTTATTTCTTTATGTATACTAGAATAATAATAAACCTCATAATAACTTAATTATTTATACAAACGGGGTTAAGGGGTTTTTGAATAATTATAAGTTTGTCAATAGAAAACTTATGAACATGAACATTTTGCAAAATATATACATTGCAATTCAATGAATTGTTTTGGACCCAAAATCCATATCAACAAATATTCTTCAAAAATACAAGCAACTCCTCCATACAAACAAAAAACCCAATTCATAACACCAAAATTAATGTCAGAACAGAACAAATCAATTATATATCAGAATTCATTCTTGATTACCTTTAAAGAATTCGATTGCGAAACGCCGGATAATTCTTTTGGAGCTATATCGACCTGGCTTTCGAGGTTGTTGAGGTGGGCAACAATGGATTTGGCTCCTTCATAGCAGCTGAGGCAGATTGTGTTCCTTGGAAGCCTGTACACAGAAGCCACTGGACTGCATATACAGCAATCCATTCTGTTTTATGTCTTCTTCTTTTTCTTCTGCTTCTGTTATTCTTTTGTTCTTCTTCTTTTGCTTTGCTGTTGTTGTTCTTTCTCTTTCTCCTCTATAACTAACTTATATTATGGAATAATTGATATTTGCATATTTTATAATGTTTTGTGGTGTTTGTTGGTCTTTCGGATTTGTTGATGTGTCTGAACTGTCCAATGAATATTTCTATTTGAGGGTGGTTGTCAATATGGCAGGGAATGGAGGTTGGTGTGAGGACTTTTTTGGTATTTCATCTTATAATAATTTTTATTATTGTGTTTTTACAATTATTCAATCTAAATTTTCCAAACAGGGCTTGGTGTAAGTGGCCATGTTTATTTTTTAAAGTGTGTTGTTACACATAATTTTTTTAAGCCACAATCTAAATCTCATATATCTTGTTAACTCATAAACCCATATAAATAAGGTATCGTAAAAATAGTTTTTATATTTTTCTATAAATTGATTTATGCAATTCATTTAAATATATACTTTATTTTTTATAATAACATATATTTTACCAGAGATTTTATATCAAAACGTTTGGGAATTGAAATTAGGACTAAAAAAGAGATTTTATATAATATTTTTTCTTTTTAAATGATAGAAAATGTTATACGCCGTGATTCTTGCACACTTTTACTATTTCACAGACCGCATGATTTTTTTTAGTAAAACATACAGTTGTTTAGAGGAACACATATATCATCACTAATAGGTCAATAGACTGGCCATCATGTAAAGTGTTTCAACTTGCCAGGATATCTAAATATTGGTTCTCATGTGACTTATTATATTCATATTATATAAAAAAGATGCTCGTACATTTAGTCATTTCTTTTTAAATATATATTCAGCTAATTCACTATTTGCTTTTATATAAAAAATGACATACATGATCATACAAATTGAATGCACATTTTTTTTGTAATGGAATATATATTAAAATAATAAAATATACACTGCATTAAACAATTTTATATACCATCACACTACAAGAAAATAGGATTTTACTGACACTCTTTACTGACGACCAAATCAAAATCCATCGCTCATATTGTTCTGAAAATTGGATTTCAAAAGTAACATAAGTATTATTGATGGCTAATATTAAGCCGTCGCTGAAAAATCTCGCAAACAACCTTCTATGCTAAGGTGTATTATGACGGCCAAAACGCAGCCGTTGATAATTTAAAATAATATAAGGGTATTTTTGTCATTTTATCACCCCATAACCAATTGGTGGTGATTGTTATTGTGGGGAATGGTTAGGTACAAAACAATGACAAGGACCTCCTAACCCTAAAACAAAAAAACAATAAATTAAACAAGTGATGATATAAACCATAAAAAGAAAGTGATGTGTGAGACCTGCACATCTCAACCACTCTTTTCTCTGTCTCTGTACCTTATGATGGGTTTGCTTTGTTAGATAACGTTGGTTAAGATGTTTGGGTGTCCACCCTGGAATCTCTCTTTGGGATGATGACATTGTTGTTCTTTTGGAATCACCACCGTCCAATCTCGATCTGATGCATGTCTTTAAGTGGGTCAGTTCAGAAGCTTTTTAGTTTCAGAGAAAGACCTCAGAACAACCAGCTTTTGGTGGAGTGAAATATTGGAATCCTGCTTTTTTCCATGCCTCTTTAGAATGAGAAGGGTGGTGAGGAACTAATATCAAGTGTTAATACCAATCAAAAAAAAAAAATCAAGTGTTAATCATCACCATTGGTACTCCATCGGATGGCTTCAGTCCTTGGGCTATTCATCTAAATGAACATATATTTTATTTCATATAACATTATGTATTTCAATGAAAGGGTATATAAATTATAAATAAATAAATCTGTGTGATCTACTAATAGAGTTACACGAGGGATTGGGCATACCATTTTCCTATATTTTTTAAAAATCCCTATATTTTAATATAATATAAAAAAATATGTATGATCTACTAATATACCATTTTAATATGTACTTCAAGGGATTGGGCATACCATGTACTCCAAATGGGCATGCCCTTTTCCTATATTTCAATGGCGTTGCAGATCCATTTCTAACCTTAATTTCAGTTTTATATGCGTCGATAGATTTCTATCAACGCATATGCTCACGTTAACAAGGCATATGCATCGAAAGAATTTTTTACATTTTTTATATACATCCATGCAATTAATTAGAATATACGCTTCATTTTTTTATAAAAGCATGTACCTCATTAGATGGGGTATACTATTTTTTAAAAAAAAATAAAACACATGTAAATAGAAATTGAGGCTAGAAATGAGGCTCAATGTAACATTATCATTTAATATAAGGATTTTGGGCCTTGTGTGGGTGGGTCCTAGGCAGCTAGACGTTTGGATTGGGTTGGAGCTCAACCCAAGATATCCAGTCCAAGATAGAAGAGGTCAATGGAGATCCAATTTGACCCAATCTCCTCAAACTTTAGGTAAGTTCAACCTGAACCCAACTAGTCGGGTTTTATTTATGTTAGGGTTAGGTTCGAGTTTGGTTCACGAATTGATAACTTTCAAAAATAAAATGGTAGAATCAACCATGTTACTGTACCAAATGAAACATACACACACTCTTTATTTTTAAAAAAAAGTTAATATATTTTATCCAATAAGATACGTAGTTTTATATAACATGAAATATACTCCAATATGATAAATTGTATAAAAGCATTTTTATGATGTGTAAAGAAATTTCTAATGGTGTATATAACTTAGAATTATATGAAAGTGTAAATGGGGTTACAAAATATGTCAATTATAATAGTGTTCCTCTCCTTATTATAAACAAAGTGAAGTTTGCAGTGATAACAACAAATAATAGTCTTTACATCATACATGGTGAGATAATAAAGACGGAAAAAAGAGAAAAATTCCAGTAGCGCCCTGTAAATTGCCTGAAATCTATATAACCCTCTAACAGAGGCGTAAAATCATCATCTATAGAGTATTTTTTTACATTTTTAACATATTGCGTGGGGTTTTGGTATAGCGTGTTTTTAGTCAGGGTTAATCAAATTGAATATTTCTCATCTGTCAACAAAAATTTAACTCAGAGAGTTATTTGAATTTACATAGGTGTTTTCAGGGGATTATATAGACTTCACAAAAAGTTAGAGAGTTATATAAATTTTAGACAATTTATCAAATTTATTTGAATTTTTCTCTGAGAAGAAAGAGAAATGACCTAAAGAGAATGCAAAACATAAAGCTATGATGAGTGTGTGAGATAGAACTTGGAGTAAAAGCAAATTTACGATTTGGATTTCATTTCACATATTAAAAGTTCCGATATGACTTGATCATTTAAATGTCACTATGCACTCCATCAGATTAGAGACGGACCTGCGCAACCCAATCATTAACAGTGTATGCAAAACACTACAATGGTGTATTGATACTATTTGGTGTTTGTACAGTCATTAACAGTGTATACTTTCTCCAGTTTCTTCTGATATGATATATATACACACTATTTTTTTTTTTTTGTGTTGAAAATGGTAAATATTTGCTATGATTTCATTTCAAAAAGATTGAATTACAAACTTTAAAATTGAGGGAGAATAAAGAAATAAAAGGAAAAACAAAACCACATACCAGAGATGCATAATCCTCCCCACCCAAAACCAAGAGAAGACGAGTCGTCTATCCCAGTAGATGTGGAGGACCAAAGTTGAACCTCCGTATGGATCAACTCACAACACCAATCCGCCCCTGCCTAAAGTGTATCACTTGTGCCGACGCGATGCATATGCCCCACTCCCTTATGAGTATGCAAAACATCTCTCACCTGTTCTCTTAATATGCATGTGCGCCTGTAAAGATCATCTCGTTGCGGGTTCACCATATTGTCCATGCGCCTGCAGGGAGGATGGATTATGAAATTGTCGCCGTCAATCCATCGTCCTCTGGTCTTCTTAAAACTTTGCCCGCCTCCCATAAATCTCCCAATATCGCAAATGAAGTGTCCATGCCTGTGTGTGCCCCTATCACTGTCCAGAATTGCTTCACCCATGTATATTCGCAAAAGAGGTGTTGGATTGTCTCTGGTGCCGCATCACATAAGACACGTCGTCGATTCGTTGTGTGCCCATTTGGCCCTGTACACCTTGGTGAGGAGGCGTTCTTTGTTTAGCAGCCACAAGAACACCTTGATTTTCATAAGGATCGTCGCTCTCCAAATCTGATGGAACCTCGTGCATGGTGGTTGCAAGCTTTCGGATACCTCTTGCCACCATTCATAGCCCCCTTTCACACGTGCTCGAATTAGCCTCCCTCGTGAAGAAATCGCACGCCGCTCCCTCCTTTTTTGTTGCCAATCTGAATATGTCGGGTGCTAACTTGCTCAAACTCTCCTCCCCACACCACCTATCAATCCAAGAATGTACATTTTCCCCTCCTCCGATCGACCACCCGATAGCTCTCTCCACCATGGACCGCTCTGTGAAAAGTCCCTTGCAAATTTGTGTCATTTGTGTATTACATGTCGGCCATCTAGCTTCCCCGATGCCCCGTCCGCCTACATTCAAAGAGATGTACAACCCGATAACCATTTACATATCCATTTGGTTAGAAGAGCCTTGTTCATGCATCGGAGATCAAGTACCCCCAACAGACCCTCCTTCTTTGGTCGGCACACAGTTGCCCAGTCCACCAAATGAGGTCGCCTACTCTCCTCCCCTGCCCCTCTCCATAAAAATCGCCTACAAATTACATCAATTCGCTCAAGAATTCCCACCGGAACTTTGAAGATCGAGAGATAAAAGATGGGTAGATTCGTGAGCACCGCTTGGAGTAGTGTCAATCGTCCTCCCCAACTCAAAGTCATGCTTTTCCAGCCCGCCGATTTCTTCTCAAATCTGGCCACAAGAGGATCCCACCTTTCTTCTGTCATCCTACCTTTCACCAGCGGTAAACCGAGGTACTTGAAGGGGAACGAACCAACCCTGCATCCCATACACAGTGCGAGCCGCGCTTCCTCATCTGGATCGACATCTGGATATAGTAAAAGTTAAGCTAGTATATATATTATATTAAGAAATCTTCATAAAATGAATTTAAAAATTAAGGAATGATTATCACTAACAATGTTAAAAGTTGGATTGGATTGGTTTGAATCCGTCCAAATTACATGTCATACATCCGAGTTTGAGAGGCTGGATACCCATCTAACCAAATGAGAAACCCAACCCATTTTAAAAAATATAAAAATTATGTTCATGTACTTCTTGAATAAGCATAAACCACCCCAAACTATCCTACCACTCACATTCATTGAATTGGCACACCCCCACCCCAAAATAAAAAACAAAGTCCCCACTCTTCTCGGCCTCTCTCGGTTCTTCCCTTCTCTTTCAGTGGATCATCTAACAGGATGGGACGAAAGGGAAACAAGGTTAACCCAACGATTGGGAAAACTTCATATACATACTATTACGCATAGATCATGTGCATTAGATGAAATTGAAACATATAAGAAACAAACTCATGACACTGGTCAAACTCTCAACCCATTTTGAACTATATATATTCTTGTAAATCCTAAATCCCAGGTGAATATATTGATAGCAAAGGTCTATATTTCCTTTAGCTTGGAAACTTTAATTATGATTCATGAACTTTAATTATGAATATAACAATTAGTTATTTTAATTGTTACATTAATGTGATTATAACTGTTACAGAATATAACAGTGTTGCATAAATATAAATGTAACAATTTTATGATTGTATAACTGTGCTGTATAAATATAACAGTAACTTCAATGTACCAGACTCTTCTGCAAAAGCAAATAAAAAATGTATTCTTCAATGACTATTTAGATTGTAATGTAAAAAATGTAACACTTCCAGCAATACACCTGTAATTGACTGTTACATTTACAAATGTATAAATTATGACATATATGCGATTGACTATTACATTTATAAATGTAACAAATACAAATTATTATGTGTATGCGATTGAATTTTACATTTACGAATGTAACAAAAATATATATTTACATTGACTGTTACATTTACAAATGTAACACAGATTTAAAAAATAACTATTTACGTTATCAATAATGTAGTAATAGCATCAAATAAACTACCACATATAAAATGTAACAGTATCTAGTGTTACATTTAAATATTGAGACAAAAAACAATCAAAACTCTGGAAATGACATTCAATCCATTAAAAAAATTCATGCTTAAACATTCAAAAAAAAAAAACACACAATTCGATTACGAATCCAATAATGTCAAACCTGATCGGAGAGACATTGATGTGAGATTCAAATTGAAGAACAAATAACTTCCGTGCCTTCCAAAACCTCAAAAATATAATTTTCGATCTGCTTTCACGTGTTTTTCATAAACAAAATCGAATCTGATATTCAAACTTCGGTTAATATTGCTGATCGATTATCATATCGATTAATGGTGAAGAAACAAATGATTAAAATAAAAGATCTGATCCCACGTGTTTTTCATAAACAAAATCGATTCCGAATTCAATTATCGATTGATATTGCTGTGTGATTTTCAAACTGAATTAATGGTGAAAACAAACAGGATTTTCAAAATTGATTTCATCCCACAATCATAAGGATGCATCAAAACCGTCCCACACAATTTAAAGTAGTTATCAAGTAAAGTACATAACGGGTAATGTCTTATTGCCACCTCATGGGGCTTGTGATGGGGCCTATGAGTAGGAGTCTAAATAACAATATTGTTATATTTTTTATACAAAAAATGTATTATTGTATTTCAGCATATACTTATTTTTCACGTGACAGTTCCTTTTACAACTTGAAATACACCTTCATATACCTTTTTAGTAATTTAATAGTCATCTAACGATGTATGTATATGTGTGTGTCTAATATATATATATTCGCGATTACGTGCGGTGTGCGGTCGGTGCGGTGAAGCGATCACGGGTCCATCGCATCGGACGGTCGGTGCGATTCATGTCGACCGTTGGATGCGATGGACCCGCGATCGAACGACGTCGTTTCCCGCATTCCCGCATTCCCGCACTGAATCGCTATATATATATATATATATATATATATATATATATATATAGGGATCCGATTACGTGCGATCACGGATCACGGGTCCATCGCATCGGACGGTCGGGTGCGATTCACGTCGACCGTTGGATGCGATGGACCCGCGATCGTCGTCGTATAATCACGACCATATATATATATATATATAGTCGGCGAACGGCAGGTGCGATCGCGGGTCCATCGCATCCAACGGTCGACGTGAATCGCACCCGACCGTCCGATGCGATGGACCCGTGATCGACGGCCCACGATCGACGTGCGATCGGCCCCCGATCCGGCGAACGGCAGGTGCGGTCGAGACGTGGGCCGTCCGATCGCGGGTCCATCGCATCCAACGGTCGACGTGAATTGCACCCGACCGTCCGATGCGATGGACCCGTGATCAACGGCCCGTGATCGCTGCCGCACCTGCCGTTCACCGCACGTAATCACGGTCGAATGATAATATGCGGCGGACCGCACGGTGCGGACGCCGTCCGATCGCGGGTTCATCGCGTCCAACGGTCGATGTGAATCGCACCCGACCGTCCGATGCGATGGACCCATGATCGACGGCCCGTGGACGACGCCGCACGAGTCTGCACGCCACACCTAATCGGTTCCCTATATATATATGTATATATACCTTGTTAATTTTTTTAACATTTACTAAAAATGAGTACATTAAATTTAAAATTGTGCTATGTTTACTATTTTAAAAAATTAAAACATATGATAACTGCATTTGGGGTTATATTTGGGATTATACCTAACATTAAGTGAAGATCAACTTAAAGTTATATTAAAAATAAAAAAATAAAAAAACCATTTATACCTTCTCTTTCAGGAACATTAATTTTTGAAAAGTTTTAAACTCAATCATTTTGACCAACCTAAATTAAGACTACAAAAAAATCTATCATTACCTTCGATGAGAATATGCACACTCAACCACATAATCTAATTTTCAACTACTACCAATTAAAAAAATTGATTATCCAAGCCCCTAAAAACAATCTAATCAACAAAAAAACCATTGTCTTAAAAAAAACTAAAATATACTTATTTTCACATCTAAAGAAAAAGTGATGCATTATACATATAGATCCAAAATCAATTACAAAAAAAAAAAATTAAATTCAAAAGCAAGACATCCATCAATAATTTTATGAGATCAAATAAGTCCGATTCCATTTGTAATTTTTATATTTATTAATGTGACTAAAATATTTAGATTTTTTAATTTTATGGATATATTAATGGTCTGAAAAATCATTGAATGAAATTTGAAATACAAGAGTCATGTTTTGAGATTAGGGATCTGATTATAAATCTTAAATCTGAATTAGGTACCTATTTGTAACACTGATAGGGTTTAATCGTGAAACTGGCAGAACCTAGGGGTGGATCTGCAGAAAGTCCAGGAAAAAAAAAAAGAAAAAAAAAGAGAGACAAAATTAGCCTTTTTTTTTATCAGGGACCTATTTAGACTTAATTATAACACATAGGGGTCATTTTCTGAAACTTATAGAACTGGGGGGTTTATCTGAAAACTGCCCCCCATGAAATTAAGAAAATGCCCCCGGTACGGCCATTCCGCTCGCGCTTCATTGAAGAAGTATAGATATATATAATGCATCTTTGGGGCTAATAATAGTTTTCCATTGTTTGTGATTGACCCTCACACGTCACATACTCACAGTCCTGTGTGATGTCACACTGGTGACTACTGATTGGTCAGTGTTCATTCAAATAAACATGTGATGTCTGAATACTTTTATCTCCATTTCTTCTGTTTAGCCTTTAAATTAATAATTTTATGTCAGTGTGGATAACAAAATTAAATTAAAAAAAATGCTAAATCAAAGAAACCCCACAAAAGCTACCAGAAAATGCAACATATATTACACAACAGAGTCGCATACATAGGATGTGCCAAAAAGACCATCTTGTCCCTAACACGATGGCGATACACACAACTCAAATAGTTCATATAATAACTGTAATTCCCATTTTCAACCAAGGGTATTCTGGGCAACCTCCTCCCCCGCCTCGCGCGCGTGCGCGTGCGCGTGCGCGCGCGACCCTTCGTAGTAATGCATGGCCGCCGCGCCCGACAGCACCGCGAGCGTGAACGCCTGCGCGTGCAACCTGAAACATTACACGCGTTAGAAAAGAAAAACCCAAGATTTCATTCAAACGGTCCGATCATGATCAAACGGTCACCTGGCGTGTATGAGCCGGACACTTGGCTTGTATGACGACCTCGCGCGGTTGTAAGCAAGGGAGGCCACTATCCCGGACGCCCAAACAGCACCTAAGAAAATAAACACATGAATCACATAAGTTATGTACATATAATATAAGAGAAGGTGATTATTTGATGGTGCTCACCAATGCTGGAGAGCTTGTGCTCTGAAACCCATGACTTCAATGAATCCATGCCGAATAAGATTTTGTGTGAGAGTGAGAGTTTGTGTTGGGTGATTGGAAGAGAGGGTTGTATTTTTATAGGGGAGGTTTGGGTCCCCTGGTTTTGATTTTAAAGCTTGGCCTCTGTTTGGGAAAACCACAGGCAGGGCTTCTGTATGTTTTTTATTTCAGCGACTATGGAAATCCGTTTGATCGTGGCCGTTGAATAGGAGGTACTTCACGTGGGTTTAGATCATGAGGTGTGCCACGTGTGGATTTCGTACGGATAAAGTGGATAAACCATGCAAAGGGGGGTTTGTTTTTGAGTGGGTGGTGGGCTTGACCATTTTTTGGGAGGTGTGATCTTTAATTTTTTTTAAAAAAAATTATTATTTTTTAATCCTCCAATGTAACGTATGTTTTGGGAAGTAACGTTATTTTTACTGGGTATAACCGTATAAACTTCAATAATCATCCATCGAAATATAAACTTTTTAGGTGACATATTATTAAAAATAAATCTATTTAATTCCATGGTCCATCCCAAGTCCCAACGAGAAGGGAACGCACTGTAGTCATTCAGTGTTTAGTTAAATAAAACTTGTAATTTTAACATTCAATTTATTATTAAGAGACATGTTTCATAACTTCAGTCTATATGTCATTATTCTTCAAAAAAGATCACGATCATATTTTTCTTATGAGATGTTAAATCATTAATAAGGTATGTGATTTTTTATTTTTATTCTATTTATATGAGTGAGTTATGAGTATTTTCATTTCATTGTACATATAAAAAAAAGTATCAAGTACAAAACTGCATTTAACCTTATTCTTTAATGATAACATCACATGTTATTATCAAACTCCAACTAAAGTAAACCACGGAACAAGATTAGACACCAATATAAAATTTCGGCGACCATGGATTTGTAAACTTATTTTGCTATAACCTTCTTTAAACGCAGATAAAACACATTAAACACCCCCCCCCCCCCAAAAAAAAAATAAATAAATAAATAAATAAAGGGTTTTTTTTATTTTTAAACCCTCATAAATCATAAAATTTAGTAATCGATCATTCACTTCTTCGTATTTGGGTTTTATTCCACAGATTTAAAGGATATGTTCCTTTTAGTCCCTGAAAAAGACATATCCCTAAATTATTTAGTTTTCTTTTTAGTCCCTAAGAGGGACTACAAAAGAACATATCTTTTAAATTTATGAACTAAAACCAAAATGCGAAGAACTGAAGACCGATCACTAAATCATATGGTTTTTAGAGACTTAAAAATAAAAAACCCAATACCACTTCTAAATATGGGGACTTAAAAATAAAATAAAAGAGATTAAAATACCACTTCTAAATATGAAAAATCTCCCTGTAAAATTGGCAGGTAGAACATACCAGTACTACTAAAAAAATATAAATTCATTAGTATATATAAAAAAAGTAAAGCATTATAAAATAAAACTGCAGTATAACAACATGGTATTATCAAACCCTAACAAAAGAAAACCACGGGAGAAAATTGGATACCCATACATTTTCTGTATATATGGATTTGAATTATTTTATTTTTTTAATCATAACCGTCTTCAAAATGTGGACCAGAAACACAATTAACATCCAAGTGGGTGACCAAATCTACCTGTACAAACCAACCAAATATTTGAATAAAATCAACTTCCAAGCATAAGACCACTCCTAAACATGCAAAATCTCCCTGTAAAATTGGTGGTAGAACTTACCAGTACTAGATCTTTAGTCACAATTCAGATCGAATCCCGCTTTACGTACTTTTCTTTCCACACCTTCCAGGCCACTCTAACTTCATCCATCTGCCATTCGGGGATATTCGTGTTTGCATCTAAAGTACTCACCCAGTCCTTCCAAGGAACCATTGACGGGTCCAGGAACCTGGAGACTTGAGGGATCAATACAGATGAATAGAATTCATCAACGGATTTCTGTATGTCTTTGGATTCCACCAGTCTCTTAACTTCGGGCCGAGATTTACTTGCGGGACGCTTACTCTGCTCATATTGGTTGCTTCTTTGGATGAGGACTTCAGACGGGGCGATGGGAAGGATGAACCGGGAGAACTTTGACAGGGAGAGGTGTATTGTGTCTTGTGGTAGCAGCTTCCGCTTCACAGCCACTGCGGTTGCCACCATCTTGCGGATCTGATAATAGTTGAACCAAATTGATGACTGATAAAAATGGATGAGGTATGTATACATTACATGGTGCAATAGGTTATTGAATAATAAAGTGGTCTCTAAAGACTTGTTCTACGATGTATTTTGAAACGAGTTTGAAAAACAGGTTTACAAGCACATCTTTTGTAAATAGCTTTCCAATTTGTTAGATTCCTGGAAAAAATTGTTTTTGTTATAATTGAAAGCTTTTTTTTTCTTGATGCAAAAGTTGGAATCGCTGAGGAGCATTTGGAAACGAGTATGGATTAAGTATGATATCTTCAAAAACTGAATCTATTAAAGATGCCCAAACTTGTTTCCAAATGTTGGCCTTGACTTGAGAAATTTCTAAAAAGTTGGTTGTCTTTTGCTACTCAAAAAGGTCTAATTTGGCCTCTAGGCTGATCTAAGGGGGTCATCCGCGAATGCAATAGAATAATCTGATTGACCTGTTTCAAGAGCACATGGATCACCAAAAATAGCATGTCCGACTTAACTGATGTATACTTATGTCTAACCATCTGATCATAACTATTCTGTTACAAAAAAAATCTTAATAGAATGCCTAACAAAAAAGACACGTGTAGACACCTCGGCGGAACGACACACTATCCGTCTAAACGGATGGACCCTACTGGTCAGCCATCAAAATCCAATGGTTGGCGCTTCAACCATCTCAACCTACGGATATTCGAACTACGTCTGGGGTTCTCCATCCATTCTTTTCATTCGGCCGGGTGGTCATTAATTGAAGATTCATATTAACGCTGCATCGGTAGTACATAAATGCAATACCTATATGAAAAGTTCAAGAATCTGAAAGATCTTCTAACTGATCAGGATGAATTCTTTATCTATCAATTAGGGTGAAAAGTGGTCAAAACAACCCAGGAGTATATCACATTTCTTTCCCTAAAAGAGTATAAATATTATTGTTTTACTCTGTCTTCATAAACAGGTAAAAATATGAATGAATTGCTTAGAAAAATATATCCTGAAGTCTAGGCAATAACTTCACTGAAGTGCTAAGATTTTTATGAAATAGTATTTCATTCAATAGCCTTATCTAAATTAAAAGATTTTTGGCTTCAATGACTTACTTGATGCAACATGAAGGACTCCCCAGATATGGAGATCTCAACAAAATTCATTCCTGAATCTGTCTCCAGATTTCCGCATGAACAGTTGAAGATCTTTCTAAAGTGGGAAGCACCGATTCTATCCATTGCATCTGGTTCATGAAGCCATCGTGCACAAACAACTAATGGGGCTTCTGAATTTCTCAATCTCCTTCCCAACTTTACACCAGAATGTGACTCACCAGAATCACTACTACATGAAGGATTCAGATTTTCTTCTTTGGCATCAAAAGTGGCCTCATCAATTCCACTGTCTTCGAGACTACCGGCTTCCTCAGATTCAGAGACTGACAAATCATCTGGTGAACTTGTTCTTTTTGGAGAGTGAAATTTCTTAGTAGGTTGAGTCCTGTATTTGGAGCGGACTGTGTAGTTGTGAAAAGGATGTTCTCCCTGCAATTGACATCATGAAGTACTGTATAAAGCTTGAAATAAATATTGCAATAGATGGAAAAAATTATACCTCGTATTCTCTCAATATATTGTTGAATTCCGATAAATGATCATCCACTTTTCTGGAGCAGCTACTGTTTGTTATCCCAATGATATCCGCCGGAAGGAGATATGAGTATGTCCGAACAGAACATTCCCTCCTTGCATCAAAACTCCTGAATCAAAGGACTAAAAAGATGTGTACAGAATTTTATTATTATCAAAAAAAGGAACTGATGTCGCTAAAAAAAACATCAATAAACGAAAAAGTTTTATGTCGGCTACATAATTCTCCATATTTCCTACGTCATTAAAGAAGATAACAAAAAATCCATTTATTTCTCCAACCAAATGAGTTATAATATTGACGAGTTTTCTTCCAACATATAATAAAAGTCTGAACTCAAAATGAACAACATACAAAAAGTTTGCCAGTAACGCCTTTTATTTATCTTAATAAAACATATACTCGGAAATAATTGAAAAGATCTCAATTTAAGAAAGTAGAGACTCAGATAAAATGGGAATATACAATTGATGACAACCATCATGGATGGAATAACCCTGTCATTCTGTAGCCAGATTGTTGGCAGACAGTGAGGAATATCAGCATTGAGATTCAATGGGCTTATGACAAAAAACATTTTTGCATATAATAAATAACCCATTTAAAAGTTCTTAATCAGGTGAACTTTGAATAAGAGAGTCTTGTAATATGGCGCAGTCAGTATAAAAAAAAGTGGGGAACCATGTTGCTGGCAAGTTAGTCAAACGAAAACTATGGTAAAACTATGGAATTATTAAGATGAATCTGCTAATAGACAACATCAGTTCGGAGATAATATATAACCAATTTAAAAGTTCTTAATCAGGTGAACTTTGATTCAGAGAGTATTATAATATGGCTGAGTCGGTAGAAAGGTGGGGAACCATGTTGCTGGAAAATTAGTCAAACGAAAATTTGGGAAAATTCCTCAGATCATGGTATCATCTATGTCAATCTGCTAATCGACAACCATGTATGCCTTTTTTAAGAAAGCATTGGACAGTGGAGTATAATCCGTATTCTCGGCACACAGGTAAAAACTGCGATTAATCAAAGTTCATAGGCAATCTCATCCAAATTCATCTTAATATCTGGCAAAATATACAGAATATATCAACTTTTTATCTACCAATGTAACACTTAGCAAAGCATATGATTGAATATGTTTACAAAGCATAAGAATGGCTATGCTATCTAGTCTGTTTTCTTTGATGTCTGAATTTCAAAGGGCAACCACATTTCCTAGATGAACATGATGTATGAACAGGCCCTTATACTGAGAATGGTGTTTGAGTAGCAAATGGAGTGGAACTTAAGTGGATGTGCAATCTAATATAAATGTTTGACCTCGAATGCTTAATTAGCAAAACTTGGAAGAGGAATATGTTTTTTATGAATGATGGAAGAAGGGTATATTATATAGTCTTGACTGCATGAAGGATTTATAGTTTCCTCATTGTATCACAAAATGGGCATAACTATTGCTACACCAAAACATAAATGAGAATCAGGGCATTCCATGGAAGGCCAGCATCCCAATCTATTATCTATCTAAAAATAATATTTAAAATATGGAAATACATTTTCACAGTTCGACTTGGTTGTTCATTGTGAATTGTTTATGCATACTGCTTTGATACTTTCAGTACTGAAAGCAGAACATAGAATGACAAGTTCATGGTTGAAATGGCACACAAATGTTTTATTGGACAGCTGCATGTTAATGAAAGTTTAAATGGCTTTGTAAAAGTTATATCTACTGGTGTAATGAAGTTAACGAACACTGCATGGTACTAAAATGGAAATGGAATTAGCCATGCTTATCTTCCTACCATGATTGGAACAGCAAAGAGTAAAATAAATCAGTTTCTTGAAATTTACTGAATCATGTATGAGCATAGTTTGGCATGAGACTTCTGCTGAACTGAAGGGTGCTCACTTTTGTGAAGGTAGAATGCTGAAAACTTTAATATTGTCAGGAAGAAAAGAGTTAACATGATTTGCAAGAACAATCCCGCAAGGATCTTCTTTCCACGCAGTTTCAGGGATTTCCATCTTCAAAGATATCATGGTTGCCAAGGAGTGAACCTGGTGATAGCCAGACACTGTAAGCCAGAGACTAGTATCAAAATATACATATTAATTTTGCATATAATGCATATTAGGGAAAAGGAAGATAGACACCAACGATAATTAACCAGGCACATGTTTTAAAAACAAAACCAATAATTAGATTAAAAAATGCAAAATGCCCTCCCTTCCTCCCTCAATGCTTTCCTTTCGTTGTCACATGTTTTTTTCCAAGAGTGGTGTCCACCAGAATTTATTAAAACTGATAAACCACAAAATTGAGAGTACAAGAAAGATAGGAAAGGCAAAGGGATACAAGATATATCCCATTCCGATATAGGAGCCAGACACTCAAAACAAGGGAAATGAGTGTCGACACATTTCAACAGTGTTATATTCGTATACTAAATGGAATATCATAAAATAATGCAGAATTGGGTAATGAAAGCATCCCTCTAAAAGTGTTTGGTGTATTGGAAATTCTTACCCCTTTGTCAGTTCGGCTACTCTGGCCCACCCAATTTTATGCAGGTCCCCATAATTACTATCACGGATCCCCCCTGCTTTAAAAAGGGCACTTTCAAGTTCTCCTTCAATGGCTACATCGCAAGATCATAATGCTTTAGCAAAATCTCATTCATGCTACACCAGTGCATAACACCATCATTAACTTTCTCATTACTATGATACTGGGCAAAAGAAAGGCTAAAAGGACAAAAAGTTGCAAGAATTACAGCGTATTCCAAAGATAGTTGTTGGCATCGATAATATATAGCAAACTGTTCTACAAGCTTGGCTTAAAGTTTACTGAATTAAAAGAATGTAGCACAATCAACGCCTTGAAGATTAATTTATTCAATAATGAAGACAAACAGAGAAAACTCCATGTCATCAAAAAGTCATGAGAGTTGCTCTCATCAAAAAGATTAATTTTTAGCAACTTATAATATCAACTTTAATATTATAAGTTGCTAAAAATACAAGCATGGGTCTCAAAAGATAACTACTTTAATCGTTCTGTCAAACTGAAGAACCACATGCCAATCTGCTCACATTTTCAAATAATTGTCTAACATGAAGAATTCGATTAAAATAATAATAATCAAATACATGTTATGGCTGGCCTAGTTACTCCCCTGTAAGTGTCATTCACATTCCAACAGCTAATATAAAATACTGTACATATCCTTCAAAAATCACTTTCCATGCATGCCGAAACTCGTCCTGGTAGCATTCCTTTTAACAACGGTAAGTAAATGATTTCACAATTCACATTTTCTTAGTCAAGAAATAAATATTGAACTTCTTAACAACATCATTGGTCACCAATTTATTTCAAAGAACAGAACACATAGGTGTAAAAAAGAACTAACAAATGCCCGCATGTTATCAAAAAATTCCCTGCATATCTGAACAAAGAGGCCTCCCTCATGCATTTCAAAGTCCAATATTAGTGTAGAATTATAGTTGTCTTGTTCTTTTAAAAAATTCTTTATATAAACAGGCCCAAGAACTCCAAATTGGCATATACACATAGAAGCTGAATATCAACCGAAAATAGAAAGACAGATCTTTCCATTGGTTTCTCACTCGATAGAGAGCTGATGTCGCGCTGTATCTGGAGACCTGACAAAAGTTTCGTGAAGTCGATCAGAATCACAGATATCTTAAGAAGGAAAAAAAAAACAAATCGAAGGAACTCTCACCTCTGTAGTCGGTGCCGACGTATCCGACACGCATCACGACCTTCTTCTTCCGAAACGACTCCCACTTGCGTATGCCGATGGAGGCGGCGTCTTCCGTGGCAATCTCCACCGGCGGAGGAGCCGGCGAGACGGCCGAAGGGAGGGAACAGGTGAAGAGACGAACCGATTTGGGGTTTCTGAGGAGACGACGAGAGGCGTTGGGGTTTGGGAGAAGGAGAGGCGAGACTTGGAGGCGAAGAGATGAAGCGACCGCCATTTTCGGGGAGGAGGGGGTGATCCTTCGACGGCGGAGTGTAGAGTGGAGGAGGGGGTTATCCGTAGAAGAGATATTACATTCAAGTCCTCCATGAATTAGGTTTTTCATAAAAAACCTTAACCCCTCCCTGTTTATATGGAAGTATTACATAGAAGTCCTCAGTTAATTGAGTAGTGAAAATAGGTGGGGAGAGGGGACAGGGTGTGGTCGTCCAAATCCAATCGTAACTAACTTCAGTCAGTCTTAGGGTCCGTAAACACATATTGAAAAGTAGATTTGCATTAAAGCCTTTAAGATGCATTTTAGACCTTGACTTTTTTGGGATTGACATTAAATCAATATTTGGAGGAATTTAATGTTTGGTAGAAAAAATTGCAATAAAAAATAAAAAGGTTTTTTGATTTTAAACAACACTCGATCCAGCTTTTTTATATTTGTTTTAATCCGCTTTTTAAAAAGCGGAAAAATACTTAGACAGTCTTAGTCCAAATCCAATAGTAACTAACTTGGGTCACTCGATCTAAATCATTTAGTTTTTTCTTAGTCCCTAATAAGTACAAAAATTTAATGCAATTTATGGTTTTGAGGTGCAACCGGATTTTGCAACCTCATGTGAGGATTGACATTAATCAACTTGTTTGTGGCGAACTTAAACTCCAATTGCACATAAAGTATTATGTGGTGAACAAGGACCTCCCTCATGATGCGTAAATATTTCATCGTTGATTCTCTTACAATATTAAACCCTTTAACTCTGAATGCAAGAAACTTTGATGGATTACTATAAAAAAGAAAGCATGAGAAGCAAAATGTTATATCTTTTACTTCAAAGTATTCAAGCAAAGGGAATTGCGTGAACCAAGAATATTAAAATCGATGATATTATTTTCTGTCAATACTCCCTTAATTTAGGTCGATATGGCCCATATTGATATATGCTCTTCAAAATCATCACGAATATTAACATTGTATGTCAATATTGGATGATGTAAACCCGGATCACGCTCTATCAGAAGTGGCATCCAAAATATTAGAACTGGTATTTATCCAGTTTACATTTTCAATAGATAATTTATTTTAAAAACTATACAATTTAACATTTATGAAAATGATTATGATTTATGAGATATTCAAGAAGTGTGTATAATTTTGCATGGGATTTTACTTTAAAAGTTTGATACTTTGATTAGTTTTCTCACCAATTATACCACTCAGAAGGCTAAATATCATGTTGGAGCTTATCTATCATGAAGATTATATTTTCTGTATGGTTTTTAAAATAACAATTTTTTTCTATGTTATATATTCATAAATATGTGGTGGTTTAATAGCATACATATTGTTAGGGGTTCTTATAATAAAATTTCAATTAAGGGAGGTTGGTATATTTTGGGGATTTTCTAAAAGCTCCGGGCTGGTTGGACTAGTGGGTTTTTTTTTTTTTAAAAATATGTGGTGGGCCATGTAAGGGGTTTTATAATAAAACTGGGTTGGACTGCTGTCTGCAAAATCTGGGACTATTGTCTGCCCTAGATAACCCATGGGCTCACTTCTTTGTATGCAGGTGTATTGAGCGTTTTAGAGGCACACTTGACACACATGCGCATCCTTGTTAGGAGCTGGGATGCATTATATGGTGCATGATATGGACTCATACGATGGACCACTGATCGAACGGTCACTGCAACTCCTTATTCATGAAAAGGGTGTCTTTTGTACCAAGAGAGCACCATTTTGCTTATAAAAGGAAATCATTAGATCCAAATTTTATACAACATCCACTCATCCTTTCATCTTCTTCTATTATAAGTTAGCATCGTCAGCCCTCTAAACAGAAAATTCTAAAAAGTTGAAACAGAGAGTACACGTTCTGTTTTTAACACCAGTGAAGACTTCATTGTATCTTGAAGATTGTACTTTATCATCATTCGTGCGCTTAAGATTTTTACCAGAGAGAAAAAAAAAATTCTAAAAGCATTCAGCTCCACTAATCCAGTGTCTCCGTTGTCCCGTATTTCGAAACACGGAAACAACGAAACGGTTTATAGACCAGCGAAATGGACAACAATGTTCCCGCCATTGTCACTCATAATTCCTCTCTCTCAAATATCTTCCCTGAAAAACTAGAATTGAAAAAAAAAAATTGCACTTGCGAAGGGAAAACCATGGAAGCAAAGCTGAAGCGGAAACCCCTCTCCGACCGAACGAACCTCCCCAAATTCACCTCCCCCGGACCCCACAAACCCACCTCCCTCTCCATTACTTCCGTCGAGAATTCCGTAAGATACGAAGGCATCATCGGATCTAGCGCCTCCGGAAACCCTAGGTCCACTTGCATTGTCCCTTCGGATCGCCCGGTGAAGCGAGTTTCGGCGGATTGGGGTAATTACGACGATCCCTTTATTTTTGGACAGATTTATAGGGTTTCAATGTTGCCGCTGTAGATGCTGTAGTGCTTTTGGCATTAATTGCTCGAATTTTGATGTTTTGGTGACTATTGGGTTTCTGAGTTTCTGCAATGTACGGTCTATTTCAATTTGGGGGAAATTCTCGTTAGATTGACAGGATTTTGTTTTATTTTTGGTGAAATCAGATAATAATTGCGTTTTGTGAGAACTTGCGTTGTCTATTTTAAGTTTGAGCTTCGCTAAGATCTGTGTTTCATGAAAGTCCAGACACAAAGACAATTTGGGGGATGTTCTTGTTAGATTGACCGGATTATCAGAAAATAATTGCATTTTGTGAGAACTTGCGTTATCTATTTTAAGTTTGAGCTTCGCTAAGATCTGTGTTTCATGAAAGACCAGACACAAAGACAATTGATGATCCACTGAAGGCTGAGGAAAAGGAGAAGGGAAAGATCATTATAGTTCCATTGAGCTGCCCCCCCAGTTGCAAGGGCCAGGAGTTTTGAGTACGTATCATGAGTTCACGGTGCAATGATTTTTGCAACTTCATTTTTGGTTGGGTTTGGGACATTGAGTTGATATTTTGAAGTAAGTTAGGCTGAAAATGATGTTTGGTTTATTAAACGATGAAGTCCTCGCAATAGCTGTGTTTTTTTGCTTGGCGGATGGAGATTCTTGTGTTTTCATCTTTCACACCAAAATTACCTTTGTTTCTTGTAATAAATTGATCGGGTTTGTCTCTTGGTTTTAGTCGTCTCTTGTGAATGATTTCCTTTTCTGTAAAAATATATATTTCATTAGACAAATATATAATTTTAAAAAAATATAAACTGTGTGCGGTCTGCAAAAGTGGCTACAAGAATGACTAACATTTTCCAATTTTATTCCTTCTTTTCCTGCTGAATTACTATCATAGCTGTGACGTTTATATCTGCATTGAAATTTGTTTTAGTTTTTTGTACCAAACATTTGCTTCTTCTGTATCTAGCAAAAGTTGTATATGGTCTGGTAGCATGTGCCTCCGTTTTCTTGTCATGGAATATGATGCAGTTTATATGTATGCCTCAGATAAGAGAAGGAACATAAATTATGTCAAATTTGCTGCTGCAATAGCTCTGTTTAGGGTCTTTTTGATTGTGAGACTAATGTTGTTTCGTGGAGCTGTTGCAGTTTGCAGATCACTTTTAGCATTTGGGCTTGATTAGTATGTTCTGATAACATTAATGCTCTTCAGGATGTTTGGACCTGGGTTTTTTCAATGATCTTCTTAGTTCTAAACTCAAAAGTCACTTTGTTTCGAAAAACTTTCATAGATCTTCTCTGGATCTTCATTTGTTTCTTCTGTTGATCTATTGATGATCTGTTATAATGTTGTTCCACCCCTCAAAACATAATTCTCATCCATGGTTTCATGTTCTGTATCTCCGGATCTCATCAAGGATAATAAAAATGTGTCCTGTCATACTTGTTGTAGATGTTATCATTAAATTACTATATTTCTTAGATTACTATTTGTTTATTAATTACATAGACTAATTTTATTTATTTATTGATGTCTTCCACATAGGGATAAACTGAAGAGGAAACATAAAGATGCTGGTAAAGTTAAATTATGCCCAGTCCCTGATACAAAGAGCGAGAAGGTACATTTCTGCTCATATGCCTGCTGTATGGTACAAGTGGCTACTCCTTCCAAATTGTATTTCCCTTCTCTTTTCAATCAACATTTTGATTCCTGTCCCTGTCGCCAAAGAGGATATTCTTATTTTCTATTCTCATTTCATATTGTACTAAAGACATGAATTATGCTAATGAAAGTTTCTTATGCATTATTTTCTTGATTATTCTCTGCCTATAGCATAGACTAAAATGCATTTTTTATATTTATTTTTTGACTGGATCATATCTTTTATGCTATCTTTGTTCTCGTTATGCAACAATTGAGGTGATAACAAATCTCATTTCGCAATCAATATTAAGATGCACTATTTGTATAAAGGGCTGCTAAGTGTATGTACATATATTGAAAGATAAACAATGATGCACTAAATCTGTTAATACACAATATTTCTGACACTTGACTAGGATTACATGATTTTCTTTGATTGGCATCTTTTAGTTCATAGTTGTGCTTATTGGATAATGTTATATCTTGCAATTCTTGTTTTCACTGCACTGAGAATGACCTATAGCTATAAGTATACAACACCATCAATATGAGCTGCATTGCACCAGCTGACCAGCACCATTATATCACCTCAATATTCACCTTATCTATGTGCAGAAACGAAGATACAAGGTTCCTGGGGGTGTTGAGAAGCACAAGTTGTCACAAGATTTCATCGATAAACAGAGGGCATACTTCAAGGAAATTGATGACTTCGAACTGCAGGTGAAGGCAGTCTCTGAGGGTGAAATGGAATAGCGGAAGAAGGTGACGAGCAATTTTGTAAAGGTAGCAACCCCTTCAGGTATACAGAGTAAAATATTAATCACTGGTTTAAAGATAAATCACAACTAGGGATTCTTTTGTTGTGAATACACAGATTGTCCCCCAAAATTTGTATACCTGGTGATTCACTCTCAGCTCACACATATAGGTTGGAACTTATAATGCATAGAGAAGTATCCCATAAGAACATCAAGAAGTCAATAAGATCTGGTGATTCACTCTCAGCTCACGTCTTTATGTGTATTTTTTGTTTTTTTTTTTTAGATTTAGGCCCCCTTTTGGATCCGCATCTGAGAGGATTATGCATTTGAAAGGTTGAAAAAAACCAAGTGAGGATCCAAACACAAATTAGCAGTTGTATTCCAAACTCGATCTACCGCTTTTTTTTTTGTGTTAAATAACCGAGTTTGAAAAGCTATTAAAAGTACGTTTTAATGTAAGATTACAGAATAATCTGCTTTTCAATCACTTCAAATGGGGCCTTAGGTCCCTAAAATCTTTTTTCTTTCCTTGATATAAATGGAATAACTCAGTCATTTCTCTTGTGTTGGAGTGCTTAGATAAGGGAAGTACTGAGTACTTAGATAAGGGAAGAATCCTAGTGGTGCTTATTTTATTTTTTATTGTTTTAAAAATCGAATAATTCCTTGAATTGAAAATGAACTAGTTAAGAATCACTAAGTTTAATTGTTGAGTTAACTGGATTTGGATGGTAACATTATTATTATTATTATTGAATAAACAAATTAACAAAAATAAGAAATGTTTTAGAAAATCTTTACATAATTATTGTGTTAAATCTTATTGTTTTTTAAGTTTTTATTCAATATCATAGTATGATTTTATTATATAAAATCTAATTTTTTTTAACTGAATACAATAATTTAATTAGTAATGAATTATAATTTGTGAATTAGGAAAATAGTAGTTTAGTCTATTTATAGTCGATTCCAGAACCCGTTGATTTAACGGATGAGTTAGATTGATTTTTAACATGTTTATTTCATTGATTTATTTTAGAAGATTCTATTAATTAACATAAAATCTTACCAAATCTTTGTATAATATATCGACACGTGGTATCATTGCTATCCGTCGTACAACGGATCTGAGTCATGCAAGCAAACAACCGCCTGATCTAATCAGACGGTCCACGATCAAATCTCTTCAACCCTTTCGCTCAACAGACAAACGAGACAACACAATGTCCAACCTACCCCTCCATCGACAAGCGACTCACCTAATGCCCTGGAGGGTGTTACTGTAATTCTATTAAAAGAAAAAAAGAAAGAAAGAAAACAAAGAGAGTATTAGATAAGCTACCCCTTCAGTCCCCTCTTCTTCTCCCACCTCTCTTTCTCGGCCGGCCCTTCTAAAACCCTAAAAACCCTAATTTTCTCTCTCTCTCTCGCCGTCGCCGGACGAGATGGAGCTTTCCCTCCTCGTACCCGACCCCCTCCCTCACCCCCTCCCGCCGCCCCCTCCTCCCCCCGATCAACCCCAACCCCCTCCGCCTCCGCCTCCTCGAAACCCCCCTCCGCCTCCGTCGTTGCCGCCTCCGCACCCCGAGAAGCTACGTCTCCGAGGCGACGACCTCTGCGGATGCGAATCCTCGCGTAATCCTGGGACAAGAAGGAGCTCACTGGCACCCAGGCCCTCGCCGACGCCATCCCGCCTCCGGCGAGGCTGGCGGTGTCCGTCGCTCTGGTCGCCGGCGCCGCTGCCGGGGGTTACGGGCTGGGGCTCCGCTTCGGGGCGAGCCAGCTCGCCGCCGCCGGTGGGGCGGCTGTTTTGGGCGCCGTGGGTGGGGCTGCGGCGTACGCGTTGAATGCTTGTGTTCCTGAAGTGGCGGCGGTGCATTTGTATAATCTCGTCGCGGGGTATGGTGATCTGACCAAGCTCAGGAGGGAGGACATCGAAGCGATTGAGAAGAAGTTCGTACTATTCACTAATCTGATTTTGTAACTTTGTTGAAAATGAGTATACTTATGTCTTGATGAATTGTGTATTATGATGTGCATTATTGTAGCTCACAATTGTAAATATTTTTATGTTAGTGGTTTCTTTGATATTACTCTAACCAGATTGTATGTGCTATTCTAGATCTTGGGATGTTCCATGTTGATTTGTTTTAATTGTTGTTCTTTCTGCGTGTTGTCTTTCAGGTATGGGGTTAACAAAGAGGACCCTGCCTACAAAATGGTTCTTTGCGAAGTGTACAGCCGGTTAGTCTACTTTTGATTAGATTGGTATCTTTATCTATTCTGTTGATGATTATAGTTGGCTGGGCAACGCCTAGGTGGCTAGGCGACCTATACGGGCCTAGGTGTCCATCCACCTCACGAGCCTGTTCATCAAGCTAAATCATCCATATTAAATCAAATTGATGATCTCTGTATGATTTTAAAACATCAATACATTACAAAAACTTCAGAGTTCACGTTAATAATATTTGAATTTAGCCAAATTCACCAATGCCAACGTTAAAATCTAGCAGACCGAAGCCTAGTCAAGCCTGTTTTTTTCTTTTTGGTTTTAATTCGGTTAAAGAAGTAAAATATGTATTATGCATTTAATACATATTTAATTCATTTAACATGTGAATGATTAAATAATGAATGTAATTTTAATGAGACATGATTTAAATGAGAACTAAACTTTTGATGAGAAGGGCACATTTTAATGTGTGGGTCAATCAATAAATCAGAGGATTAGGGAACAAGGGTATGACTCAAGACAATCAACACTCCATTGTTTGGAAGGGGCCGTGAGATGCGTTGTTTCAGGGTTAATTTTGGGTGGTTTACTCCTGAAGTCTACTCATCTCTCTTTTTTGTTTTTTATACTTTTCATTTGTTGTTTTGGAGATCCTTTGTCTCCTTTTGGTCGGGGGGCAATTCTCTTTAATATAATTGGTCCTTCCTCAATAAAAAAGAACACTCACTTTTCATTCTGGTATGATTTAAGTATTTAAGTCAGCAATTATGAGAAAAGAGTATGTGATGACAGCTTATACATTAATCTTTAATAGGCTTTTATGTTTTCTGCATGTAGATTTGTGCATTCTGTTATACCACTTGGTGGTGAAAGCTCCAATGAAAATGATAATCTCAAAGGCAATGAAGTTGAAACCATAATCAAGTTTAAAAATGCCCTTGGTATTGATGACCCGGATGCTGCCTCTGTACATATGGAGATTGGAAGGCGCATTTTCAGGCAAAGACTGGAAACCGGAGACCGTGAGGCTGATTTAGAGCAGCGTCGGGTGTGTTTCTTTCCAATGCTGTCAGGTTCAGATGGCAAGATTTTTTTGGGAAATTTTAGAGCTTGACAATTATTATGAGTTTCCAGTGCAGGCATTTCAGAGGCTCATTTATGTTTCCACTCTTGTTTTTGGAGATGCGTCATCTTTCCTTCTGCCTTGGAAGCGACTTTTCAAGGTCACTGATTCTCAGGTATTCAACGTTGTTCATTCAGTGGCTTAACTTTTCCAGGGCGCTTTCAGTTAAATTGCTTGCTTTATGTAGCAGTATGTTGAAGTTATACATCCATGTTCTTTTATAGGAATATGTTTGATTCTTCATGCATGGTCACAATGATAATGATAATAAACTTTATTTAACAAATTTATTTTTGTATGACTTTTGGCATTCTTGATTTTGTCTTTTTTATAAATAAATATTACTTATTTCAGAAAGTGCATTATCTTTCTGTGCCTTCTTGAAAGTATGTTTTTTATTAATTAAAGATGTAGGTGTGTCCAAAATCAAAGTGATGACATATATCAAATAGTATTGGCTATATTCTTTTGCTATTGCAGGTCATGGATATTTAGTTCACAATGATGTGGATCTTATCTTATACAATTTTTAGTACCTTATTATCCTTTTATTTTATTTCCCCCCCTCTTTTTCATTTTTTTTCGAGTTATTTTGATTACATTTTACACATGAAGCCCTTCGAATTTCGCACTGAACCTAACTATAGGACTAGTATAAATTTTTTTTTTCGGACTAATATTATTGAAATCTATGTATCTAAGATGTAAGGTCCAAATTCCTTAACATTAGGAAATCAAGTAAGAGGTGTTTTAGGAAGTGGGCTTTTTTTTATGATAAGAACAGAACATCAATATATATATATATATGCAATGGATCAATCATATTCTATCATATTTTAGCATTGGATTTGGCTGACACTATCTTGATACTCGATACTTTTAATTGGTTCGTCTTTAAAATCATTTCACACATGTATTTAAGCTTAAGAGCATGATAATTTTCATCAATTTTTTCTTTCTTTTTTTATATGTGGATGCATCTCCATTATCAGGTTGAGATTGCCATCCGAGACAATGCTCAGAGACTGTACGCGGCGAAACTGGTATTAATTGGAAGAGGTGACACATTGAAATTTTGTTATTCAGCATTTTGTGGAAATGGGTTTCCTATTCTTTTGACCAAAGAAGTAATTTATAGTCAGTCACTTTGCATTTTTTGGATGCACTTGAATGTAGTGATTCTATAACCACCTTTCCTAAATCATGTATATTTGATTTAATGACCGCCGGGTGTGTGTGTGTGTGTGAACTAGAGGTGTGAGTTGTGTGGTCGTAGTGCACCACAAAAATTGAAAGGAGATATTATAGGTCAACACCATCTCTGTCGTATGGACCTAATCGTTGAAAGTTAAGGAAAAAAAGGCTTCAGGTTGGTTTTGTGAAAATAGTGGGTGGATAAAAAAAAAATAAAAAAAAGAAAAAGAAAAGAGAAAGAAAGAAAGAAAGAAGGGGTGTAGTAAGGGAAGTTTGAGCGTGGCAGCTTCCATAGAGTGTCTGTTGTAGTCTCTTAAAACTCATGGAGTGGTGGTTGGATCTAGCTCTTGAAGACATGGTTTTGAAAGATACATGGCTTCGTGGCACTTTTTTGGCTTAACTTTATCCCAATGATTTTCAGGTGGCTTTGGGTGAAAATGATCTCATTTACGACTCCTCCACATGTGGTGATAATACCATCTTTTGAAATCCATGGCTATGGCATGACCTTAGCAATTAAGAAACGATAATGTTGGCTTTTCTTCTTGCAACTTTGTAAGAGGTTGAACTAAATTGAATTTGAAAAAAGAGGATGATGAAATTATTTGGAAATTGTCCTCACGCTCTGGTTTTCCCGTGCAATCTTTCTCCAAAAATTTTAATAAGCATCCCTCACAAGATATTCTCACCATGAGGCACAAATAGGGTTCTCGCTTTGTTGAAGATTCAATGTTTTATGCATATTCTCACCCTTGGGAAGGCCTTCACTAAAGCCAATCGGTTGAAATAGAGAAAATGCCCGGAAGGGAACTACAAAACATCAGCCCGAAAGGGCTAGACCGAGTCACGGTAGTGGAGGGTTCTACCAATAACTGGCCAAAAGAACTACATCATATCATTCATGATGACAATGTTACTTGTGAGCTTTGTGAAGGGAGGAGGAAACTATGGATCATCTTTTCTTTGGTTGTCCTTTTAGTTCTCAAATTTTGGCAAAAGATGGTTAGACCTTATGATCAAATTATTCTTTTAGAGATATAGTAGATATGTGGAAATGTTTTGTAAGAGACAGAACCTTGCCAAATTTCAATTGCTAGTTCCGCATGCGGTTTATTGGAGCATTTGTTTGACTTGTAATAAATGTATATTCAATCATAAGGGGGTCTACGTGGAGAATACATGGGCGATGATATCCTTATGTTCTTGGTGTGGAGGCGCTTTCCATTATTATGGGCAATGCATGGTTCGGATAGTGTAGCATGGTGGTTATCCTTTTCAATAGGGTGTGGTGTTATGTATTGGGGAAGTTCATTTTATTTATTAACTATCTTTTCTTTCTTTTGTTTACCTTTGTGCAGAGATCCCTCTTCTGCTTTTGTTCGTGGGCTTTATATTAATAAGATCCTACCAACATCATTTTTTTCAAAAAAAGAAAAAAAAAGTAAATGGGCCACGATACCCTGTTTAGTCATTCATCTCATCTTAAATAAACATGGCATATATTTTGGCATTGCCAAATGAAAAACATGTGGTTCTTTTCATCTATCAAGATGCATGTAAACTTTAGCTGCAAAAAGGGAATATTTGGAGAGAATCACAAGTGGTTGAAGTTATCTTAATGTTTTTGAGATTGCCTCTCTCTCTCTCTCTCTCTCTCTCTCAAATGGTGTTCCCTTTTCACATTTGGCATGGGTAGGGTTTGAATCCCTGACCTCCTTGTCGGAGATAGGGGGTGCTAATTAGCTAACTAAAGCTCGGTTTGCAATGCTTTTGAGATTGCTAATTGTAGTAATGATGTCTAGGTGAGTTGAAACTTCATCTCACTCTGATCACTTCATTTCTTTGACTGTTGTTATGAAGTTCGAATGCCAATTTTCTTGCTAAAGCTACAATCTATAACCTGTGATTCAGGTTCTTTTTGTTTTCATTCTGTTTTCAGCTTTCCCTTTTGCTGGAATTGTATCCCGAATCAATTAATAAAATTTGATGATATATATATGGTCCCTACCAATTACTCAGAAAGAGTTGTATGTGGTTGATAAAGTGTCAACAGAATTCTTGTTTTTCTGAAGAGATATAACAGAATTATTTGCTAATTGTATGTCTTACAGATGTTGATGATAAGCAATTGGTTAGTTTGCGAGAAGCGCAACTTTTATATAAGCTTTCAGATGAGGTATATCTTCAAAATAATTCTCTCGACATCATGGGTTATGCATGCAATGGTCCACACATGGAAATGCATTACTCATGTCACAAGGCTTGTTAGCATGGAAACTGCATTACTCACTCTTGGCCATTTTTTTTTCAGATTGCAGCTGATATGTTTAGAGAGTGGGCAAGGAAACAGGTGGAAGAAAATATTTCAGCTGCTCTTAACATCTTGAAGTCTAGGACAAGAGCAGCGTAAGGGTTCTTGAGTCATTCACTGAAGCATGTTATTAATTATTTTTGCTATTAGTTCTATATGGATATTACCTTATGTACTAAGTCTCTTTCATTAATGTTGAAAATCTGATAATATATTTTTCTTGATGAAATGTAATGAATTTTTTAGCCCTGCGTGTTTTTATGCGGTACTTGTAATTTTTTGGCTTTATTGATGATAGAATTCGGCTTTGAGTAGTAGTAGGTTAGAAAGAATTTTGAGAACCAGAAACCAAAAAAAAATGATAATCCTAAGTTTCGTTTTGTGCATGTTATTGAGAGATTTGCAATCATCTTATTTTAGTGACTAACACACTGGATGATGCAGGAGCCAAACAACAGGTGCCATTGAAGAGCTGGATAAGATTATTAGATTCAATGACTCGCTCATGTTGTTAAGCAAACATCCTGAAGTGAACCGATTTGCTCCAGGGATTGGGCCGGTTTCCTTAATTGGTAGAGATGATTCTGTTTCTGATTGTGGCTTTACATCAGTGCATATTTGTGTCCATAATCAATTTTCAGATGATGGCATCTTAGAGTATTTTTGATGTAGGTGGAGAGTATGATGGAGACAGAAAGATGGATGATCTCAAGATCTTATATAGAGCATATTGTGTTGATGCACTTTCAGGCAAGCGTCTAGAAGAAAACAAGGTAAGATTGATCACTGACTCAACGTTGATTTCTCATCATGAATAAAATGCAACCGGTACCTCTTTTTCTATATTATCTTGGTGGTGACATACATGTTGTGCATGAAGATATTTCTCATTGGATCTTTCTTCATTGGTATGATGGAAGATGAATTGTAAACACCTTGCTCTCTGACTGGCTTTAAAAGGCTGGGAATTCAATAAAAAAGAAACTCTCTCTCTCTCTCTCTATCTCTCTCTCCCCCCCCCTCCCCCTCCCCCTCTCCCTCTCCCTCTCCCTCTCCCTCTCCCTCTCCCTCTCCCTCAGTTTTAAAAGACCGACAATCGAGATCAGGTCGGTATAGTGAATAGGAGTAAATGGGCTCAACACAGAGACATGTTTAGCTAACTATGTAATGGGGAGGAGGAATCCATCACACATTTTGTGTTTCAAGTGTGATTATAATACAAAGGTGTAGATGTGGATTGGCTCTGTTTCGGGGAAGAGGTGCACTTTGGTAGCCCTCTCTAGAATTTGGAGTTAGGTGGAAGAAGAGAGCGGACAAAAGCAGGAAGCCAAAGTTTCCCATCATTCCTCAGGCTGTGAATTGAGCTAATTGGATGATGAGGAATGTGAATATTTTCATGGGAATGCCAGCCTGTATAGAGAATACTTGGGAAATCCATTACATCACCCCTAAGGATTGGGGAAATTCATTTAGGGGCTGAATCAGGTGACTACTGAGAGTAGGCAAGGGGGTGGGTGATCACGCAAGGCATTGGGGGGTTTGTATTATGGGAGTGTTGAGTGGGTCTCTTTTGTTTTTCTTCCCTTTTTTGGGAATTCTCATCTCTTCTGGCATTTTTTACTTTTTTGGTTTTTATTGAGGAGGTTGGAATGTTGGATTTGTCTCCATAACTCAATAAAATTCAGGTGTGTGTCTAAAACTGATAAGTACCCACACGGAAATGCATAATGCAAGATGCATTTGGGTTTATATATTATAGTTATTATCCGATTTTACACTTCAGTTCACAATCCTCCTAAGACATGTACTTTCTCATCCCAAATCCTTCTTTTCGGGCCTCCTAAGGCCAGGAATTCAAACTTTATCATAAGGAAACAAAAAGAGGGAAAAAAAGGAAAAAAAGGAAGGGAACAATAAAAGAATGCATATCAGATTGCACCTGCTATACACATTGATAAATTGAAACTTATGCAAATTGTATGATTCAATACGACCCATCTGGATCCTTGAGGGCCTGATCTGCTGTTGTGAGAGATTATCTTTTGTGCAGTGTTTTAAAAAGCTGAGGTGTAAGAGTTCCATTGAATTGCATGGAACATCTGATACCTGGGCTTGTTAGAATTCCTGTGTGAGTGATGGCCTCTCCAATCAATTATTTCACAACTGCAGTTCTTTACAAATGTTGTTAAAAAGTCTTGAAGTTCGGCACTCTCTGATGTAGGATGCATATAATTCTGTGCATTTGTTGTATGTTGATGATGTTTATTATATCTTGATTGGATTTCTTTCATTGGCGTGTGTGTATTATGTTTGATCTGATCCTCTTCCTTGTTTTATTCTTGCATTGTGCAGTGTGCTGCACTAAATCAATTGAAGAATATTTTTGGTCTGGGAAAACGTGAGGCTGAAGGTATATTGCTAGAGGTTACATCAAATGCCTATCGCAAACGACTTTCATTGGCTGTTTCTAGTGGTGAGCTGCAAGCTGCTGATAGTAAAGCAGCTTATCTTCAAAAGCTATGTGAAGATCTGCAGTTTGATCCCGAGAAAGCCAGTGGCATTCACAAAGGTACTTGGTCACCCATGTAATAATGCTCATCTGCTCCTCTGCATCTTCTTTGTTTCTGTCCTATCGGTTGCTCTTCTTTCCTTTTTCTAATCGTTATCTTGGCTGCCTTTGGGCTATATGCTCCTTGGTATTAATATCAACTGGAGGATACTCAACCTTTAATTACAAAAAGAAGAAAGAAATAAGAAAAAAAAAAACTAGTTAAGGAAATTTACCCAGGAAGGACTCTCTCTCTCTCTCTCTTTTAATTCTGGGCTTCTGAGCAAATCATCCAAATATTTCACTTGTTTACCCTCCCTGAATTAGATATTTATAGGCAAAGACTTCAGAAAGCTGTTGAAGATGGAGTGTTGGATGACGATGACAATGCTGCATTATTACGTTTAAGAGTTCTGCTCTGCATACCTCAGCAGACTGTTGAAGACGCACATGCTGATATATGTGGCCAATTGTTTGAAAAGGTGAGGTATACGGTATTCCAGATAATTCCTCAGATTTTCTGAAGTTGAACAGTTTACAACTCCCTAAGTATATAGACCAAATTTGTAATTACTCCCTTTCTGTGAGACTATTCTACCATTCTGGAGACCTGATTGGATATTGATTTTGATATGTTTCAGGTTGTAAAGGATGCAATTGCATCTGGTGTTGACGGGTATGATGCAGAAGCTAAAGCTGCTGTAAGGAAAGCATCCCAGGGCTTGCGCCTAAAACCTGAGGCTGCCATGGCTATTGCCAGCAAGGCAGTACGTAACTTAACCCAAGAATTGCATTCCATGTCTCTTATCTTGTTTCACCCAAGTGGGATTTTTTGTCATATCATCAAAAGATAAATTACAACCTCACAGCTTCCGTGTTCTTCTCTGTAGGTACGGATGGTGTTTGTGAACTACATAAAACGATCCAGAATGGCTGGAAACCGTGAGGAATCTGCAAGAGAACTGAAAAAAATGATAATATTTAACTCCTTGGTTGTCACTGAGTTGATAGCAGACATCAAGGGGGAACCTGTCGTGACAAATGTCGAACCAGCCAAGAAGGATTTGGAGCAATCTGAGGAAGAAGAGTGGGAATCTTTGCAAACACTAAGAAAGACGAGACCTAGTAAGGAACTTGAAGCCAAACTAGGGAAGCCTGGTCAGACAGAAATAACGCTAAAGGATGACCTGCCAGAGAGAGACAGGGCTGACCTATATAAAACTTATTTGCTCTTCTGCATATCCGGCGAGAAGACCGTGGTTCCATTTGGGGCACAGGTCACAATAAAAAAAGACAATTCAGAATATCTGTATCTGAACCAGTTGGGTGGAATGCTTGGCTTGACGAGCAAAGAAATAGTTGAGATCCACAGAGGCCTGGCTGAGCAGGCATTCATGAAACAGGCTGAGGTGATTCTTGCTGATGGGCAGTTGACTAAAGTGAAGGTTGAGCAGCTGAATGAGGTACAAAAGCAGCTTGGTCTTCCCGCAGAATACGCACAAAAAGTCATAAAGAACATAACATCAACAAAGATGGCTGCTGCAATTGAAACGGCCGTCAGTCGGGGAACAATCAGCATGGCTCAGATACGGCAATTGAAAGAAGCAAACGTGGAGGTGGACAACATGATTCCGGAACGCTTGCGTGAGAATCTTTACAAGAAGACGGTGGATGAGATACTCTCATCCGGAACTGGAGATTTTGATGATGAGGAAGTTTATGAGAAGATTCCGGCTGACTTGAGCATAGATGCAGAGAAAGCGAAAGGAGTGGTGCATGAACTTGCTCAAGAAAGATTGTCGAATTCACTGGTTCAGGCTGTGTCTTTGCTGAGGCAGAAAAACCGGGAAGGAGTGGTACGGAACCTCAAACTTCCTCCCTTTTTTTATACAATTACGCGCACTGCTGAACCTAATCTTGTCAAAATAGTTAAATGCTTTAAAAGATTATTGGAAATTATCAAAACTGATGTGTACTTGAGAGTTTAAAAGCCTCTAAAAACAAAGTCAGTCGGCTGCATTTGGCAAAAGGTTTAAACATGTTTCCAAGTGTCCCCAGTGATCTCAGCTATTGATGAAAGCAGAAAACAACATTTAGTTAGAAAAAAAAAACCTTTCAAAAATCTAACGAAAAGTATTCTTCCTGGAAAATAATTTTCAAAAGCTGTTTAAAGTAAAAAGGCTGTTTTTCAAACTCATTTCCAAATGCTACCGAAAATTTATCACCCTTGGTTGCATGGCAGGCTGCTGACCAGTTTGTGTGTTTTACAGGTATCCTCCCTCAATAACATGCTCGCCTGTGACAAGGCTGTCACAGCCGCCGAACCCTTATCTTGGTCATTACCCGAGGAGCTATCGGATTTGTACTGCCTCTATCTGAAGAGCATCCCAAAGCCGGAGAAGCTCTCCCGACTTCAGTATCTGCTTGGAATCGACGATTCAGCTGCATCTGCCCTTAGAGATGCAGCAGAGAGAGGTGAAGTTCTTGCTTCTTCGGCAGTGGAAGAGAATGATGCTTTCGATTTTTAGGTAAACGAGTCCAGATTTTCTTTATTTCTTTGCAATTAATTCTTAATATGACTGTCTTCTTGTCGGATTAAGCATATATTTTTTTGTTGTTGGTGTGATTAAGTGCTGAGTGATAGTTTCACCTTGCTATGTTGTGATTCTGGAAAATGATTCTAGATGCAGAACCAATAATTTTGAGGAATATGAGAAGAGAAGCTTTCATTAGTGTAGTAGTATTTGTCATGTTTAGGTGATTTTGAGAAATATGAGGAAATATGAGAAGAGAAACAAATGCTTTTCGTGAGAACCTAATTTAAAAATCCCTAAATAGGGATTTTTAGTTTTAAGTCCCCGTAAACTATAGGATTTAGTCATCGATCCATCACTTCTTCATATTTAGGTTTTAGTCATTACATTTAAATGATAATTTAGGAATAGGTTCATCCCAGAGACTAAAAAGAAAATTAAATAATTTAGAATAAGTCCCTATCAGGGATTAAAAATGAACATATCATTTAAATGTAGGGATTAAAACTTAAATATGAAGAAGTGAGGGATCAATAGCTAAATCTTATAGTGTACGGGAACTTAAAACTAAAAATCTCTAATGCCCCGTTTGGAAGCGGAATAGGCGGGTATAAGGGTACTATAAGGGTGATATAAGAATGGATAAGGAAAATTGTTGTTTGTTTGCATAGTATAACTTGTTATTACTAAGCCAGTTTAAACGAGTATAAGAGAGTATAACAATTTTAAGTAACTCTTAGGATAAGTTCTACTCACTTTATCTATTCTCATGGGTCCACATGTCAAATCAATTTTTTACATCTTATCACATCAAATCACCTATGAACACTTCTTATACATCAAAGGGCCTACATGTCAAATCAATTTGTTTAACACTTTATTTATATTTTATTCTTTATCAATCAAACAACTCAACATTTATTCTTACGTTTTTCATTGAGAATGAAAAAAAACACAACCAAACAGAAAACCTCTCATTAATGTAGATTTGTTATATATACCGGCATAATTATCTATTCAGAATAATTCAATTCTACTATCCAAACGGGGACTAAATAAATAACCAGTGAGTTGATGATTTAAGCGAAGTTGGATTTTGATGTATTTTTAATCAAAGTTTGGGTTGTTTTTATAATTTTGTGCAGCTGCTTAGACGAAACTATGTTAGATTGTCATATTGAATATGTGAACCAGTCAGCTTATTTGGTAATTCTTGGTGACACGGAATTTTGAATTGCAAGTGATGGAATTTGACATCCTAGAAGACATTTCATAAGGTCTGAAGAATCTATGATTTACATGATTAAAAAGAAATAAATAAATAAAGATAATACTATTCAAAACCAACTTCAAGTATTTGGTCAACAGATATAATTATTTGTGTTCATTTATATCAATAATCAATCTTCTCTTAATTAACACGCATACTGAAAGTCACATGCATGATCACGAAGTATTGAATGTGTACATTAATAAATCATACGGGATTAGTATTGTAAAAATATTAAATTAATTAAACTATGTTTTAGATATATTCTATTATTATACTATGCAAAATGCAAAAAGATCACGCGTTGGGTGAGATCAATCATGAAAATATGATAAATCATCTAAATCAATATACACGTATTCCGGACCATCAAAATGTCAACAGTTATACAGGAAGAGCTGCACATATACAAAATGGGTGAAAGGAGAGCAACAGATGGAAAATAAAACCAATAAAAATAAAGGACGGAGAATAGCCTAACAAATCTTTCTATTATTGTATATTACTTAGCTATCAGATCTCTTAATCATGAGATTCATTAGTAGTTGGATCTCTTTATCCTGATATTATAACTAGCCAGATTTTCTTCTCTGGATGTACCTAAATAGTGTTGATAATATAAATGAGAAATCAAATCATATTGTTACTACATTTTCCAACAACTTGCAAGTTTAATTTGTTTCAAGGGCTTGACATGTAACTATCAAATGTTCATTTGTCTATGGAATTAGTCAATTCACACGTTATGAAATTATTATATAATAATCTTTATTTCAAGGGCTTGACTTGTCCAAGCAGACGTCTTCTAAAGATACCTAAAATTAATTAAACCTTATATAATATATATTCTCAATACATGGTCTTCCCTAGTATTATCCATTAAAATATAATAATAGAAACTTCTTTATAGATTTTTCGTTGCACCATCTCTTGAAAGAAACAACAATAGTAACACAAATCTGATGGAGTCAACAAATGTTTTAATGCAAAGCATGACTTACACTCGAAGAAAATCATGACCAAATCAATAACCCTAATAGTCTGCACCTCAACAACTTCATGAATTGGTCACCATTTGTAGAATTCTTTTGATCAAGTTCTATCTATATAAATCCATTGAAAGTTTGAAACAACATACAATCTAAAATATACTACTCTCTCTTGCAATGGCAACCAAAAAGACTCTCCTTTTGTGCTTCACAGTCTTGTTCACCATCATAAACCCTACAGTACTACAAGCTCAGTTATGCCCAGATTTCTACGACCAAATCTGTCCTCAAGCTTTGCCCACCATCAAAGCCGTCGTCGAGAGGGCGATCGAGCGCGAGCCTCGGATGGGAGCGTCGTTACTCCGCCTGCATTTCCATGACTGCTTCGTTAACGTAAAATCATTATAACTTTATTTTGTTCAATTAGAGATTTCTTAGTTGAGAATTAGAGGTAATTTTGCTTTTGCTTATAGGGTTGTGACGGATCAGTGTTGTTGGACGACACAGCGACGTTCACGGGGGAGAAGACGGCGCTCCCCAACAACCACTCAGCCAGGGGTTTTGAAGTGATTGATGAGATCAAGGAGGCGGTGAATCAGGCGTGCCGTGGGAACGTTGTCTCTTGTGCTGATATTGTCGCTATAGCTGCTCGTGATTCTGTTGCGACGGTCAGTAATAATATTTTAAAAACTGAATTGTTCATTAATGAATTGAAAATATGAATGGGTTGAGGATCACTGATTCAATAGCTGGGTTAAATAGATTTAAATAGTAACGTTTTTATAATATAAGGAATATATTAATAATTATTATTGTTAAATAAAAATTTACCAAAAATATAAAATAATTTAGAAATTTTTTATGTGATTGGTCTCTACCGTTATTTATAATATCGAATTTTAGACCGGGTCAAAATTCAACTGGTTCAATCGACTGGGTCTGAGTCAGGTGTCTATGTTTATATGTAAACCACAATTAACAACGTATTGGACATATAGCAGCACAGATTATCGTTTGTAAAATAAAATAAAAATTCAATTGGTGACGCTACAGTCTTTAATTAATAGGTCCAGTTCACACTTTGTTTTAAAATAGTTATTCCAAACTGAACCATTTCAGTAATGATCAGTCTTCAATAATTATATTGGAGAGTGATTTGTGATAAAAATCATTAAAAAGTTATTACAAGCTCACATGTTAACATAGTAACAAAGTATATATTTTGATAGGTTAGCGGTCATACATACTTTTGTTCATCTAATTATGCATTTAATACATTCAAAAATCTATTTATATAATTATTTAGTTTGAATGATTTATCATATATTTCATAATTTAAAAATTAAAAGCTCATTAAATTAATTTATATTTTCAATGCTACATTCAGACCCACCAAATAATTATTTTGCATGTATATCATGGTAATGACAAGATAAATATTAAAAATGGTTTAATACATAATCAAACAATAATCAAATATTTGTCATAGACGAACTTTGTCACTGTAATACTAAACATGTGAAATTCTGATCACAGTTAGGAGGCCCAGCTTACCCAGTGTTACTTGGAAGAAAAGACTCAAGAACAGCGAGCAGGGATGCGGCGAACGCCAACATCCCCTCCCCAATATCCTCCGACATCTCCACTCTGGTCTCCAGGTTCCAGTCCCGGAATCTAACCCTACAAGACCTCGTAGTCCTCTCCGGCGCCCACACCATCGGATTTGCGCAATGCAAGTTCTTTCGCAACCGCACCTACAATGAAGCGAACATAGACCCCTACTTTGCAGGGACGCTCCGATCGCTGTGTCCAACAACGGGAGGGGACCAGAACCTCGGCCCGTTGGACGGGTCTCCGACGAGGTTCGACACGGGCTACTTCAAGGGGCTGCTGCAGCAGAAGGGGCTGCTACACACTGATCAGGTGCTCTTCAAAGGAGATGGAAGTGTGAGTGATGGACTTGTTAGGTACTACAGTGAGAATTTGGAGGCTTTTTGGGTGGACTTTGGGGTTTCCATGATTAAAATGGGGAATCTGAGGCCACCAGAAGGCAGTGAAGGGGAGGTGCGCATGAATTGTAGGAGAGTGAACTGAGGATATATTGTTTGTGTTCATCATGTAATTGATTATTGGCTTGGGTGTTGTCTTTTTATTGTTATGTATTGAACTTCATTTTTTTTTTCACTTGTTTGTAATACATTTATGATTTGTGATTAATAAATTAAAGTACATGCTTGTTCACATTTCATGTTTACTAATGGGCATCAAAGTGGATGGTTCCATCGACAATCGTCTATGAATTTAAATTATTCACCAAGAATATGCATTTTTTTCATAAATATTTATTAAAAAAATTTACATTTTAGTATCGCCTGTGCTGATTCACCAAAGTTTATATATAAACCACTTTGATAAACCTTATGTCTGTTATGATGGTGTTTCATGTCTACTATTTTCAATCTGATTGTGGTGATGAAGGCATTGTATTTGTTTTTGGTTTTTTTGGGTGGATCCTCTTATTGTCAGATTGGTTGGATGCCTTTCTGGACATTCGTTTGAGATAATTTTCAGGTTCCTTTCATTAATATTTGGAAATGCTGGTTTTCCATAAAGCACTCTTTCCCACTACTTGAAACAATGGTTGTTGTTCCATCCACCAAAAAAGCCATTCTTCTGATTCCAAAAAAAAAAAGTCAACCAAGACAAACTCAATGTAAAGAGTTGTGTGGTTGCTCTGACTTTGGTTTTCAATGCGCGCACACACAACATAAAGTAGAAAAAAAGGGTTCTTACTATAGGGATTGATTTTCTAAACCTTGAAACAGATCCTATGAACCAAAATAGGAGCCCACCCAGTGATGGATTTAAGCTTCTTCTCTCAATCCCACAAAGATCCGTTGCAGATAAACACCCACACACTGAAATCATAAAAAAGACTCGATTTTGATCCACACAGATCTCATAACAGAAGAACCCATTGGTAAACAAAAAATGAGAATATATAAAACAAATATTACAGGCATTTGGCCTGAATTCTACAAACATTCAATTAGCAATTAACAACAGAAATTACACCTCAACCATTACAACTATAAACTCCCATGTTTTACAGAATATATCCAATATATCCAGCTTCTTGTGTCCTCAATTTTTTCTTCATCACAACCTGGGTTCAATTGTGTTAATCGACTTGAAAAATATTTAAAATCAGTTCGCTGAGGAAACCACCACCTGGTTCATGATTCCAATATGTCAAAAAAAAAAAAAAAAAAAAAAAATTTAAAACAAAAATCTAGCCAAGAATATATAATATGCAGGACATTGAAAAATTCTAGCCCTGTTTGATTTGGGCATTCATCATGAATTGTTTATATTGCACATAGCTTACATTGCATTACTAGTTTCATGAATTTTTCTAAATCATATATAAACATTGTTTGGTATGTGACTTGTAACAACCCCAAACTCACGACTCCGTTTTGAAGCGCGAAGTCCGGTTGCGTTACTTTAAATCTTCGAATCTCAGAGTTCTTTTTTTTTCTTTTCTTTTATCCAGTTATATAATAAAATAATGCTAAAATAAATTTCATTATTGAGAATAATAAAACATCAAATATTCCACAATACTCCCAATTTGATCTGGATATAACTTATACAAAAATACACAACTTGATACAAATATGGTTACTAGGGAGATGAGTCTACATGCCAAAGAAATGGTCAACACCTTCTACATGAGTCTAATGCTTCGAAATCATTATACGAGCTTCAATCTCCAATGCCTTAACGAAATCAACGACCATCAACAACTAATCTGGAAGGTTGAAAAAATGAGGGGTGAGCTACCACACGCTCAGTGAATGGACATTGGCGTCCCGATAATAAAATATTTCAAAATAATAATCTTTAATAATATATTGTAAGAAAAAAATTTGCAAGATACAATAAAAATGATATTTGCAAATACAATTTTTTACCAATAAACCATAACTTAAACAAAGCCTCATATCAAAATGCATGGTCTCAAAAATAACTGTCAATACTCATGATGCTTATGATTGCAACGGACACGCATGCCCGCTTTCTACGACACCTAGCCGCAGAGATTTCACTTTGAAAAAAGGGCCACGTAGACATAGCCACCTAGATCTGGGTCAAAATTTATACCGCAGCCACCTAGACTGAGCCACCTAGACGATTTAATGCATACACAATCAAAACTACTTATTCTTTTAAGTATACAGCATGCAACAATTTTTCATAAATCTCATAATTTCCAATGCATATGATATATCCAAAATATCAACCTATATGATGATAACATGCTCATATGCTTCATACAAGATAGATTTCATAATCGTAAAAATAACATGATGTCAAAATATATACATATATTATGATTTTCAAATAATATAGAGACATCCACTCACCTCCAGTCCACGCAATACAAATCGATACATGTGCATGAACGCTACACACTCGCACATTGATAACCTAGCATAACAATTATGAAATAATAATTCAGAAACAATTTAATCACGACCCAAACAACTAACAACCAACTTATAACAACACTACGCCCAATAATCTCAAAAGCCCATACCTAATGGACCTACAATCCGCAACTCACTTCAAAGGCCTAACAAAAATCCCAACTCCGAATAAATATCAAAATATTCGTATACTCACAATGATCCGATAATCAATATCTATTTATTTCATAAGACCCATATAATCGATCAATCATTGAATAAATATTTAAAGAAATCTAATAAGACTCAACTATAAATCCAATGATCGAATAACTCAATCCAATCAATTTACATCTCAATAGCAGTAGTATCCAATTAATATTCATTAATCCCACTAAACTAAATTATCGATTTAAGATCCAATTTAAGTTGCCAAGATCAATAAAATCATCAAAACCCACAATCAACTTATACTTCATTAAACATCAATTGGGATCCCTTTAATCTAAAATTCATCAAACTTGTTCATCAAGATAAATATTGAATGCTAAGAAAGAGCACTGAAATATTTCAAAACTCATAACTTTCTACCTGTAACTCCGAATTGGACAATTCATGATTCGTTGGAAAGCTCTTTTCAAAACCTATTTCTGTTTGTCAAATACATTTTTCCCAGAAACGACTCTGTCATAGTAAAATATACGATTTACGTCCAAGCATAAAATCAACCCGAAAATAGCCATTAAATCCCCAAAACTAATAAATCTAATTTGATTTTAAGAATTCCTTTGAGATCCATTAAAATCAATATCAAATAATCATCAAATTAAATCAATCAAACCCTAACCCTAATCCATCAAACTTCTTCCCCGAACAATTATTTGACGTAATCATATCCTAACAAAAATAAATTAAAACTAACAAAATCAATAGGGAATGATATCTCACCTTAGTTCCGGTTACACCACCCACCATCTTCATCTAGAGTTAGGTCATCACCACCCTTCACACCTTCTGAAATTTGGATGAAAGCCTTAACCCAATCATTTTATTTAAAAGGGTTTACCAAAATTATAAAACGACCCCTGAAGTGTTTCCCATTCACAATGAGGTCCCTATCCAATTTACAAACAGATCCCTATCTGATTATAAATAGATCCCTAAAGGCTATTAAAAGGTATTCTGGATTCGCAACTAGATCCCTGGGCCCAATAACTTAACACAAAATCCTAAAAACATAACTTCCCGAACTCCGAATCTCACTAAATTTCAACCAAAGTATCTTGACACTATAAAGATCTATTGAAAAATATAAAATAAATATTTAAAAATCAATTTATAATTATCATAATTATAAATCAAATTGGACACATTTGGGCCCACCGCCAAATCTAAGAAATGAAACATAAAAATCAAATTTAAAATTTCCATTATATATTTAAAATAAATATATAAGGCCGAAAAATACCGAAACGTTACATGACTCCAGTGAAATGCAATAAAACTCCCCTTGTGAATTTACATCTTCAAAAAAATCTCATATAAATATCAACCTTGTATGCATCCAATGATGCTTTCTATGACAATAATCAGTAAGATAATCAGGTAAGATCCATATCAGATTATATCATGTGTAATTGCTTAATTCTATTGACAATAACGGATCTATGAGACTTGAACCAACTCTACCTAGGCACAGAACTGGAGCACGTCGGATCTTAAATCAGGCCTAATAATTACACAAGATGTGGCTTAATCACAATAAAACACACTCAACACATAAAAATGATTAATTCCTACTGTATCAAGAATTTCCCCCCATTAAATTCAACCAAAAAATCCATTCAAAGTCACCCATTCACCTATTTGGCTATTTCATAAAAAAATCTCCCATTTCTATTAAGGCACACTTAAATGCTAAATGTGATTGCATTAAGCCCTAAACTATCTAAGGTATCATCTAAATGTATTGTCTATGAAGCTCATTTTCTTCTTGGAAGCTTTTTCCATCTCTTGTCACCCAAGTTATTCATATACAAATCTAAAACAGAAAGAACAAACCCTCAATTTGAATACAAAAAATGAATAAATAAAAAACTTACAAATTTAAAAAAAAGGGAACAAACCCTAGAGGCTTCGATGAACACTCAAAAGCATCATTCACCCTAAAGAACTACATACATATAGAGATTTCAAAATAAAAACATATAAAGTTCTAAAACCCTAGATTTTTGAGAGGGGAGGGGGGGGGGGGTGTGTTTCTTACCTCACAATATGAGAGGGTGTTGCAGAGGGTGGTGGATGGAGACGAGAGAGAGGGGCAGCAGGGGGAGGTTGAGGACAAAGAAAGGACGTTTTTTTTCTTTCGATTTAGACGAAAAAGGGACACGGAGATGGTGAAATCGAGAGGAAGACAAAAGATTTTTAGGGATTTTTTATTTGATGGTAACCGGTAGCAACCGGTGGTCCTTTATTTGAGTGAGTTGATCTCCACCGTGAGATCTAAGAATCCCAGATCGGACGACTGACATTTAATCCACATGTGCCACACCATCTCATGCAATCAGTTCTTAACATATATATATATATATATATATATATATATATATATATATATATATATATATATATATATATATAGAGGAGTGATTAGGTGTGGGTCGTGCGGTCGTGTGGCGTCGACCACGGGCCGTCGATCACGGGTCCATCGCGGGTCCATCGCATCAGACGGTCGGGGGCGATTCATCTCGACTGTTGGATGCAATGGACCCGCGATCGGACGACTCACGTCGGATCCGCACGACCGCACGACCGGCACGCTATCACTCGCGTATATATATATATATATATATATATATATATATATATATATATATATATACAGGGGGTTTCAGGGACGGACGTCCGCTTTTTAATTTTTGCGGACGTCGTTACGACCGTCCGATCGCGCGAGATCGGACGGTCGTAAAAAAAATAAAAAAATAAAAGAAAAGAGACGACTTATTCGGATCACGACGTCCTTTCATGATTGAATTTGCGGACGTCGTCACGACCGTCCGATCTCGCGCGATCGGACGGTCGTGATATCCTGCATGTAAAAAAAAAAAAAAGAATAATGAATCACGACATAAGTCGTGATGAACATGTGCTGACGACCGTCCGATCGCGCGAGATCGGACACCCCTCTCAAAAAAAATTTAAAAAACCAAAATGTACTCGTAACACCCCTCTCAATACCCTCTCTCCTCTCATCTTTAACTCTAGATCCCCAAATCGGCTGCAACCCCGACGACCACCCGTCGACCGCACGCGTCCCCGGCCATCCACCGCGACCAACTTCACCCCTATTCAAGTTCCTCTTTCTCTCTCTATTATTTGGGTTTTGTGAATGATTTATATTTTGGGGTTCATTTCATGATTCTCTATTTTGATTGATGATGAGCACGGTGTGATTACGAGTTTGATCCATTGAAAGATCAGTTTGTGATGATTAGACAGGTGTTTTTTTTTATTGGGTTTGAAGGATTTTCAGTCAATATTTTCCTTTGCATATAAAAATTTACTCTTTTTTATGTGTTAAGAGTTTTCATTGATATCATGATTTGGTGTGTAATTCATGTGACATGTTAAATTAGTTATGCATGGATCCTTTTTGTGGTTGTTGATGTAGGAAACTGAATTGGAATCTACATTTTGTGAATGTTGTGTGTTAGAATTTAGTTTGCTGTTCTGTTCATTTGCAGCTGTTTCTTTGCTTATTTATTTTTGATTTTTTATGTTGGAACATGATCAATGGTTAATAATTTGAATGAATATGTTTAATTAAATGGGGGTAGATATTCAAAATTTTAAAGAGATGTCATTTAAGAAAGAATGCATTTGATTTAATTCATTTATGGACATTCCATCTCATACACCAAGTAAGGTATCAGGAATGAATTTTTTCTATGAAACAAAAGGGTTTTGGAATACAAATCCTCTCGGATGCCATGTATATGCTGCACTTTCCCTGCGGAGTTGTGATTGTTTTGAATTATTTGCATAGCCATGTATTCCAGCATATTCAAAACCCCCTTTCTTTACTAACAGGGATATTTAAAATCCCCAATATATGTGATAAGCATGTTTGAAGACCTAACCAAAGTAGTTTTTTCTATGACAGATATGGAGAATTTTGACATTGAAATAGGAAGTGCAGTAACTCAACAAGTGGAACACAATGATTCGAACGATGATGATGATGTTTTATACACTCCTCAAGTAGGAGAAGAATTGAAACCTAGAAGAGGTCAAGAATTTGAAGCACTAGCAGATGTTCATGAGTTCTACAATAAATATGCAAAAGAAGCAGGGTTTAGTGTTCGAATTCATTCTAGTAGGAAGGGAAGGACCGATGAGATCTTGAGGAAGGAATATGTATGCTATAAACAAGGGAAGTGTTCGAAGGAAGCAACAAATGAAAATAAAAGGCGTAGAGGATTAACCAAAGAGGACTGTAAGGCAAAATTAGTTGCTGTGAAGTCTAAGTCAAACAATTATGTGGTGAGCATTTTGTTGAGGGTCACAACCATCCATTGGCAACCCCACGAAAAGTGCATTTGTTAAGATCTCATCGTAGTGTGTCCACTATTTAAAAAAATTTAACCCAACAGTTAAGTGCAGTCAATGTACCAACACATCAACAATTTAGCATTCTTGCAATGCAAGCAGTGTGTCTGAATAAGTCGTCTCTCTTTTATTTTATTTATTTATTTATTTTTTTTGACGACCGTCCGATCTCGTGCGATCGGACGGTCGTAACGACGTCCGCAAAAATTAAAAAGCGGACGTCCGTCCCTGAACCCCATGTATATATATATATATAGGTTAAGCAGCGGATGGGTTTTCCGGACATATATATATATTATTTTGAGTTTTCATTCAATTTTCTTATGATTTTTAGTATCTGTTGGTAATATAAATTTTATTAAAGGTTAGTTTGATATATATCTCGTTGAGGAGGAATCCAATTTTTCTTGATTTTAAACGAGAAATGAATTGTCTCCAGTAGTCATAGCATAACGGTTCAGGGCTTGTTCTAGTTAAATAAGAGGTCTTGGGTTCGAGTCTTGACGTTGACTTACCCACCTGTTTGTTGGTGATTATTCGAAAGAATTTTTCGTGGGATCGAGGCAAATAGACAGAGATAGCTTTCCTAGCTCGACTATACGATTAACCACGGTAGTCTCTCCTATATAAAAAAAAAAAAAACAACAACAATGGTTGAGATTTTGGCTAATGTCACACCATGAATAACCACGCATAATGAAAAATTTTAAACACCCGGGTGCTTCAATAGAGAAGGGATACGAAATTGATCATAAAGATTTTTACAAAAAACAATGTGAATTAATAGTATATCCTTAAGTGAATTTTACAAAACAATCCCTAATTTTTTCTTTTTTTTTTTGGTTATAATACACTTTCTTTTGTGATCACGTGCATCACACATCATTTTGTGATCCATACAAAAAATACATTGAATATATAGTTTACAAATTACAAAACATTTAAATTGAGTGTTGTATTTCGAAATCTCCTTATGTTCTTAGCTAGTTTACTTGTTTGTTTTAAAATTTCTCTATATCTCTCACCTTCTTTAATGTTGTGTTTCAAAATTTTCAATAAAATCGTGGTAACAACATCTATCTATTTTTCAAAAAAATAAAACATTTAAATTCAAAATTAGAGTCCCTGTTTGGTCAGGCACTGAAAGGTAGGCTCTAACCACCTCTTCTGCAACTGAACAATCAATGAAGAAACCCAAGCTCATGTCTCTGTTTAATTTATTGTCTCTACATGATTCACATGTAAACATTTCTTGATATTTGCCAAATCTTTTGTAAGGGCTTTCATACTACTGGTTCGCAATCTGTTTCTTGCACGACTTTGAAAATGCCTGACCTTGTTATTTGAAAATGAATTTTCAAAAAAAAATTTCATTTAAAAACCTTTTGAAATTAATCTTTCAAAAAACATACTTTTATTATATTCATAAAAAAATATTTTTCATAATTAAAAGCTATATATTTACTTTTTATAAAAGTTAAATATCACATTATTACTTGGGCATTTGCTAATAAATTTGAATTAAATATGATCCGTTCATACGTAGAATCTCAAAATTATTTATGTATAAAAAAACCATATATATATATTTCAATCCTGTTATTGTTTGTGGGATGACATGTGTCAACTCTTTATTCGAAATTTTTTTTTGTGCTTGGTAAGTTGGGTATATCATTCATCAATTAAAATGTACAAGGTACAAAGGGGGAGTGAAAGCAAAAGAAACAAAAGGTGCTGGTAACAAAGAGTTGACCAGACATTTAGTGTAGAAAGAAAGGCCACATGTGAGTGTAGTTCCAGATAACACAAAATGTTACGTTTGGGGGAGAAATAGACCCAGCACAAAATGTTATTTGAGACTTATGAAAACTAATGGGAGTTAATCGGGATGGATCTTCTGTTTATTTTTTTGTGCTTGGATCATGTTTGATTTTCAATATAAGGATGTCACATCAACATGATTAAAATCAGACGGTGAAGAAACGATAAGAATTAACAAGTTTTAACTCTAAATTCATCAAATGAAATATAGACCATACATTTTTCACGATAAAATCCAAACACAAATGAAAAAAGACAAGCAGAAAATCCAAATCAGGAGTCAATCCCATGTCTAAGTTTCATCAAAATTAAACACACGAAACAAATCCATTATATTATCATATACGATAACAACATATAATTATCACATATTATCATCCACTGTTGACACACACACACACACTCTTTTATAGTTTTATTTAAAAGCGTCTCTCACATACTTAAACAACAATCACAACAAACAAAACCATGCACACACAATGGTCAGTTCACTTTCCTACAATCCATGCGTATCTCCACTTTAGTTCCCTCAGCCGGACTCAGGTTCCCCATCTTAACCATCGAAACCCCAAAGCCTGCCAAAAACGCTTTTGGATTCTCACTGAAGTACCTAACAAGTCCTTCACTCGCGCTTTTATCTCCCTTGAACAGCTGCTGATCCGAGTGAAGCAGCCCCTTCTGTTGCAGCAACCCATCATAATACACTGTATCGAACTTCGTCGTCGATCCGTCCAAAGGCGCAAGCGTTGTGTCCCCTCCGGACGGCGGGCAAATCGAACGTAGGGACTCAGCGAAGTGGGGGTCTATGTTGGTCTCGTTGTAGGCGCGGTTGCGGAAGAAGGTGCACTGGGCGAAGCCGATGGTGTGGGCGCCGGAGAGGATGACGAGGTCGTCGAGGGATAGGCCGTGGGACTGGAAATTGGAGAGGAGGCCGGAGAAGTCTAAAAATGGGGAGGGGATGTTGTTGTTGGCCGCGTCTTTGCTTGCTGTTCTTGAGTCCTTTCTCCCTACTAACACTTCATAAGATTGGCCTCCTAACTATAGACATTAAGAAGAGTTTGTGAACATACACCTTATTAGTATATTGTCATGGTTTTGGGTCAAATGCTTATAACTAGATGGTAGTGTGGTTGTATGTGATCTTGTCCTAATTCAAACTTTGTGATAAAAACTCTGTATATATGACATGTTCAGCATGTGATGGTATCACAAGTCAATCTCATATTGGAGACTAATAAAACATTATATAATTAAGCATTCACTGGATCTCATCATTTTCTGGTGGTTCTAGATGCATGTAAATGTGAGTGTACTAACCATAGCGACTGAATCATGAGTTGCAACAACAAAAGTATTAACACAAGACAACCTTCTTGTAGCTGTAACTTAGATTGTAGTGTTTTTGGATGTGATCAAGTCTTGATTGGATAATAGGAGACTGGCTTGTGATAATAACTATCAATATCGCACAAGATTGACTTGGGATGTTATCACAAGTCAATCTTGCATTTTGGAGACTAAGCAAGCATGATGAAATTAAGTCTAATTGGATCTCATCATTTATGGTGGTTGTATATACGTGAGTACTAACCAGAACGATTGAATCACGAGCTGCAACAGCGAGAATATCAGCACAGGAGACGACGTTCCCGTAACACACCTGGTTCACGGCCGCCTTGATCTCATCGACCACTTCAAAACCCCTCGCTGACTTGAAGTTGGGGCCCGCCGTCTTCTCCCCCGTGAACGTGTCTGTGTCATCCAACAATAGAGAGCCATCGCACCCCTAAAAGGTGAAAATAAAAAAGCCTTAATTAGTTTTCTTAAAAAGGAGAGATAATTGAGGTTTATGATGTAGAGAACTTGTAATTTACATTGACGAAGCAGTCATGGAAATGTAGACGCAGCAACGACGCGCCCATACGCGCTTCGCGCTTGATCGCCTTCTCAACGATGGATCTAATGGTGGGTAAAGCCTGAGGACAGATGTGATCATAAAAATTGGGGCTCAAGTTAGCGAACGCTGGGACTGCGATGGCGAAGAAGGCTAAGAAGCACACAAAGAGTGCTTGTTTAGCCGCCATTGCTAGTGAATTGTGAGTGATCTTTGGAGGTGAAGAGAATGGTTTGTTGAAGGGGGGATTTATATAGATAGTTGATGAAGGCTTAATATCCAAATAGTTCATTGTAGTGACTTTGTCATGTAACATTTCTTTTTGTGTGTGTATGTCATGAACGTGTTGAACTAGTCCTTTTTGGGTTCTGAAATGATCGAGTCCTGATGTCTTCCAATATAAGTTATCCCCAGCATTCAAATATCAGCTGACCCTATCTTAGATTTTGTCGAAATACTTTAATGAGATTTGAACTGCTCCGACCTATCGTTACATGTTAGTATATACTATGTATAATCTGGGAACTGCTCCGAAATCGATCTGTTGTTACTTATGGCATTTCACTAGAAAGTCAAGAAGGAACCCCAATGGGATCGTGGATATCGAGAATTTTGTGTATGCTAATATATTATAATTAGGAATCGTCATGCAGATGATATAAATTTATTTAAAATGAACATTATTGATTTCGTAAATCTCAACTAAAATGAGAGCATTTACATTAAGATTTGTTTTGTGTTGCTTGCATGATGCTTTCTTGTTACCCAAGAGTGTGATTGTCATACTGAGGGTCCAGACGATGGATCTTTATTGGAAAGAGTTCCAGCTGGTGAATCGAATTCTCTGGTTGCGTTTTCATGTCCCGTGTTGTTTATGTGTTGGATTTTGTCTTACATTTCGGTTTCTGGATCATTTAGAAAATGAACTATAGCAACATAAAAACCATGATCAAAATATTATTTGTTAGTATGTGGACCAATTCAAAGACAAGGTTAGATAGCTATGGGAGAAGGGGGCAACACGCACTAAAAAAATAAAACAAAGAATATTTCATTAGTTTGTGCACAGGTAATTTAATTTTCACGTGTAATAGTGATGTTGTATGGTCATGCAGGTTATATATACACATTCCTTTATGAGTTAGATTTTTTTCATATACAACTCTAGCATTTGAGAAGAAGAACTAAATTTGTAGCATCATCACACAGTCATTGTATTTTGCTTTTCACTTTCTCTAGATTGATTCAAGACAGAAATTTTTCAACAATATGATAGTGGTTATTGTTACTGCATAGGCCGCCTGAGACTTTAGTGCCCCACTTTCCAGTGCATGACCGCATGAAAGAGCCTCATTTTACCTATGCTACACATCTTGTATATTTATTTGGCTATTCATATATAGACGATTTTAAAGTTTACCTAAATAAATGAATAGTATATAAATAATTGTTTACATTATCATTAGTCTCGTTTTCGTTTCTCAAGAAATAAAAACCATTGTGAACTGTCAATTTGATCAAGTCCGCAGATGATTCCTTTTAGATAGTTATTTATACTATAAAAATGCATGCTTGGTGCAATGAAAACTATGGAATTATATGAAACTCATGAACTGCCTCTTTTTTTTTTATGAATATGTAAGTTTCCATTCATTATAGAACATACTATTTAACTTAGGCTGCAAACAACTCCGATGACTTTTAATGTTTAGTGATGTATGCTTGGACAAGTCAAAACCTTTGCAAGATCATGCATTAATCCACAATTTTCTTTAAATGTGCAGTGGTTCAACCGATTAGTAAACAAATTTTTTTTTTTTGAGTTGCATTAATAGTTGTGGTTTGGTTTGAATCATTGTTAATTACATGAAACAAAATTGTTAATGTAATCCACCAGAACCCTTGTACTAATTTTTTTTTATTACACTTAAATCCATAAAGATAAAAACTCAGTCTCAAAAAAAAAAAAAAAAAAAAATTGATTCTACATTTGTTCACACACTTTTGGCCCATCTTGTAACAACTATTGATTTTGGTTATAAAATTGACTACCAATCTTTAAATTAAAAAAAAATTCTGAAACGGTAAAGACAGTCATAATGATAATTCTTGAAATATATTAAAATTAAAATAAATTTAATTAATATCCAAAAAAACTGAAATAAGAGTATTAGATCCTAAGAATGTAAAACGCTAAAACTCAATTGAAGTTTAATTTTGTTTTATTACTTCAAGAATTCTAACATCATGTCATACGTCACTTTTTTTTATACCAACCAAAAAAATAAAAAAATATATCCCATGAATACAATGTAACCCATCCATGCCACACGCACCCTTCTCGTTAAAAGAATCTGAGTTGAATAAAACTGGAATTAAATTCCCTATAAAAAATAATGATATCCCATTCGTGTCTGCCCCATTTGGGAAGCGGAATAGGCAGATATAAGGGTAATATAAGGATGGTATAAGAATATATAAGGAAAATAATTGTTTGTTTGCAGAGTATAACTTAGTATTACTAAACCAGTTTAAATGAATATAAGAGAGTATAACAATTCTAAGTAATCCCTAGGATAAATTATACTCACTTTATCTATTCTCATGGGCCTACATGTCAAATCTACTTTTTACATCTTATTACATCAAATCACCTATCAACACCTCTTATACATCAAAGAGCCTACATATCAAATCAATTTTTTTTACAATTTATTTATATTTTATTCTTCATCAACTAAACAAGTCAACATTTATTCTTACGTTTTTCAATGAGAATAAAAAAAAACACAACCAAACATAAAATTTCTTATTCATATATATTTGTTATAGATATTGACATAGTTATCTATCTAGAATAACTCAATTCCGCTATTCAAACGGGGACGTTAGGAATAAGAGTCGTGTAGAAAGAATTAAGCCATTTTTTTAATCGATGCAGACTTTGGTTTAATCTGAATTTATTATAAGGGACATGATTTTTTTTCTTTACGGGTAAAAGATTAAAAAATTTGTATTGAATGTGTGTCTTAAAAAATGTATATATAAATAATAAAACTACAATGGATATTTTTTTTTGGGAAAATGACAAAAAAATATATTCTAAAAGCTAAAACTATCCGGATCAACCACTTTTTAAAATTATACCTAAAAAAATCTCACAATTTTGAAAATACAAAAGACTAATTTACCATTATATAATTAGATCTTTAACATCCCCCTCTAACCCTTGTTAGGTTATTCCACAAAAAATTTTTTTTCTATAAAATAACAATCTTTCTCTATATGACCCAAATAAATCTCATTAGAGATTATATTATTATATATCATATTATGTGTTTCTTATACATACCTTACATAATGTTTATTATTTTCCATTATGTATAATCTTAAGATATATCTGAATTTGTGATGCACCCCAATGCAACATATGATATTTTAATATATTAAATTCTTATTACATTTTTTTGCCTGGCTATTCACATATTTAAGGGCTTCATTAGTACATATTAATCATCAAAAACTCAAATTATATTACACATATCTCATAAAATCTACATAATAAAAAAGAATCTAGAATAAAAAAAATTACATGAGAATATGTGAAATACATTAACAAAATTAAGAGGATGAAATATTTTAACAAAATTAAGAGGTATGAAATATGTTAAAGATCTAATTACATAAGGGTAAATTAGTTATTTGTGTTTTTAAAATTGTGAAATGAGATTTTTTTAGGTTTAATTTTAAAAATTGACTGATTTGGGTATTTCTAACTTTTATAAGACTTTTTTTTAATTCATTTTCCCTATTTTTTTCTTGTGTAAAGATCCGATGCAACGATAATATCAAAGATAGTGGTAACTGTTAGAATTAAGGAAATATAATTCTTGTTATTATATTAGAGAAGTCAAATATTTAATTTATAGATAAACAATAGAAAAAATAAATATCATAAAAGTAAACAAAGAAAACAAGGAAATTGTAGGGCCCAAAAATGAGGCCCATCTATCAAGCTTCATGTGGCGTCGGCCCACGGCCCGTGTAAGGCCAACCCGCAACCCGTCTTAAGAAGGCCCACGACCCGGATCGTTAACCACACCGGATCCGGCCCATCGACCGGTCAAAATCCTAACCTAGTCAAAATCTATCGGATATGACAAACCTAGTAAATCTGGATCCATCATTATTTTAACCCTCTAAAAAGCCCAGGGAAAGGATTTAAGACTAGATCAACTTTTGATATTAATAAATCCAATAGATTTATATCCATCATTATCCTAAACCTCTAAGGAGCCTAGGAATGAGATTTGGAACTAGATCAACCTGGTCAATCCCTTTGATGATATCTCATCTAATTTAAAAAGATGTGATCTTTAGTACACTATAAAAGGGAACTACGTATGACTTGATCCCTAGAGACAAACAGAGGGGCACGTAGGCAGCCTAGAGAAATATTTCAAGGTTCAATCCAAAACATAAATTCCACCACATCCCAGAAAGGGAAGCCGGACGGATGTAGGAAGAGACAGGGAATAGCGGATCGGAGTAAACGGATCTTGGTGACTCGAACCCGGATAACTAATTTCCGGCCCTCCACTAATAATATCATAATAATGATAATAAAGACACAATATTTTTCTTCTAATAATGACTCTTTAACACCCTTTCTTAAACTTTGAAGGGTAGAACCCTTAGAGCTTGCACAAAAATATTGTCGGAGGTAAAGCGCTTGGAGGCAGGGCCATGGAAGGCCGTGGAAGCGGCACCGAAGAAAACACAAAGATGTACGGAGACAACAAACAAAGAACACATAATATGCGTTAATGCTTGGAACAAGAGAAATCGGCCCGTGAAAAGGAAATATCAAGTGATATCATCGCCAAGTGGCGGGAAACAAAACCCGAAAAAGAGTGACATCACCCATGGAAAGGTGGATCTGACATTCTCGACGCGTGTGCCAAAAAAACAGCGGAGAGAACATTCTCCGAGCAGGAAAGATGAGCCCGCGAAAATGTGACATCATCAGTGAAAGGATGAATCTGACATTCTTGATGCGTGTGCGAAACAACACAACGGAGATAGAGGCATAAAAATGTATGCAGGGGCAGCAACATTGTGGAAAGAAACAAGTCATTTGCATGAAGCACAGAGGAAGGTGGTTGACGAGTGACATTGACAAAGAAACAATACATGTGTATGAACAGTGGCGGAGCCGAGATTTTTATAAAGGGGGGCCTAATGTGACTTATGTAAATATATTCTAAAGTTATATCGCTGGAGATTTATAAAGAGTTTTTTAGAGATGGAGATTGATATTAGAAATAACTAGATACACTAAAATAGAAACGAAAAATAAAAAATTTATGTTTTTCAAGATACCAAGACGAGATGCAGAGGAGTGGGATTTGTAACTGTGAGTCAACTGTCGACTATATCTTTGTTGGTTTTTTTTTTTTGTTTTTGTGAAGGGGAGGGGGTGATTAATTGTAAAAGAAAGGGTGATTGGTGAGGCCGATGAGCGATTAAGACCTAAGGCATACGTGGATTAATCAATGGGTATCATGGACTCATGGTATTTTCTTTTTTATTTTATTTTTTATTGCCAGATTTTGCATGGTGGGCTGGCTGCTGTCCATTGTTGATTGGTTGTTATTAGTCATGGGCTTTATGGCCCTGAAGAAAAAAAAGAAAAAACCAGGGGGGCGTGGGCCTCAAGTGGCTCCGCCACTGTGTATGGAACACAGAGGAACACCGCATGGAGGACTACAAAGAAATCCGAAAAAAAAAATGACAGAAGAATAGAGATCTTAGATGAAGAAAAGAAACGCACATGTGTAGAGATTAATGAAAAACAGAGCAGAATGAGTACCAAGATGACTATATTCAGAATCCGAACGAGCCTGAAGCGGCTGTAGAAAGAAAAAGGTTGAAAAACGGGTGGCAGCGGCCGGTGGTGATGGGAGGCAATAGTGTTGGCCGGGTCGGTCCGAGTCAGATTGGTGGGCGAGTTAGACGGATGAGACCCGAGCGGTTACGCCTGATTACGCGGCATCTCGCGCGACGCAGACAGCTGGAACCGCGTACAGCTCCGCGTACAACAGGAACACGCGTGACCGGCGCCCGATCTGTGGGATCAGACGGGCTGGATCCGCGCGGAGTTTGCGGATCGGCAGGATCTGCAACCGATGGACGAGGGCGCTAGGGAAGCGCGGGCAGAGCGCAGGCACGATAGCGGCGCGGGCGCTTGGGGAAGCAGCGCAATGGCGCAGAGGGAATTGCGACGGCGCGAAGGCGCGGCTGTGCGGAAGGGGCGGCGACCCGCGGCAGCGGTGCAAAGGTCTCGTGGTGGCGCGGAGGGCTCACGGAGTCGAGCGTACAGCACAAGGAGGTGTGGATGGAGCGGAGGCGCGCGGTGGCGTGGATCGCGGGCTAATTTACGCAGACAGGCTGGCGAGATAAATGCCGCTGAAGTCCCTTGATGTGGAAATCAGGGAGACACGCAGAGGTGGTGTGTAGAGCACGCGGAGGGAGCGAGGACAGTTGTGCGAAGGAGCGAGGAGAGCACGGAGGGCTCGCGGAAGGGCTCCGCGTACGGCGCGGCATTTGCTACATGTTCCGAGGCGGAGATCGTGGGATCCCACGCGTTGCGCGTGGCACGGGCACGATGAAGTGTGGCGCGACGACGTCTTCCCTTCCTCCATGAATCAAATGTGGAGAAGAACTTGGATCCACTCACACAGTGTAGTCGGTGAAGGACCCGGCTGCGACAGTGCACGATGACATGCATACGGTTGAGGAGCGTGAGTACGGCAGCGAGCGAAAGCGCGTGGAGGTTCCGTGGAGAGCTCGGAGACATGCGGAGACGCACGAAGAGTGCAGACGACTCCGTGAAGGGAGCACGGAGGGTGCGTATGCGCCAAGCTCGCACATCTATAAGAATCACGTATAGTGGATTTGTTGAGAATCCATGCATGCGAGTGCATACGGACAAGGTCGTGGGCGTGCTGACACAGGTGCACGCGGACAAGGGAGCGTGGTGACTAATGTAATCGCATGCAATAGTGGTGCGTGGAGAGCAGGACATGCGGTGGTGGAAGTGATCAATGACCTAGACGTGTGGAAATGTCGAACAACGAAAACAAAAATATGGGTATCAAAAGTCCTCCCCCTCATCAGAGCGGGAAAGTTATTTGTGGATCTAAGATTTTTGATGTAGTTCTCATACCATATCAGAATAAAAGAAATATAATTCTTGTTATTATATAAGATGAGCCAAATACTCAATTTATAAAGGAAAAATGATTAAAAAAATCTCTCAAAAGTTAGAAATATCAAAATCAACCACTTTTTAAAATTATACCTAAAAAAGTCTTAATTTACAATTTTAGAAACACAAAAGACAAATCTACCCTTATGCAATTAATTTCTTAATATATTCCACATCTCTTAACTATGTTAAAATATTTCACCCTCTTAATTTTATTAATATATTTCACACATTTTCATGTTTATCAATTTTTTATTGTAAATTATTTGTAATTAGGTGGATTTTGTGAAATATGTACCAATATAATTTGAATTTTTTATGATGAACTCCATTAAATATTGATGTTTTTTTTAAATGGATATGTAATAATGATATAATAAAAATATGTAAATAGCTAAAAAATAAAAAATGTGAATAAAGATTTAGAATATAAAAATATCATATGTTGCATTAGGGCACAACATATATTTAAATTACATATTGTGATTATACATAATGAAAAATGATAAATAATATCATGTAAAATATATATAAGAAACACATAGTATGATATATAATAAAAAAACCTCTAAGATGATTAATTTTCATCATGTATATAGAGATTGTTGTTTTGTAGGAAAAATAAGTTTTTAGTGTGGAATAAAGAGGGATATTAAATATTTAATTAGATAAGGGCATATTAGTGTTTTGTGTTTTCAAAACTGTAAAATGAGACTTTTTTAGGTATAATTTTTAAAAATAGCTTATTCGGGTATTTCAATTATGAGATTTTTTTTGATCATTTTTTCATTTATAAATACATAATAGAAAGCCTAAATATTATAAAAAGAAACTACAAAGACAAAGAGACTAATAATGTTATAATAATGATTATAAAGACACAATATTCTCATAATAATGATTCTTTAACGGTAACAATCACGGTTGATATTAGACAAAATGGGCGGGCTCAGAACAAACAGTGGGCCCCCGTGTGGATAGATATATAGCCATCTTTTTAAAAACTAATAATTCTATACATAAAACCATATTTATAGAAGTTGATGTTGGATTCATGTTGATTTTACTATTCTAAAACGTGAATCTGAACGATGTGTAAAACAATCAGAGTTCAAATTAATATAGAACTAACACATTGTATGGGACATGATTACTTGGCGATAGAAGTAGACGAATGTTTCCATATATATATATATACATAGATTTTCGATAATATGCGGTCGGTGCGGTCGTGCGGATTCGACGTGCGTCGTCCGATCGCAGGTCCATCGCATCCAACGGTCGACGTGAATCGCACCCGATCGTCCGATGCGATGGACCCGTGAACGACGGCCCGTGAATCGCGACCGCACGACCGTATAATATCACGACTCTATATATATATATGTATGTATATATATATATATATATATATATATATATATATATATATACAGATTTTCGATAATATGCGGTCGGTGCGGTCGTGCGGATTCGACGTGCGTCGTCCGATCGCGGGTCCATCGCATCCAACGGTCGACGTGAATCGCACCCGACCGTCCGATGCGATGGACCCGTGATCGACGGCCCGTGAATCGCACCCGACCGTCCGATGCGATGGACCCGTGATCGACGGCCCGTGAATCGCGACCGCACGACCGTATAATATCACGACTATATATATATATATATATAGAGGAGCGATTAGGTGCGGCGGCCGCACGGTGATCGGACGGCTGCCGCACGGTGCGGCCGCCGCACCTCATCGCGGTCGTATATATATATATATCTATATATATGACGTGCGGTGAACGCAAACAATAATATATATATATATATATATATATATATATATATATATATATATATATATATATATATATATATATATATATATATATAGTCGCGATTACGTGCGGTGTGCGGTCGGTGCGGTTTACGACGTGGGCCGTTCGATCGCGGGTCCATCGCATCCAACGGTCGACGTGAATCGCACCCGACCGTCCGATGCGATGGACCCGTGATCGACGACCCGTGATCGCGCACCGCACCGACCGTAAACCGCATGTAATCGGCTCCCTATATATATATATATATATATATATATATATATATATATAGAGGAGCGATTAGGTGCGGCGGCCGCACGGTGCGGCGTCGATCACGGGCCGTCGATCACGGGTCCATTCGCATCGGACGGTCGGGTGCGATTCACGTCGACCATTGGATGCGATGGACCCGCGATCGGACGGCTGCCGCACGGTGCGGCCGCCGCACCTCATCGCGGTCGTATATATATATATATATATATATATATATATATATATATATATAGGGACGTGGTTACGTGCGGTCGTGCGGTCGGTGCGCCCGCGATCACGGGTCCATCGCATCGGACGGTCGGGTGCGAATCACGTCGACCGTTGGATACGATGGACCCGCGATCGGACGGCTCGCGACCGCGGGCGCACGACCGCACGTAAGTATTTCCATATATATATATATATATATATAGGGATCCGATTACATGCGGTTTACGGTCGGTGCGGTGCGCGATCACGGGCCGTTGATCACGGGTCCATCGCATCGGACGGTCGGGTGCGATTCACGTCGACCGTTGGATGCGATGGACCCGAGATCGAACGGCCCACGTCGTAAACCGCACCGACCGCACACCGCACGTAATCGCGACCATATATATATATATATATATATATATATATATATATATATAGAGTCGTGATATTATACGGTCGTGCGGTCGCGATTCACGGGCCGTCGATCACGGGTCCATCGCATCGGATGGTCGGGTGCGATTCACGTCGACCGTTGGATGCGATGGACCCGCGATCGGACGACGCACGTCGAATCCGCACGACCGCACCAACCGCATATTATCGAAAATCTATATATATATATATATGGTCGCGATTACGTGCGGTGTGCGGTCGGTGCGGTTTACGACGTGGGCCGTTCGATCGCGGGTCCATCGCATCCAACGGTCGACGTGAATCGCACCCGACCGTCCGATGCGATGGACCCGTGATCGACGGCCCGTGATCGCGCACCGCACCGACCGTAAACCGCATGTAATCGGATCCCTATATATATATATATATATATATATATATATATATATATGCCAATCTATCTGTAACTTTTTCTTTTTATTTTTGTAGAAAGTCCCTTAAGGGGCTATAAAGTCTTACTTTTAATTACTAAGAATACATCTACTATGTTGCCTATCACGGACAAATAGACCAAGACAGAAAGCCCATAACGCAAGCCCAAGAGAGCTAATTAAATTCACATTTTTCTCAATTAAATTCACATTTTTCTCACGTCGGCCTCCCATGGAGGAGAGGGTGTCCAATACCAGTGTGTCAAGCTGTGTTGGAGCATCTCCTGCTTTTTTGATAACACAATCCATCGATCTGTCACTCTAATATAAGCACGTAGCTCATAAAAAAGTTTGGGCCTGTCTGATGTTGATTCTCACTTCTCTTCTACTTGCTGGAACATCAAATTAAAATAAATTATATTTAGAATATGGACGCTGTTACACCCAGATCCATTTTCAGCCTCAATTTCAGCCTTATATGCGTCGATAAATTTCTATCGACGCATATGTTCATGTTAACAAAACATATACTTCGAAAGAATTTTTTTACATTTTTTATAAATACATCCATACAATTCATTGAAGTATATACTTCATTTTTTATAAAAGAATGCACCTCATTAGATGATATATACTATTTTTAAAAAATTCAAAACACTTATAAACTAAAATTGAGACTGGAAATGAAGTTGGATGTAACATTATCCTTGAAATATTCTATTCTTGTATTCATTTTTATTTATTATAGACTATTTTTTAGAATCTATCATTATGAGATTCTAAGGAAGGAAAGACTCTCATTGTAAATCAGAGTCACCAAACAACATTTCAATGTTTTTTTCCAAAAATATCATCATTCTTAATTCACAGGAAGAACATGACAAAATTCTAAAATGGAAGGCACATCATTAACATCAACACATTTTCGAGTTTTATTCAAAGCCCCATTGACTTCACATGCACAAAAAAAAAAACAAAAAAACATCAATTAAATACAAACATCAACACAAACTCTGATTGATTCACTCAGTTAAAATTAACTTTCCTACAATCCATGCGTATCTCCACATCACTGCCATTCGGTGGACTCAGGTTCCCCATCTTAACCATCGAAGCCCCAAAGTCTGCCCAAAACGTTTTTGAATTCCCACTGTAATACCTAACAAGTCCATCACTCGCGCTCCTGTCTCCCTTGAACAGCTCCTGATCCGAGTGAAGCAGCCCCTTCTGTTGCAGCAACCCATCATAATACACTGTGTCAAAATTATTCTCTGACTCGTCCAGTGGGGCGAGCACCGTGTCCCCTCCGGTCGGCGGGCACATCGAACGTAGGGACTCGGCGAAGTGGGGGTCTATGTTGGTCTCGTTGTAGGCACGGTTGCGAAAGATCGCGCACTTGGCGAAGCCGATGGTGTGGGCGCCGGAGAGGGCAACGAGGTCTTCTAGGGTTAGGCCTTTGGATTGGAAAGAGGAGAGGAGGGTGGAGAGGTCGGAGAACGGGGAGGGGAGGTTGCGGTTCGCATCGTCTTTGCTTGTGATTCTTGAGTCCTTTCTCCCTAGTAACACTTGATAAGATTGGCCTCCCAACTGTGACATTAACAAGAGTTTGAGAACACTATGTTAGGAGTATACATATTAGCAAATAGTTCTTGTACCTGTATGTCAGTCTTCTATTAAGGATCAATCAGTTTGGATATGATGCAATTTGAATTGAGCAAACGGAGTTGGGTCCAATCATAGGTCAGTATCCTGAAGATTGATATATGACAATCTCACTTACCTAGCACTTGTCTCTTATTTAGGATTGATTAGTCTCGATTGGATGCTGGATAACGGGATTGGTTATCAATCTATATATGATAGGAGAATGACATGCGACAACCTTACATGTCAACCATATCAGCACAGGAGACGATGTTTCCGAGGCACGCCTGGTTCACCGCATCCTTTATCTCATCGATCACTTCAAATCCCCTCACCGAATTCATGTTTGGGCCCGCCGTCTTCTCCCCCGTGAACGTCTCTGTGTCGTCCAACAACACCGAGCCATCGCAGCCCTATAAGGCGAAGAAAAATAAGTTAATTAGTGTTAATTCACTTAGTCTTAATACGCTCTCACTAGAAAGCGAGCTAATAGAGGTTTTGTTGTATATATGTATATTCACATTGACGAAGCAATCATGGAAATGTAGGCGAAGCAATGACGCGCCCATCCGTGGCTCGCGCTCGATCGCCCTCTCGACGATGGATCTGATGGTGGGCAGTGCCTGAGGACAGATTGCGTCGTAAAGATCGGGGCGTAACTGAGCCAATGCGGGGACTATGATGGCTGAGAAGGCTGTGAAGAGCACAAAGAATGTTTGTTTAGATGCCATAGCTAGAGGATTTTGTGTGATCTTTAGAGAATGGTTTGTTTGAAGGGGGATTTATATAGATGGTTGATTATGACTTGATGATACAGATAATTATTGATTGTAATGACGAGGTCATGAACATGTTGAACTGGTGGATTTGGGGTTTTGATTACGTGTTGATGTCTTCCACTTATGTAAGTTATTCCCATACATCAACAAACACTAGTTGACCTTACCTGATTTGGTAGGATCGACTATATAATATTGCTATACTGAGATTCGAACTGCTTTGAAATCGACCTTTTGTTAGTATAATATGAGAGGCTTAATGTGCAAGAGAAAAACAGCTAATGGATTACTTGTGGGTCTTCATCTGAAAGTCAAAGAAGCTAAGGAACACTAATAGGAACACTAATAGGGGCGTGGGGAGACAGTGATTCTGATTCTACTATGGAGAATCCTTGTTTGTGTCGATGAAGGTGTGTTATATAGATGATACAAAATTGTTTAAAATTATAAATTGAATGTGCATGGTTAAAATTTCAATTAGAATGTGAAAATTTTCATTATAAATGATCTGTATGTCATTTATGCGTGACTACTTTGCTATGACCCCGAATAAAAGTCTTGTTCCTCTAGAGCTAGTTAGACAGTTGATAAGATTTTGCAATAAAATGATAATTTTTTGTTTCACCTAAATATTAGAATAACGTTTATTGATGGGCATTTTCCCCTTAAATTAAGATTACTTTTATATCCTCAAAATCTTATTCACTCGTCCCACTAGCCATTAAAATGCATGGGTTATATTATGTATGATGTGTCAAATGATGACACTTAATTAGATAGACTTCTTGGTTAAATTGAATACTCTGACTTGCGTATCCAACCTTGTTATATGATAGTGTACTCTTGTGGATGAGTTATTGTCCACAGTTATGAGAATTCTATGCCCCGCCAATATTTATGTAATGAGATTTTTTGTTGAAGACTCCATTGTGTGGATCAACATAAGAGTATCACATAGGTAACAAAACATTATTTTAGATGAGCACACACGATTTTTCTCTTAAGTCCTAAATATCAGTTAAAAGTGAAGATATTTACATTAAAATTTTCTTATAACTTAAAATGACATTTTTTTAAATTGATTTACACAGAAATTCTCATGTTTTTTTGTTTTTTTTTGGTATTCACAGGAATTCTCATGTTTGATGCACACTATCTTAACCCATTACTGCATAAGAGAGCCTCATTCTTTATTTTTATTTTTTTGCTAATGTTAAACATTTGAGTTACCTTGTGGTGTACATGCATGTGGTAATTCATTTGTGTCTATTTTACATATAAATAAATAAATAAACTTGTGTTTATATATAAAAGAATAGTTTGTCTACTATTCGTTACTAAGGTCCCCCATCTCATGACATTAAAAAAACCATTGTCAACTCTTGATCTGAGTAAATATTGCATTTTATTATAAAATTCATGCTTGGTGTAATGAAACCATAGAACTATATGAAACTCGTCATGAACTTCTATTTTAAGGGGGAAGCTTCCATCCATTTGAGAACTTATATACATTTTAATATAGGCTTTTTAAAACAACTCTTCTGAAGACTACTTCAAGCCTTAAAGTCTGCTTCGACAAACCCTTGTAAGATTATATAATCCACTACTTTTTTTAAAATGCTAGTACTGATTCAACCAATGTTAAGTAAACAAAGAAAATTTTGATGCGACTGAGAGATTCGAAGTAACAGTTATATAATAATACAATAAAGGCACGCATGTTTGTTGATAATTATATATAGAGGAGCTTATAAGAGACCGAACTTAATTAACGAACTTAATTTTTTTGGGTTGGTAAGTCATCCAAGATGCATGTTTTGGCAAAACAACAAATCAATATATAGATTGCATTTAAAGTGGGCAAGCTTCTAAAATTGATTAAATTGCAATTTATTTATTTTTTATTGGTATAAACTACAACAAAGAGCCATATATATGTAAATTGAATAATAACTATTAAAATGCAATTTATAAATAAACTGACTCAAATAAAAAACAGATACAAATAAATTTCATTAAAACATCCTCCTAACATAATTTAAGGCAAAATTGATCATTAGAGAGTATCTAGGTGTTCGATCCCTTCTACTCCTCTCCGGTGTGAGATTCTATCAACGTGTAACCGTGTGCTAAATCAAGGTTACAAGGTCCAAATGAAATATCTGTGTGGACTAATTGATATACGAAGGTGATCAAGGTTTTACTTAATCTATTACAAAAAAAAAAAAAAAAAAAAAAAAAAAAAAAAAAAAACAAACAAACAAACAAAAACGTATGCATATAATTTATTTGAATATATACTTTATTATTTATAAAAATATATAAGTAATGACTAAATGTAGCATTAAATTTTCACATTTTTTTTATAAATGATTCTATTTAATTTATTTGAGTATATATTTCATATTTTATAAAAATAAATATATAATGAAATATATGATTTAAAAAAATTAAAAATATAGATAAAGTGCGTGTTGAACTGTTAAATAGATTTAATCTAATATTTTCCTTAATTTTAATATAGAACCCTTGGTCAACGTGGGAGGGTTTTTGACTCCAACTCGAGATCAAGCTTAGCTGGCTGTCAAAGATGGGCTGAAAATATTATCCCGGCCCATTAAAGTCCTTTGACAGTTGATCCAGACAACACCAGCTGTGTCCATGGACCAAGCGCCTACTTGAGTCTGCCTCATAATCTATTCCATTTCGTCATTTTTTTTTGCTTAGTTTTTTTTATTGATATTTTTTTTTCTGATAAAATCTTCCCATATCAGCAGTAAGACTCAAACTCAAATCCCTTCACTAAAGAAAGAGTATTTCTACCATCCTACCAAGACAATATTTGATCCTTTTCTTCATACAACATATGTGCATTTCATTTTTGCATTTTACAACCCCAAAATGTTTTGAATTTGTTTTGTTGTACATATATACTTTTAATAAATTATATACCGTTATAAAAAAAATTAAACATATAAATCGAATGAGTCAATACATATTTGTTTTGCATTTTACTAATCTAGTATATATATTAGAACCTAGTATATATATTATAGTAGAAAGAAAAAGGGGAATACAAAAATGACCATAGCAGCTTTCTATCCTAAAAAGGAAGAAATAAAACTAAAGCATTCATTGTGAGTCCATATGTATATGTGAATTAGTCATACGTACGTATAACTATTTATGTCCCTCCCAATAAACTCGGGACCTATTGAAGTATTGGTAGCAATTCTATCTTTTTCAACAAAAAAAAAAAAAAAAATTATGCCCTAAGCAACTAGATTGCTGGTGGTCCCGTGCATTTTTTTTTTTTTATCAATTCATGACATCCCAAAATAGATTTGAATTTACTTGAAAGAGGTTTGGCAAGGTGTCCATGGGTGATGAGAATGAGTGAAAGCAATAGCTCCCCTAACTCGTACTATTCATTATGGCTTTTATTAATTATTGGATATGGGTGTGTGTGTGAACTGTGATGAATGGTGGTGGTTCATGCGAAGCATATATGAGCCAATTCGTTTCACTCTGTCAAAATGGCTGGTGGGTTGGCTATCCACATCAGTTGGTCTCTCTTAACAATTTTAATTTTGTACAACTATGAAAGCATGCCATGACCCTAGTCCAAGACAATATATTGAAAGTGGTCCATGGACAAAAAAGTTAAGTACTTATGTGTGATGAAGGTTAATTACTTCACACAATTAGTGGTCCAAGCTCGCATGCAATTGGAGGTTGGCTTAGGAGTCAAAAATCATTCAGCCAGTCCCCACCCATCCACGTAATTAAGGCCCCCAAATTGCATTTTTCCCCTCCCCTTATCTTTTTTTATTATAAATTATTGGGATTTTTATTGATTTATGTTAAAAAGACCAGTTTTTCTTTCAGCAATATTTATCCAAAAATAATCAAAACAAACATTAGATTTGAGGATTTTTTTATTATTCTTTTTACAAAAATGACTTGACAAGTTATTTTATTTTTAAATTTTTTGATGAGTGCGCTTTTTTTTAGAGTTAGCCTGTGACTCATTACATGTGATCCCGTCATTTCTTACTTTTCTGTATTCAATGATTAGTATTAACCCACATACAAAAAAGATTAAAAATTATAGGATGCATGTACCTCACTGGAGATAAGAGAACCCATGTGCGATTAAAGAAAAAGATTGCACGAAACAACTTCTATTTTAATGCAACAAAAAATTAAAACAAAGATTCAACAAGTGTTGAGATCCTTCAACAAACCATAGTTTTTTTTAAAAAATAAAACTCAAAAATATATTAATAAAAAAATAAAAACCCCAAATTACAAATCTTTCTTTTATGCTAAACAATTACCAAAAATAATAAAAATAAAAAATTGTTATAACTAAATCTAGAGATTCCTAGAAGATTATCATAATTGATTTCAATCAAATATGAGTTGTTATAAAATATATATTTAGAATCCAAAAAGTTACCAAAAATAGCAAATTCGTCATTTTGAGTGCCTAAAAATTGAAAAAAATAAAAAAATAAGTGCGCGTTGTGACATAGCGATAATTTTTGAAGATCTTCTCGATATCTATATCCAATAAAATTTTCAAGCGATTCCAAGTTCGGGGCGCCTTTTATTTCTACTAGCGAGCTTTTAAGGTTGAAAAGCCCTAAATGAACCCTTTTTGGGTTCATTGCTCTCGGAACGCGACCATCACCCGTTCTGCATCATCAATAGACCAATTATCCTAGTAATCTTATCATATTTGTTAATGTAGGCGGAATTAATATCACTCATTAGTCAATGGAACATGAATAAAAAAGCTACAAACAAAGGCTACATTTGAATGTGCGATTGAAATACTAAGATTCTTTTAGAGTCTTGCATTTTAAACTCAGCTTTTGAAAATCGTTGTTTTATTTCCTTTTCAATCACAAGCCTTTTTGTCCTAAAAAAAGAGGATAGTTGTTTGAAAATGTTGAATCTGATTTATGTTTGAGATTTTTTAACCTTTGAAACACATAATCCACCTAAACACGTATCCAAACCAGAGTAATAATTTAAGTTGAGAAGGGGAAAGCAACCTAGAATGTGCCTTCCCTTCTATAAATATGGATTTACATACGTATCAAGAAGCCGGATTATATATATCAATCTCAAAATAAGACATGGAGGGGGATGTCGTCGGTGAAATCCAGCAGGTGAGCACCACCACCTCAGAGCCTGAGGTTGCCATAGAGATTGAAGAATCATGGGTGGATTCTGTGAGGAGCAGAGTGAATGACTCTTTCGTCCCTAAATGGCGGAAGGAGTCGTGCTCCATCTTCCGAGTCCCCGCCAAACTGCGCGCACTGCACCCGGAAGCGTACGAGCCGACGGTGGTCTCCATCGGCCCGTACCACCACGGCAAAGTTCACCTCGAACCGATGGAGAAGCACAAGTGGCGGATGGTCCGGCGCCTCCTATCGAGGAGGCGCGATGAGGATGCACTGCGTGAGTGCCTCTACAAGGTGAAGGCATTGGAGGAACGAGCGAGGAGCTGCTACTCGGAGGCGATCGATATGGGAAGCAATGAATTCGTAGAGATGATGGTCCTTGATGGGTGCTTCCTCATCGTCATTCTACTCCTCACGTGGTCGGAGACCATTCAAAGAAAGAATCAAGACACAAAGGCGATGATGGTGGACGTGGAGGATGAGGATGCTTGGGTAGTGTGGGAGGGACAGAAGGACGAGGAGGAGATGCACTACAACTCTGAAAATCTGTTAACCACTGTCAATCATGATCTCCTTAAGGTGGAGAACCAGATGCCTTTTTTCGTGGTGGAGGCCCTGTTTGACTTGCTCGTGCTCCAGCCAGATAGTGGACCAAGTGCCTCCATCTCCATCTACGATCTCGCTGAGACTCTTCTCAACCACTGGAATCCAAGCAATGATTTCCACCCAGTCACAATAAACCCCAAAGGTCATCATCACCTTTTCCACCTTTTTCATGATTTGCTTGCGCCAAATGATCACTATGATAATTCAACCGTTCAGCATAATTTGATCATGCGGGGATTTTTGAAGATCAAGAAGAAGATTGAAGATGTTCTGCTTCAAGTACACGATGCACTTCCATCGTTCCTTATCAGGGGCAAAACTTTCATCGTTCCTAATCAGTGGCAGATAAAGCGTGCCACGAAGTTGCAGGAGGAAAAATGGACCTCGGGCCGGATAAAGCGTGCCACGGAGCTGCAGGGGGGAAAATGGACCTTGGGCCGGATAAAGTGTGCCACGGAGCTGCAGGAGGCTGGGGTGAAATTCGTGGCGAAGAGGTCTCGCAGCTTCTTGAATGTGACGTTCAAAGACGGGGTGGTGGAGTTCCCCATCCTCTGCATCTTCGACCATACAGACCGCTCTTCCACAACCTCATTGCCTTCGAGCAGTGCTACCCGATGCAAAAGGGGACATCACATTCTACGCGGTGTTGATGGACTCCTTAATCGACACTCCAACAGATGTCAATGTGCTTCACAGAGAGGGAGTACTACGAATTGGATTGAGCAGCGAAAAAGAGGCGGCACAATTCTTCAACAGTCTGTGTAAGGAGGTGATCTATGAGAGGAGCCAGAGCAAGTTGTTCATTGACCTGAACAGGTACTGCGATTCAAAGTGGCATAGGTGGAGGACGGTGCTGGCACGCGACTACTTCAGCAGTCCGTGGGCGGCCATCTCTGTGCTTGCGGCCTTCATTCTTCTGCTTCTGACTTTGTTGCAGACCGTTTACACCATGTATAGCTACTACCGCTCTTGATCTCACTTTATATTACGTTTCTAGGAATAGATGATTTCATATGAGATAGACCAAATGTTGGAATGATAGAAGACTATTTCTCCTCTGACAGATTGGAATGAAGTCATCAAGTCGGCTGGAGAGTTACCTTCACGCGGGATATGTGATGCTTTCCATTCCTTTAAACTAAGAAGATCTTTTTGAATAGAACGAAGAGACCGGATTGCAATCCAAGGATACGAACCCTTCCCTTTAACCCAAGCTATTGTGGTGGTGAAATCCGATTCGATCCACAACTTTTGGACCCTTGATTTGATGGCAAGCCATATGCACACCTCAATACCCTTGAGCTCTAATTTTCATGTACAATGGGATCAATAAATCAATGTTTACGTCTATTTCTCCATCAATGACACCTTACCAGATTTGGTTGGATCGACTATATAATTAACATTTCTATATTCGAAATAGACCATTTGTTAGTGTAATATGAGAGACTCAACATGCAAGAGAAAACAAAAAAAAATATTCGATTGAATCACTCATGGCATTTCATTGCGGAAACACTTATTTGCATTGAGAGTGTTATATAAATGACATAAAATTGTTTAAAATTAAAGTAAATATGCATGATTTTCTTCTCAGAGGTTTCAAATAAAATGACAACATTTTTATTAAAAATGATTCTATCACTTATGTATGACTTCCCTACTGGTCTACACAAGAATTGCTATAATTGCTATATAGGATTCAGAATCAAGGTCTTATTCAATTCCTATAATAGAGTGATAAGAATTTGAAATAAAATGAGGATTTTGTGTTTCACCTAAATAGTAAATTCATGTTTATTCTTTTTTTTATTTTATATTTAACAAATGAAAATACGCTCAAAATTGGACATTTTATTCCTCAAAATATGGTAATTTATTTTCAAAATCTTTTTTGACTTTAGTCACACTAAACATTAAGATATGCATGGGTTATTTTATGCATGATGTGTTAGAGGCTGACACTTAAATCAGTCAGATTTCTTTTGCTGGTGGCAAATTGAATTCTCCGACCATTTCTATATCCAACATTGTTATATAATAATTGTAGATGCGCCTGTGTGAATGAGTTATTGACCTACTGCATGCCCACATAATTTAATGCCTTGCCATGTATCATATCTATGTAATGAGATCTTTTGTGTTAAAGACTAGAAAAACTTGTGTGGAGACCAACATAGAAGTGTCACGTATAAAAAAAAGAGCGCTCATACACGCAGCCCGTTTTGCTGCCCGTATGATGAAGCAGTATATAAATGATCCAATTTTTTTTCATTTTTTTATAATGAAAAAATATACACAAATATATCTCAGTATATACATTAGTTCATATAATAATATACATTTCAAAATATTAGTATATAATTTTGTAGAAAATAAAAAACAGGCTGTACTGCAAAACGGGCTGTAATGGGAGCTACGTGTATTTTTTTCATAAAAAAAATTAGATGAGTAAACACCTGATATTTCTCATGAGAAATCAATACAATTAAAGTGAATATATATATATATATATGGAACCGATTACGTGCGGCGTGCGGCGGGTGCGGCGTCGATCACGGGCCGTCGATCACGGGTCCATCGCATCGGACGGTCGGGTGCGATTCACGTCGACCGTTGGATGCGATGGACCCGCGATCGAACGGCCCAAGTCGACGCCGCACGCCGCACCTAATCGGTCGCGTATATATATATATATATATATATATATATATATATATATATATATATATATATATATATATATATATAGAGGGCCGATTAGGTGCGGCGAACGGCAGGTGCGGCATCGATCGTGGGCCGTCGATCACGGGTCCATCGCATCGGACGGTCCGGTGCGATGCACGTCGACCGTTGGATTCGATGGACCCGCGATCGAACGGCCCACGTCGCGGCCGTACCTGCCGTTCGCCGCATCTAATCGCCCCCGTATATATATATATATATATATATATATATATAGGACCGATTACCTGCGGCGAACGGCAGGTGCGGCGTCGATCGTGGGCCGTCGATCACGGGTCCATCGCATCGGACGGTCGGGTGCGATTCACGTCGACCGTTGGATGCGATGGACCCGCGATCGAACAGCCCATGTCGCCGCCGCACCCGCCGCGTGCCGCACGTAATCGCCCCCATATATATATATATATATATATATATATATATATATATATATATATATATATATATATATAAGAAACCGATTAGGTGTGGCGAACGGCGGGTGCGGCAGCGATCACGGGTCCATCGCATCGGACGGTCGGGTGCGATTCACATCGACCGTCGGATGCGATGGACCCGTGATCGAACGGTCCACGTCGCAGCCGCACCCGCCGTTCGCCGCACCTAATCGCGAGCGTGTGTATATATATATATATATATATATATATATATATATATATATATATATATATATATATATATATATATATATATATGCTTACGTGCGGTCGTGCAGTCGCAATCGAGGGCCGTCCGATCGCGGATCAATCGCATCCAACGGTCGACGTGATTCGCACCCGATTGTCCGATGCGATGGACCCGTGATCGCGGCCGCACCGGACGGTCGCACGGTGCGGCAGCAATCACGAGCCGTCTGTTACGCCCCGGAAACATACCAATCACACAAAAACTGACAAGGATCGAATAAGGTAACAAGGCTACATGGAAGCGATAGCCAATTAAAAAAAATGCGAAAGTATAAAATATAAATAAGTCTGTAAATCAAAAACATTATTACAGACCTGAATACACAAACACTGTCCTGTGAGAGTCCAAGTCTAGTCCAATACAACTATATGTGCAACACGCACGATTACTAATACATATACAAGAAAATAGGATTGCTGACAGCCTCGCACTCGCCAACTGAAAGATGGGACACTCCACGCACGAACCACGCCAGATAGATGCTCTAGCTCCACGCCAACCGAATCCCTGGTGAAAAAATAACACACGAGGGGTGAGCTACAAGCTCAGTGAGTGGCAAGGATCCAAGCTCTATAATAATCATATGATATTAGTTCATCATCTTTGTTTTTCTTTCTAAGAAAAAGAATATGGGATGAAACTCAACATATATAAATGTCACGTGAAGGCGCGATCTCACCTCACCCTAACCCTCGACCCGTAGGGGGGAATCTCTTAGAACTCTTGGAGAGGAACCAAACGGTTAACCATAATGCATATCATTATTAGATAACATAGTACCTTAAGTCTAATCGCAATGCCTCACACCATTCAGCAGATGTATTATACTTTGGGCATTCCCAATATAAATGTCACGCGACAACGTGACCCAAACTTACCCTAACCCTCACCTCTAGGGGGTGAAATGGGACTATTGAAATCAGAAGCCAACTCGCTAACTCCTTTAACCTTCCGGTAGCCCTCTCCCGGGTAGCCCTCTTCCTAGCAACCATCCATGGTAGGTCCGATGCCAAAACAGTGTTAAAATATACCTTGGGCATCCTACGATGTGGAGGCATAGTCCAGGATAGCTTCAACACCGGGTAGCTTCAACGCGGATACGAGGTAGGGGAGAAGCATTCAACGCTCGGAAACTTCGACGCACGACGATGCGGGAGGAAGCACTCCAACCTCGTCCCCATCCTCACCCCTAGGGTGACATGGGACTATTAGAAAGGAAATCAACCGCTAACTCCCTTAACCTTCCGGTAGCCCTCTCCCGGGTAGCCCTCTTCCTGACGGCCTTCCAAGATAGGTACGAAGCCACAAGGGTATCGAAATACACATTGGGCCTCCTATGATGTAGGAGCAATCCAGGATAGCTCCAACGCCGGGTAGCTTCAACGCGGATACGAGGTAAGGGAGAAGCATTCCATGCTCACAATACGATCCTCAAGGATCAACTATAATCATCTAGCAAATAACAATGCTAATGAATTCTCTTGAATTGCTATACAGATGCATCACTCGGACGTGAGGAAAAACAGTTAAGTTCTCGCACTTAACAATACGATGGCAAGACCCTAAAGATGGGTCATCCACACGCCTATTACAGATAGACCAAACATACTATCATAGATATCGGTTAACGAATACAATAAATGAATTCTTCTGAATTCTTATATGAGAGCATCGCATGGATGCAGGGTAGATAACCTGCTACATTTGCATAGTAAAATAAAATATGATCCTAACCATGGATCGCACATATGTCTATCACAGTTATGCCTGACTAATTAAACACACACACAATTATTACAAGAGAAACTCTATCATAAAAGAGGTATATGGACCACATGTCCAAATAACCTGTGATTAAACCATATATATACACATATATGCACACTTTATACAATCCAACAAGAAGAATTCTGTCATAAAAGAGATATATGGACCACATGTCCAAATAACCTGTGATTAAACCATGTGCATTCACATATACACATATACGAGTTCAATTAATTGAATATACAAGCAAAAATACAGTTCACTCTAGGCTTCCAAACCTCTCACATAGAACTAATGAATAGAATGGAAGTCAAACAACACAAGTCATAGACTAGCCTGCATTCCACAAGACAGTAATAAATGAAGCATACGAATCAATTAGTGATCAATAGTGCTAAGTATGACTACGCATCGAGATAATATCACATATAAACTAAATATACAGGTTAACTAGCACAATATCGATTTAGTATAGCAATACTCTTTTAGAAATAAAGATTGAATATAGTTATAAGGCCCCAGGGATACGCGATGCATGACTACATGCATCGAGCGCTTCCCAAAAGGGGTGGATCGAACCACTCACTAGTACTTGGATCGCCTCGCGTCCGGTCTACGAGATCTGCAAGAACAACCAATGATGCTCCATTAAATATAAATCATCTCGACACATATACAAGCCTTTTTCATGAAGACATCAACTCCTGGTATTGCCCACACCATGCATAATAACTCTTTGACACATATTTATACAAGATTAGACCATCTACTACAACCAGCCCCAAACATTAGTCTCCACAGCACAAAATACACATCCAAAAATACTGAAATAAATCACACACATTCTATGATATGTTAGGATCATATTCCATGAAGACATAATAACTTGATAAGATCCCTAAATGCCCGAAATAAATTATTTTCCGAAACTGGTTAATTTCTGCGCGAATCCGGACAGACCATGAACATTAGGCTATATCTTTCAATACAGGTAACCAAATGACACCAAATTTGATATATAGCATCTAGACACATAGATGATCATATGAAATGAAGACACAAGCCTCAAAATATGCCTCCAAATACCTCAAACACAAGGATCTTAAAGAGACAGAAAATCTGCCTTACAACATAAAACCACCCCATTCATGCATTAATGCAACCATCTCATGTGCAGTAGCAATTACACATTACACTCTTCCAACAGCACCAAAATTCAATAATACACACTCATACAAGCATAAACACAAACACATACAAGGCACAAAGGGGAAGTGAATATACCTTGGGAAGAAGAGGAGATGGTGCACATAAGGAGTTCCACCACCATCACCACAAACAACCACCATCACACATGCCACATAGCACAGCCACAACCACCACCAAATCAGCCATCTCACATACACCCTTCATAGATGCATAAAACCAAACACATGGGGGGGGGGGGCTGATTTAGAGAGGGAGAGAAACAACAACAACAACCAACAATAAACACAAGCTCACACACCTTTCTCTCTTCCACTTCTTCTTGTTGTTGCATAAACACAAGCACCTCATCTTCACCACCATCCCTAGCTGACCCAACACAAAGAGGGATCAAAGAGAGAGCTTGAAAGATAGAGATCAAGCAAACACAAGGCTCCTTCCCTTGATTTTCCTCTTCACCTTGATCTCCTTCAACTTCCTCTCCTCCTTTACACACACAAAGGGGGGAAAAGAGAGACCAAATAGAGGGAGAGAGAGCTCTATGAGAGGGTGAGAGAGGGCTGAAGTCGTAACATTAGAGGGGATTTAATGGCAAGGTCGGACTGAATGTCCGAGCTGTCCTCGGACTAAAACCTCTGTACAGCCTTCACTTAAAAGGCCATAACTTCCTCAATACAGCTCGGAATTGCATGATTCCAGTGGCATTGGAAAGCTAAGAAGATTATCTACAGCTTTCATGTTTACACCCAGATCAAATAACCTCTTCAGCTATTTCGAAATCTAGGCTAAACATCATACAGGGCTGCTGCCTGGATTTCATATCGGGTATAATTGGAAAAATACCATAACTTTTGATACATGAATCCAGTTGATCTAATTCCACTTTTGTATGAAAGCTAACTTAATACTGAACATCTCATGATAAAACTAGATTTTTACTACTTCATCTTGGTCATTAACAAAATTAAATCCAAATACCAATCGAAACTGCATAATTTCTAAAAGACCTCAAAATGCTACAAAAACTTCCATTTAAGCCCAAGTGAACACCAGAACCACAAATATGCAATTTGATTTGAAACTGAATGCCCGAACTATTAAAATAAATAAAACGCGATATTTGACCTTTAAAAGTGACACAGTCTTAACACCGTCGATCACGGGTCCATCGCATCGGACGGTCGGGTGCGATTCACGTCGACCGTTGGATGCGATGGACCCGTGATCGGACGGCTGCCGCACCGTGCGGCCGCCGCATCTAATCACTCGACTATCTATATATATATATATATATATCTCACCGCATAAGAGAGCCTCGGGTTTTGTTTGGGTATGAATTGAGTTCAGATATGATTCAGGTTTAGTTGGATTCGGGTTAGGCTCAAGTTAGATTCATGTTTGATTTTAAAAATGTATTATTTTAATAATTAAAACTTTATTAGAGTTAATTCTTCGCATAATAAAAATAAAAAAGATAAATATAAGGACCGTTTTGATTTATAGAATACAAATATGAAAACTGTAGAAGTGAGATTTTGGATAAAAATAAATTATATAGTTCTAATTTTATCATACATATTTAAAATTATAATTTTACTTAAAACATTTTACTTGAATATGTAAAATTTAGGATATAGATTGGTTCGGGTTATCCAAACTGTTCAACTCAAGCCTAATCCAAATTAAGTTCAGGCTCGGACTCAAAATGAAGCCAAATGCAAAAACTTCAACTCAAATCGATCTTTAATACGGTTGGGTCAGGTTAAACTAGCTGGTCCAAATTGCACCCTTAAATTTGTTTATATAAAACAAGAGTACGGTTTGTCTATTTCTCTTTACTACGGCCTCCTTTCTCATGATAAAAAAAAGGGCAGGTCTACGCCCACCAACCTAGATGCCGTCCCCACTGACCAGAAAAAATTAACAAAAATAATTTTTTGATTTTGTAATCCACTATCCCCACCTCCCTTCCCCACCAACCGAAATATTTAGAAAGGCCATCCCCACCACCTGAAATCACTGAGGTGAGGATAATCGATGTATGTATTCTGGAAGTTGTTCGACAATCCTGAAGTCGAATAGATGCACTGACAGAAGACAAAAGGTCAGTCGATCTGGGGGGTCATGGGCGACGGGAGGCTCGTCGAACAAACTATTAGACAGCATGTGTTATGGATAGAGTTCGACATTCCTACTGTCGAACATATGTACTGAAGGACGACAACAAGCTAGTCGACGTGAGGGGTTTATGGCGACGGAAGACCCGTCGAACGTTTACAGTGTAGTGATCTATGACTTTAACTATGAACATTCAAAGACACGATCGACACGAATGATTTTAGAACAAGTATCAATTAATGCTTATATATTTTTTATTGAAGTGGGGACTAAATCCCAAGACTAACAAAGTGTAAATGGTTTAAAACATTTTGAATGTTCATGTTTAACTGAATGAATGAATTGATAAGCATAATTAGTATAAATGTTTTAAAACATTTTGAATGTTCATAGTTAAAGTCATAGATCACTACACTGTAAACGTTCGACGGGTCATCCGTCATCATAAATCCCTCAAGTCGACTGACATGTTGTCGTCCTACAGTACATATGTTTGACAGTAGGTCTGTCGAACCCGATCCATAACATAGGCTGCCTAATGGTTTGTTTAACGGGTCTCCCGTCGCCCATAACCCCCCAGGTCGACTGACCTTTTGTCGTCCGCCAGTACATCTATTCGACTTCAGGGTTGTCGAACAACTTTCAGAACACATACATCGATTATCCTCACCTCAGTGATTTCAGGTGGTGGGGATGGCATTTCTAAATGTTTCGATTGGTGGGGAGGGGAGGTGGGGATAGTGGATTACAAAACTAAACAAATTAATTTTGCTAATTTTTTCTGGTCGGTGGGGACAGCAAGCAGGTCGGTGGGGATAGAGCTGCCCTAAAAAAAACCCATCGTCAACTGTTGATCTGAGTAAATATTAAATGGAAATTTGTTATAAAATTCTTGCTTGAATTAATTGAACCATAGAATTATATTAAACTCATCATGACTTCTTCTCCTCTGAAGACTTCAAGCCTTAACGAATTCTGCTTCAACAAACTCTTAAGATTTTAGAGATAAGTTATCCTAATTTTAAAGGATAAAAAATCCGTCAAATTTGTTCATATTTATATGGGTTTTTTATTTTTAAGTCTCTGTAAACCATAAGATTTAGTGATTGATCTCTCACTTCTTCGTATTTTGGTTTTAGTCTCCAGATTTAATAGATATGTTCTTTTTTAGTCCCTCTCAGGGACTAAAAAGAAAAGAAAATAATTTAGGAATAGATCCCTCACAGGAACTAAAAATGAACATATCCTTCAAATCTGAGGACTAAAATACGAAGAAGTGAGGGATCGATTAATAAATCATATGGTTTATGGAGACTTAAAAATAAAAAATCCTATTTATATTTATCACAATTAGGATAAAATATTGAGATAAATTCTATCCCAGCCGTTAAATGGAACAAAAATATCTCCATTTTTATTTCAAAATCGAGATAAACTGTATACAGTTTATCCCGATTATTTTTTATACCAAACAGGGATAAATTGTCATCCTACTAATTTATCCCTATAATTACCATTTATTCCACCACTTATCCATTTGTCAAACTAGCCCTATAAAATTATGCAATCGACAACTTCATTTAAATGTTAGTGGTTCGACCAGTATTAGTAATAAATGACGAATCGAGTTTTGGTTATGTCGATAAACACATCTTTATCTATGTGAAATAGATCAATTGATTTCTTGGGGAACCGTTCTTTAAAAAAAATAAATGAAAAGACATTAACATTAAACAAAGGAAGCAACAGCTCCCCAAACTTGAACTGTGCATTATCCCCCCGTTTGGTTAATGGATTAAGCGAGTATAAGAGTAGTATAAGGGCGGTATAAGAATGGATAGGGAAAATGGTTGTTTGTTTGTATGGTATAACTTGATATTATTAAGCCAGTTTAAACGAGTATAAGTGAGTATAACAATTCTAAGTAACCCCTAAGATAAGCTATACTCAGTTTATCTATTCTCATGAGCACACACGTCAAATCAACTTTTTATATCTTATCACATCAAATCATCTATCAACACCTTTTATACATCAAAGGACCCACATGTCAAATCAACTTTTTTACACTTTATTTATATTTTATTCTTTATTAACCAAACAACTCAACTTTATTCTTACGTTTTCTAACGAGAATAAAAAAATCACAACCAAACAGAAAATCTCTTATTCTAAATTTCTAATCTATACTGACATAGTTATCTATTAAGAGTAATACAATTCCGCTATCTAAACGGGGGTATGGGTTTTATTATTGGATATATGTGATGAATGGTGGTGGTGCATGCAAAGCTATATGAACCACTCAGTCACTTCGATACTGTGTCAAAAGGGCTGGTCGGGTGGCTATCAACATCAGTGGGTCCTCCTCAATAAATTTTTATTTTGTATCAACTATGAAAGCATGCTTATGTGTGATGAATATTACTAATTCACACAATTGGTGGTCCGAGCTAAGGATGATATGTGGACAGTTGCAACCTGAGTACAATATATGTATTTATTTAATTTTGTTGAAAGTATATATATTACATGTTAGAAAATATATATATTTGTACGTCAAAATAAATATATATTTTTTCACACCTCACTGGAGATATAAGTATGCAGATGGAGATGTAAATTAAAAAAGACTACATGTAATTAACAATCCCAATCATTAATCTATTAGCAATTTCGCATACTTTGGTAATGAGATAACTCAAAGTATAAAGTCATAAGTTGGTTAAAAATAACTTATCATGTTTGTTATTTAAAATCGAGATAAATTATGGTCAATTGTAAGCATGTTGAATAGAAAATAAGAATTTTTTTGTTGTTGTGGATAAATGCTAGAATAATCTTTATTTTTTTATTTTATACCGAAAATGATAAATGTGAATGAGAATAAAATCATTAAATTTTTTATCCATTAAAATTGGACTAACTAGCTTATCTTGGAGGATTTTCAACCATACCCTCTGACTTTCTTAAAAAACACGGTGGATGCACAAACCTTACTCCGTTTGAGATCCAGTCTCCATGACTATCCAAAGTTGAAGATTATTTATTTATTTATTTAACTTTTAGAAACTTCTATTCGAGAAATAGTTCTTATCAAATTGATAACGTTAAATTTTAACGTTTTCATATATATACATTTGGACAACTATTATAGGAAAAAAAATCAAAAAATAGTTTGTCATGTATTTATGGGAAATTAAAGGATGTTTTGATGTACATCTTTTAGAAAAAACCAATTTTCAAGTAAAAAAAAAACAAAAAAAAGAAGTGCTCACTCTAGAGAGGGTCGTTTTCAAATGCCTTATTAGCAAATATACCATAATGTTGACTAATTAACAAGTATGTGATGTGATGATGAGTGTTACCGAAAATTAAAATGTGGACTTATCCACTTTGTTAAGGGTCACCATCTATTAGTCTTATTAGATATTAACAATCTTCAATTACGAAGAACTTGATGGACTTGTGGATGACCGTTAATTAATAAATATTTTGGATTATTTTATCATATACGACTTTTGAAAGACAATTTTTGTTATTTGACTAAATACACAAATTTACATTGTGTGTGTGTATATAGGAACCGATTAGGTGCGGCGAACGGCGGGTGCGACAGCGTTCACGGGCCGTTGATCACGGGTCCATCGCATCGGACGGTCGGGTGCGATTCACATCGACCGTCGGATGCGATAGACCCGCGATCGGACGGCCCACGTCGCGGCCGCACCTGCCGTTCGTTGCACCTAATCACGATCGTGTGTGTGTGTGTGTGTGTGTATATATATATATATATATATATATATATATATATATATATATATACAGGGAAGTGTTTGCGTGCGGCGAACGGCGGGTGCGGCAGCGACTACGGGCCGTCCGATCACGGGTCCATCGCATCCGACGGTCCGATGTGAATGCGATGGACCGTCGAATGCGATGGACCCGTGATTGACGGCCCGTGATCGCGGCCGCACCCGCCGTTCGCCGCACCTAATCGCTCCCATATATATATATAGGGGAGCGATTAGGTGTGGCGAACGGCGGGTGCGACCGCGATCACGGGCCGTCGATCATGGGTCCGTCGCATCGGACGGTCGGGTGCGATTCACATTAACCGTCGGATGCGATGGACCCGTGATCGGACGGCCCGTGTCGCAGCCGCACCTGCTGTTCGCCGCACCTAATCGCAAACGTGTGTATATATATATATAGGGAAGTGATTACATGCGGTCGTGCGGTCGGTGCGGTCGCAATCACGGGCCGTCGCTCACGGGTCCATCGCATCGGATGGTCGAGTGCGAATCACGTCGACCGTTGGATGCGATGGACCCGCGATCGGACGGCCCACGATCGCGACCGCACCTAAGCGTTTCTATATATATATATATATGAAATTCTTCAAAAAGACTTGCACCACTTTTTTTATTTTATTTTGGTAGCTAAAGAAAGCCCTTAAGAAGCTATTATGTACAGGGGTTCAAGACCCATAAGCCCATGATAGGAGCAGGGTTCGACCTTGAATCACCCCCAAAAGGAGGTATGCCGTCTATCACCTCACCAAGAAAGGGGTTGACGTAAATATTAAATTCTTATATTGATAAAAAAATATTAATAAACCACTTTTCCTTTAAGGTGTATCACACAAAATAAATAGAGGTATATGAAGGGCTTTATATCTTACAAATTTTTTCTTCCAGTGGATTTGTTTTGTGTTTTGAATTATCTCATATGGAAGGAATCACTACGTAATTAAATTCTTATATTTCTTACTTTTTTTATATTTTCTATATTCCTCCTATTTCAGCTTGAATTTCACATTTTCATTATCTTTTCTGTCCACAAATTTTATGTTTTTGAAAAGCCATGATAAGACCCATTTGAAATTAGTTATCAAACAGCCGATGATGATTGTGTTTTTGTAAAATTAATTTTTAGATAATTATCAGTTTTAAACACTTTTTTATTTTAATAATCAATAAAAGCATCTTTAAAGAAAAATTATTCGATCATCTTACCATCTATAGTTCTTTTGTGTGATATTTTGTTTTCGTAATCATTCTACAGAAATTGAAATACATATAATCTTAAAGGTGTCTCTGTATCAATAATATTATATTATAGCAATGTATAAATGGTTATGAGATATTTGGTTACACAATTGAAAATGACTTTATAGGAGGAATATTTTTGTTATATTTTTTAAGAGTTCTTTATTTAATTTAATTTAATTTTTTTTGCTTACCTCAAAAACGGACTATGAGGGTTTCAAAAAAAAAAAAAAAAAAAACACTAATTGATTATGAGGTATTTTTTTTTAAAAAGTTTAGATAAAAGCATCTCAGCGCTATGTATTATGGACATTGTGATTCCCAATGGTGACGAGGTCCACTCTTTTACTGGAGTTGGCTGTTCAATGCAAAAGGCCACCCTAATAAAAACACCATATACGTCCATCCAACAAGACACAACGTGTCACACTTGGCTTCTTATCATTCATGAATAATCTATCAATATAAAACTTTTCTTTGGCTTCTTATTATCCATGAATATCATGGACAGTCATTTTTGTACCTGATTATTTGAACATTTTAAATAAAATATATAATATGATATTTATGAATACCACAACTTGTACCGATAACTACAAAAATTAGCTAAGGGACGTAGTGGGTGCAGCCACGACATGAAGACCTTCTTTCCATGACATTGAGGGCATGTTGGCGGCTGGGAAGGACATCCGCCAGTCGAACACATCAAGACTCGTGAATTCCGTGCTGCGATCGATCATACCAACGGTTGCATAGGCCATTTGGAGGACTAGAAATGAGGCAATATTCAAGAACTCTAGGATCTACGTTGAAAATTTGTGAGAAATGGTGGTGTCTTCTATGTCTGACTGGGGGTGTGGCATTGCCGGGGCAAGGGGGATCTCATTCTCTCGAAGCGGCATAGTCATCACAGATTAAGCAGAGGGTCGGGGAGTGGTGGGTGGGTGGCCACTGGTATGACATTAGACATCCTGTCTAATGCATCACTACCTCTTCACCCAACATTCATTATCGACACCTCTTATCTTTATATTTTTGTTTTTTTTCTTTTTTTAATTACTTCTCTCTTCTTCTCACCACCTTTCGGACTCGTAACCTACTTTTAATATAAGTGTTGGTAACAAGATCTACCTTTCTCTAAAAAAAACTACAAAAATTAGCTAGTTATAGGCATTACAAGACTTACATTATGTAACATGTGGGTAGTGTCACATGTATATAATTAAAAAAACATTATGCTCAGGCAACAAGGCTCGATCTCCACCAGACAAATCGACCATGTATCTTTCATCCAATAAATATATTTCTAAACAGTTTGTTTTTATATTTTAAGGATTTTTAGTTTTAAGTCCCTGTAAATATATCTATTTAGGGATCGGTTTCTCACTTTTTCATATTTTTTTAGTTCTCATATTCAACTGTCTATTTGATTTTTAATCCCTCTATCAAACATCCGTCCATACACCATTAATTTGTGAAATGTGATTTTATTTTTAAGTCCTTATAAACTATGTTATTTAGTGATTAGTCCCTGTAAAATATGAAGAAGGGAGGGACTAATCACTAAAATAACATAGTTTACATGGACTTAAAAATAAATCACATTTTACAAATTAATGGTGTATGGACGGACGTTTGACGGAAAGACTAAAAACCAAATAGATGGTTGAATATGGGGACTTAAAAAGAAATATGAAAAAGTGAGAGACTGATCCCTAAATAGACAAGTTTACAGGGATTTAAAAATACAAATCATTATATTTTAATATAAGACGAATAAATATGTAAAATTGTGTTATACAATAGAAAACACTTTCGATTAGTAATATAAATAAATGAAAAAATGATTAAGGGCTAATTTGGTAATTCTGATGTAAAAAGAAAATTTCTCATTCTCAATAATTTAGCTATTGTAGAATATGCTGATATTTTTGTCTGCACGTCTTTGAAATAAATAGTTTAATTGAGGTTTCGTTTGGTTGCACATTTGAGGCAGATTCTACTTTTTAAAAAGCTAAAATCGTGCATCTAAACGGAGCAGCTTTATTAAGAATCCACATTTGGATTCCTTTTAATTTTCTCCTCGAAATCTATGTTTGGAGCTTGGAAAGAAAGCTTTTTGTCTGAATTTTGAAAAACATCTTTTGTTACCAACAACAAACATGATTCCTATATTAAAAGAAAAACATCCCAATAAAAGTCAATGTTAAAATCATCTTAAAAAAACCGCTTTAGTTTAAAAGCTAATTTTCAATCTGTGTTTCAAAAGGAGCCCGAGTTTAATTAGATAAGATCAAACATTTACATAAGATTTAGTTAACAAGCCCTTTTAAGATTTGAATTTATCCAAATTTATTTATTTAAGCATTTAAATAGAAATCAGGTAATCTCATTTTGAAATGAATAAGATTATATTCTCTCATGTGTTTATGTTTTTCTCCCTATTCTTCTCTGCATTATCTATATGTTATTTTAAATTTTAGATTTTCAACTATGGATGTATCTAAATGTAATTTTTTGGATATTTTAGAAAAATGAATATGAGAATGATAAACTATAATAGCATTTAAAATCCTAAAAATAAAAAAGCTAAAGAAGTCATTGCTTATGCATATATGAATTTAGGCTCCGTTTGGAGGAGCGTTCGCAGGGAGTTTGCGGTGGTGAGTGCCGGTAGACGCGATCGCGCAAGCAAATATTTGTTCCTCCCTCGCATGGAGCACCCACATTCACCTTGTCGTATATGTGCTTTCGCCAGTCTCGTCAATGCCCCAAAACAAGGAATTCCCCCCATGTCGAGCAAATGCAGACAACCCTACCTCTCCGGACCCTTAGTTGATTTTGTGCATGTAGTCATTGCAGAGTAAAAATCCCGTCTCACTTTATGAAAACCATAATATTGCGACACAAATAAAAGCATGTACGGACGTATACCTATTTTATGTCGAGACAATTAGATTATTCTTGCCAGCAACATGATTTGATCTTTCGTCTCCTATGAGATGGGTACACAACCTCTATGGGTTAGGTATTGTGGGTTTTAATCCATTGTTTTCTTTGGTTCCTTGTTGACCTATGTTTACTTAGTAGTTTATCATCCTGTATGGACTTTTATTGTACCAAAAAAATTAAATAAAAACTAGATTATATTGTTGTTAGTCCCATGCACTACTTATCAATTCGATCGTGCAATCTCAAAAAAGATCTGAATTTACGTGCATGTGAATTCTCTATATAAGAAGTCAAAGACCTTAAAATCCACTTTGAAAAGCCTCCCCACACCCCTCCCTACCATAAATGTATGGAGCCTTGTAGGAAAAACAACAATGCAAAAAGATTTTTTTACCCCTTTCAACAAAACCCTATTTTTTTTCAACTAATTCTCGCTCTCTCCCCATTTTTTAAATCATCTCCCCCAAATGTATCACATCTTCCTCTCTACCCTAGAAACCCTAAAAAAATAAAAAATCAAAATCTTCCATTTCATCTACCGTTTATCCTGCCCATCGGCCATCCGTCGGTCCGCCCGCCGTCTGTCCGCCGTCCGTCCACCGATCTCTCTCTCTCTGTGTAAATCTTTAAATCTTTGGAGACTTTCTTCCCTCTCCTTTTTCTTTCTTTTACATTATCGATGATGATTGAAGCATGTGATACAATGGGAATCTGATGATCACGGGTTTGTTTGGGTGATTTTGGAGACTTATATCATGTAATTTTCACTCGCTGGTTTCATGGGTGGGTTCCCTTGAAGCATGAAGACCTCCGGAATGAGATTCTATTATCTGGGTGTTTATTTTTCTGGGCGGGTTCATTCATCTGGATTTTTGAAGTGATTTCTTAGTGGGTTCTGGAGAATCTGATTTCATGCAAGATCAGGTTTTTATTGAGATTTTTGTTTGGAAATATAGATTCTGTAGTTAGTTTTCCTATTTGTGTCTCGATTCATTTTGTCTTCTTCATATGGAAGCCATTCAGCCTTGTTCATCATATTGTTAGTTGTTTTTCTTTAGATTTTTGTTTTGCCTATGAAATGATTCAGTCTTTTGATTGTTGCTAATCTCGATAGCTATGAATTTGAATCATTTGTATGAAGATGGTGAATCATTCATATCTAATTAAGTTTAGATTTTGAATCATATTTGTACAATGTCTCTATTTATGGATTCTCGTGAACCTTTTGTGGACTATACTAGCAATCCCGAACACTTCATCCACAATGATTCAAGTGCCAATGTTCATTGTTCGACGGATTTTGAACCTTTTGTGACGACATGTTCATCTCCCATCTCCGATCAAGCTACACCTACGTGGAAAAAAACACGATGCAATTTTAGCCATGACGAAGACAAACTCCTTGTATCGGCGTGGCTTAATTTAAGTTTGGATGTTCTGCAAGGTAACGACCAAAAGCATAAGCAATATTGGCATCGAATATGGAATTTCTTCCGCGAATACAAGACTTTTGAATCGGATCGCAATCCGAATTCCCTAGTGCATCGGTGGTCAATAATTCAACTCGCCACCAATAAATTTTGTGGGTGCATTGCCCAGATTGAGTCAAGACAACAAAGTGGAGTTAATGAGCAAAACAAGGTAAATTCTAATTTTACATATCTTCTTACTTTTCATGAGTTCACACTAATTTAAATATTCATGGGTTCATATTCATTTTTAGATTGGTCAAGCCAAGCTTATGTAAAAAGGTTCCTTCCAATTTATCCATTGTTGGATGAGCTTTGATAATAACCAAAGTGGATGGAGGACTATCAAAGGAGGAAATCAACTAAAAAGGTGGCTTCCATACAATCATCATCGGTTTCTCCTACTCTCAGTTCTCCCTCCACTCCAGAGACAATCAACCTCGGAGATACGGGTGACTTCGTGGATATAGAACGGCCACCTGACAATAAAGCTGAAAAAGAGCGACTTGGCAAGCGTAAGGGGAAAGGACATGCAGGGGAGGATGATAGTAGTGCAACTATTGCAAAATTGCTCAAGGAAAGACGAGAGGGCAAGAAGCAAATGAATGCTCTGAAGGTTGAAATGTATAAAAAGACTTACCATCAAATACAAGAAAAAATTCGATTGAAACAACATGTTGAGGAGGAAAGCATAATGCTAGTCAATACGAACAGAATGCCCAATATGGTAAAGGAATATTATCAAAGGCGTAACATAAATTCTACAACGATAATTTTCTTAGCACTAAACTTGTAGTAGTTGTATGTTCTAATATTTTTTTGTTGTCAAGAATTTGTAGTAGTTGATCGTCGTCAAGATCTTTTAATGTTTAATGTTTTGAACCACCACTTTATCCCAATCAGCATGAATTTTAATGTTTTGAATGCTATCGTTGTCAAGAGTTTGTAGTAATTGATTATATTTTTCATGTTTTATGTAAAAATCTTAATTTACTTTGAATTAATTTTTATTCATTAATAATAATTTTATTTAAATGATCTTTATTCCAAGTCTTGATAAATTTTAGAATGTGCTTTGATTCATTTGATATTTGAATATCTTGTAATTTATAGATATGAATATGGGTAAATTGGTCATTTAGAATGAATTTAGGGTAAGAATGAGGAGGTTTTTAGAGTGATAAAAAGGCTCCCTACATGTCACACGGAGCCTTTTTTTACCACAATGTAAGGAAACATTAGAGAGGCTTTTAGAGATGCTCTTTGGGGGCATTTAGTAAAAACCAATTAGGGGGCCGTTTGTGATTTTGAGAATCCAATTGGATTTTTTTGTAAACCAAACAACATTCAAATCACAATTTTTACAATCCCAGTCCTTGCGATTGTAGGTTAAAATTGGCACAAAATCAATGATTTGGTAAAGCTCGATAGACGAGCTTCCTCAAATCACGGGATTCGAAACCTATTTTACCTCAGGTAGAATGACAAAATTACCTTTGTCCTTTCTCCCAAATTTCCAACGTATAAATACCTGAATTAATGTGAAACTCTCTCTCTTTCTCTGAAAAACATTTCACCCCGACAGTGAAGCCTCCTCTCCCCCTCCCATCTCTCCCCCTCACAAAATACCAAACCCTAACTGATAAACCCTCCTTAGAAGATCGGCAATGTAGCCCGAAAATGTAAAAGTCTCTCTTGTCTCTCTCCCCCATACCTCTCTTCTGACCATGGGTAGAGTGTCGATGGGGGCTCTCTCTCATCACCCTCTTCTCTTCCTTCCGCGAATATGAAGATCCCCAAATGAGCCTATCCATAAATTCTGAACCATCCAAACCAAGAGAATCACTGCATAGTCCTTAGATCTTCAAACAATAGGTATGTTTTCAAAGAAAGCAAATGGAAACCCTCATTTCACTGATGGGGGTTTCATTTTTGTGTCTTGCATACATCACAAATAGCGTTTAAATTCGTTTCATATGTTCTTTAATTCGTTTTGGCTATTATTCGATCGTTTTAATATGTTGTTTAATTCGTTTAGGGTTTTACTGAAGAATCGTATTTCATTATTTGGGGATTGAACTATGAGGGATTTTATATATATGTACTCATTCATATGAGACTTTGCTTATTTTTACCATTAAAAGTTATTAGATGGCATTGTAAATGCGTGAAAAAGAGATTATAGATTGGGCATCATAGATTTTATGATATCAATTTTAGGTCCCCTGTATTATATTCATTCCCTAACAAACAGTTTCGAGATTATTCGATCCATTAACATATTGGTTGACCAAATTACAGTAGTATATGTAATCCGTAACACTTTTGGTTGGTATTTAGACACTGAGGTGTGTTTGTTAAAGAAAAAATATGAACACTAGTTTCCTATTTTTTTAGGGCACTGCAACAAGGCTATAGATCTCCCCCTCTCAAATACATATGGCTCTGGGTAAACCACTAGCTGTTAGGTGTTTGGTTATTTGATCTTTGGTTAATAATAAGTAAATAAGACCCACCTAGAAGGCCTTGTGTATTTTATAGAATAATGATCACGGATAATAGTTAACCCACCTATGAATTATCTAACATCCACATAGTTCACAAATTTGCTCGTGGAGTAATTAACCAGAATCTTTATTGGGGATTTTTTTTACTATAAATGTAGGTCATTGATTAATTAATTAGCGATTGTCAATGAGTAGAACTATCCTTAGGTCACTGGTCATTAGACAATGACCTACCTAATATATAGTAAACTCGTTGGTTATTTACCAACGGCTGTGTGGTTTTTGAGGGTTAAGGTATCTCATTGGTTATGTAATTTGGGTATGCTCATCCCTTCAGTAACCAATAAACATTTTTTAGGGTTAAAGATATTTAAGTCCCTATAAACATGAAAAAAGCCATATAAGTTCCTATTAAAATTGGGACAGACGTACGAGTCCCTGAAAACTCACAAAAACCCAATTATCATCCCTGAGTTAAATTTTCATCCAAACTTAACGGAATATTCCCTTAATATTCCATCACATATAATTATGTAGACATTGAAGTCCCAATGAACAGTCATAATGACAAATTTGTCTCTACAAAAAATAAAATTACCCCTGAAAAACGTTTACATTAAATTGTATAAACATTGCAGTCCCTATAAACAATCATAAACACAAATTAGTCCCTGTAAAAGACAAAATTACCCATGAAAGACTCTTACATTTAATTGGATAGACATTACAGTTCTTATAAACAATCGTAAAGATAAATTGATCCCAGTAAAAGACAAAAATGGCCCTGAAGGATTTTTACATTTAATTGTGTAGACATTGCAATCATTATAAACAATCACAAAGACCAATAATATAATCCCTAAAACACAATTAAATGTAAAATTCCTTCAGGGCATTTTTGTCTCTTACACGGACCAATTTTTCTTTACGATTATTTGTAAAAACTGTAATATCTATCCAATTAAATGTAAAAGTCTTTTAGGGGCAATTTTATCTTTTGCAAGGACTAATTTGTCTTTATGATTCTTTATAGGGACTGCAATGTGTACACAATTTAATTCAAAAGTTTTTCATGGGTAATTTTATCTTTTGTTGGGACTAATTTATATTTATGGCTATTTATAGGGACTTTAATGTCTATATAATTATATGTGATGGAATATTCTGGGAATATCTATTAAGTTTGGATGAAAATTTAACTCAGGGATGATAATTGGGTTTTTGTGAGTTTTTAAGGACTCGTACGTCTGTCCCGATTTTAGTAGGGACTTATATGGGTTTTCCCATGTTTATAGGGACTTAGATGTCTTTAACCCTAAACATAATTCTTCAGATTTGCTAAAATTTACGAAGAACCCCTAATCATTGTACCGTCATAAAAAAAACATCTATAATTAGGAGTTCAACAATAGTGACAGCTAACACTTGAAGCCAGGGCAGAATAGAGCGATCATGTGTATGTTAACTCTGTCATTTAACGATTGAATTGAGTCCCCTTACATTTGAAGTTCAATAAACTTGTGAATTCTACCATATTTTTAACGCAGATGGATAACCAACTGGGCAACAGCCAATCTGGTCTTACACCAAATGTTATGAAAGTAACTGTTAGAGACAAAGGAAAAAACCACATGATCCATATCGGAAGAAGGCAGTGTGAGACAGTCAGAAACATGAGGTTTTCATTAGTATATGTTTGGAAGAAGTGCTAGCTGGCAATAAGCCAGACCAAACTTTGAATAAACAAGATTACACTAACTTGAGTATCGAATTCCATGAGAGATGTGGATTTCTTTATGGGAAGGATCAACTTAAGAACCATTGGGATACTCCCGGAAAGGATTGGCAAATCTGGAAGGATTTACGAAAGGAAACTGGTTTGGGTTGGAATGAACAGAAGAAGACATTCAAAATGCCTGATGAATGGTGGGCCGAATTTACACAGGTACTAAATAAAATTTTCCATAACATTATCATATTAATATCAGGGTTTCAATATATCTAACGAATAATATGTACTTTATATAGAGACACACCGGTGGCGATAAGTTTTTAAACTATCTGTTGACGCATGAGGATGAATGTGATATATTGTTTGGGTGTAGCGCCGCTATTGGTGACTGAACTAAAATACCATGTTCTACCAAGTCTGGATTTTCAACAGTTCAATCGGTGACACCAACACAGGAAAATGCTAAGGAACTTGAAGAGCAAGTTCCACAAACAAATTCTGCACCATCTGATACACCATATACTCAACGTTTCGGTTCCAATATTGGTTCTAAGATGACTAGTCCTATTAGGTCAACATCGGCCCAACCTTCTTCTGGTGGAGTAAAAAGGACTAGATCTAGTACAAGTCATGTCTTGGAGAGCTCAATGGATCGAATTTATAATCTACTTGAGAAGAGGACAAGGAAGAAGTCCAGTTCCAATACTACTGAGGATGTACCGTTGCATATGCCTTGCAAGCCTTGGCGAACACCCCAGGGTTGTCCCGATCTTCTGAAGAATACCTGTGGGCAATTGGTTTTTTGCGTTCACAAGTAAATCGTCAAACTTTTTGCCCAATAGACACCGATGAGGTCAGGGCCTGATGGATTTTACATGAGTATCAACGGTCCCGTCAGGTTTAGGCTGCATTCAGTAAAGCTTCTGCATAGAGTAACCTAATTTTTGAGCACTATAAAACATCTGGTAGTATAGGTATTTTGAACTATGTTATATATTTTTGGACACACCATACTTGTAAATTTACAATGTGTGGATCACTATGATTTGGTCATTATAATGTATGTAAATCTGTATCAGCCTTTAATATATGCAATTAAGCCTTTAGTATATTTGAATGGATCCTCTGATATTGTTGCATATTCACCGGTATATTGTGCAAACCATGTTCAAAACTACCGGTTCATTTATCCAGTTAATTTATAGTCTGCATATTGTGCATTGGGATATTTGAAACCACATGTCACCTACTGCAGATTTTAGGGGAATATTGGAGCCATGGAATCCTCATATGGCTCAAGCACGGATACATCTTCAGAAGAAATGTAAGTTTTTCAAAACTCTGAATTTGATTCTTGCTGAATAAATAGATGACTTAATAATATCCCCCACATATTTAGGATGTCCGATGAAAAAGATGATTAGGTAGAGATTGACATCCTGATTTTATTACTACTTGCCCAAGTTGAAGTGTACCGAATAACTTATCTGAATAAACAACATGTTCATGATCTCACCTATTCCGGGAATCAATTAGTTCATGATATGTTGCATGGGCATTGGCGCTTATGCTATGACACGTGTCATATGATGCTTACTGTTTTCGTTAAACTATGCAATTTGTATAGGGAGAAAGGATTAGCCCAAAGTTTCCAAACTGTATCAGTGGAAGAGCAAATGAGAATATTTTTGCAAACCATAGGATATAATGATAGGAATAGATCTATGCAACATACTCTTAAACACTCTGGAGAGACTATTAGCCGTTACTTTAACAAGATTTTGGACGCTACATGTGCATGGGCCGTGGAGATGATTAGACCGAAGGATTCGTTAAATACCATTCCTGACCATATTAGGGAATACGATGGTGGGAAATACTATCCCTTCTTCAAAGATTGTGTTGGAGCGATTGATGGAACACATGTCCACACTTGTGTTAACGTCGAACGATAGTTAGCCTTCAGGAGTGGCAGATCAGAAACAACGACCCAAAATGTTATGGCTGTTTGTGATTTCCACATGCGTTTTACATTCGTTTCTGCTGGCTGAGAGGGCATCGTACATGATGCGAAAGTGTTGGCTCATGTTGTATATGATCCAACCCATAATTTTCTGCATGCTCCACGGGGTAACCATCCAACGATTTCTTAATAGTTCAAATGACTGGAAATTAAATTTCAACACTATATTGAAGTTATATGCTTCCAGGTAAATACTATGTGGTTGATGCTGGATATCCAAATTGTAGAGGCTTTCTAGCTCCATATCGTAATACAAGATATAATCTGCTGGATTTCTAGCGTTGTTCCCCAAGAGGTAGGGAGAAGCATTTTAATAGCCTACATTCCTCTCTAAGGAACATTATAGAGCGATCATTTGGAGTGTTGAAGAAGAGGTGGTCAATTTCGGATAAGATGCCCAACTACCCTTACGACAAGTCAAAATTGTCATAGCAACAATGGTTATACATAACTTCATTGTTGAACAAAGGCTCGAAGATGCCCTGATCTCAGATTTTGATGATAACAATGTGGAGGTGCTACATGAGCACAATGGTTCTACGGGCAATCCACCAACACAACCAATCGAAGATGGTCAAATGGGTGGATTGTGTGATTCTATTCGGGATGCAATTGCACATGCTCATGGGATCCAATGAGGGTAAAATATTGCCAAGGTTCTTTATTAAACTCATATCCGTTTATGGTCAGTGTTGTACCACATACATACTATGACATCGCTTATTAGTGTCTACCCATCATAGTAAATAAAGCAATAATTTTTTTTTATTGGTGTCTTTTTATATGTGTATTTTGGATGACATATTGTTGGTGATGACAATTCCTGGTCGACCGACATATTGAGGGACTTGAACGCGACTTGACTACCATCAGCCCACAAAATGCCAATTAATAGATCTATTTAATTAGGAAGTTGGGTCTTCAATTTTCCTCTTTGAATTATTTGTGAAATGTTGATCAAAAGATAACTTTGTAAGGGACACAAATGCTATGTATTTGATGTAAGAAACTGTTAGTGTTCTATTTATGTATCGCAACATACCTTAATTTATCGATTGATCATGAATTTATGCTATGTCATATTCTATTATTTGTCATGAACGATAAACGACATGTGTGTAACTACTGAAGCAGCTATACATGTTATTGCGTTGACTCTATATTTTGCTTGGTGGGTCTCTTGTGTTTTGAAGGAAAAAAATAAATAGTGCTCTGGACTACGGTGAATAATTTTCTTATCATGTTCTGAAGGTATTGTTCGAATGGTATTATTTTACCGTTTGAACTGTTACCTCATCTGGGCTTTGTCAGAGGTACTGGGATCGAATTTGTTCAAACGGTCATCGAACGGACTAATCCCATTCGAATGGCATTATTTACCCATTCGCACGGTCGTCTCATCTTAGTTCTTCATAGATACTGGGATGAAACTTTGTTCGAACAGTCATGAACGGATAGATACCGTTCGAACGGGTTTATTTTACCGTTCGAATGGCTTCGCATCCGGTCTCTTCATAGGTACAAGATGAAACTTTGTTTGAATGGTCATTGAGTGGATCGAATCCGTGTGAACTGGTTTATTTCACCGTTCAAACGGCTTCCCATCCGGGTTCTTCATAGGTACTGGGATGGAACTTCGTTCGAACGATCATCGAACGGATCGATATCGTTCAAACGAGTTTATTTCTCTGTTCGAACGGCTTCGCATCCGGTCTCTTCATAGGTATTGGGATGTAACTTTGTTCAAACGGAGAATCGAACGGATTGAATCCGTTCGAACGGGTTTATTGCACCGTTCGAACGGCAAGAACACCAATGTGCAATTGCAGGGGATTTTACAAGTATCATTAGAACTATATCGGGATCTGTTATTTTGAAACACTATCAGAACAGTAAACACCCAAAATCAACTACATAGGACACAATTAATGACAATTAAACAATTGCTTTCACTTTAAACCGCTCATTAAAACAACACAATATATTCGACAACAAAAAGTACCGATAAGCCACCACATTTCAACAATCCGACATTACAAGTTCCACAAAATGTAACCACCACAAAATCACGATTTCCGTACACCTTGGACAACAGCCATCCTGAATGTAATGGTGCTACGGTTGTCTCGTCCGTATAATGCCCCTCTTCTAATTGCTGATGGTCCATATCAGATTGGAAAGGAAAATGGGGATGGACAGGAGGCATGGGTGGCATAGTCCAATCCCATGTCGTATTCAACTTATGTAATACCTCATTCACCCCTCCCCGAATTTCAGCTAATCCAGACACATTGGTCATTTCCTGACCATCATTAATGATGCAGAACGGGTGGCGGACGCGTTTCGGGGGGCGATGAACCCGAAAGAGTCCGTTTGAAGATTTCCAACTATTTACAGAAAAACCGGCTAGTAGAAATAAATGGCGCCCCGAACTCGGAATTGGCTGAAATTTTTACTGGAGGTAGATGTCGAGGAGATCTTCAAGAGTTGTCGCTACGCCACAACACGTCCTTATTTTTCCATTTTTCCTATTTTTCGGCCCTCAAAATGGCATTTTTGCTATTTTTAGTAACTTTTTAGATTTAGCGTATCTCCTTCATAATAATTCGGATTTGACCGAAATCAAATCCCACGATCTTCTAAGTCCCCTAGAATTAGTTATAACAAACTTTCGTTTTTACTATTTTTAGTAAGTTTTTCCCTATTATAAAAGGGAGGTTTGTAATCTAGGGTTGGCAACTTTTATCAATATATTTCTGAGTTTTAGTATTCTTTTGAGAATTGTGGTTTGTTGAAGGATCTCAACGCTTGTTGGATTTTTATTTTAGTTTTTCGCTGCGTTAGTTGGTATCAGAGCGAGGATTTGCCTTGTTGTGATGGCAAATAACGGAGGGGAGACGACCAATCTAGCGACGTTGGTCGTGGATTGGAGGATCTGTGGAAGGCGGTCGGGGAACAACGTGATCAGATGCGGGAACAACGAGATCAGATACAAGAACAACTGCAGGAGATCCGCACAATGATCGCTGGCCTGAACCTCAACGCCAATAACACACGTCCTGAAGGTGATAGGAGACGCGTCGAGGGAGTCGCCCAAGGCCGACCTATTACTCAAAACACCGTTCGACGTCCCACTCGTTATCAACCTGATGATGAGGAAGACTCGGAGGATGAAGGAGAGTTTCAAGTATATCAGCCGAGAGGGCGGCGTATGGAGTACAACGATTACCTATTGAAAGCGGATATCCCGTATTTCAATGGTAATATGCAAATCGAGGATTTTCTCGATTGGATCTCGGAGATCGAAAGATTCTTTGAGATGATGGAGGTTCCCGAAGAAAAGATGGTCAAATTGGTGGCTTTTCGATTGAAGAGCGGGGCCGCCGTTTGGTGGGATCAACTCCAGAAGACTCGGCAGCGACGAGGGAAGGCGCTTATTCGTTCCTGGAGGCGGATGAAACAACTTCTGATGGAACGATTTCTTCCACCAGATTATGAGCAATACCTATTCCAACTATATCAGAACTGTCGCCAAGGTAATCGATCGGTATTTGATTATACTGCTGAGTTTTTGAGGCTTTCGGAAAGAAATAACATCGCAGAAACCGATGGACAACGGGTGGCTCGATACCTTAACGGGTTGAAGCCTTGGATCCGAGATCGGATTGGTTTACATGTGGTGTGGACCATCGAAGAAGCCAACAATATGGCGTTGAAGGCAGAACTCATGGACCAGAAACCCGGGAGTTCTTCAAACTTTCGCAGAAGCAACCCAGATTCTATTCCTTCCTCTGACAAAGGAAAAGGTCTGGCATCTCAAACTCCATTCAATCAGACGAGAGCTCAAGGAATACCATCCAAGGGAGCAGACAACGGACCGGGTGGTGTCAATCAAACCACTGCCCCAACAACTCGTACTGCACCAAGAAATCCAAACCCCTATGCTAAGCCTGTACCAGGCAATTGTTATCGGTGTGGAAAGCCAGGACATCGTTCTAATGTATGCCCAGAACGCAAGACCGTGAATCTAGTAGAAGGGGATGACGATGAGGATGCAGGAGATGAAGAATTTGATGAAGATTTCACATATGAGGGTGCCGAGTTCGCGGAGGAGGACGGAGATCGAGTCAGCCTTGTCGTACAACGATTGTTGTATTCTCCGAAACGCGAAGACTCAAATCAACGGCACACTATTTTCAGATCTTGCTGTTCCATCAATAAGAAAGTCTGCGATTTGATCGTAGATAGTGGAAGCTGTGAGAATTTTGTGGCAAAGAAGCTGGTGGATCACATGAAGTTACCAACAGAGAAGCATCATACACCTTATTCTATAGGCTGGATCAAGAAAGGACCGACGGTGAAGGTAACAGAAATTTGTAGAGTTCCTATTTCAATTGGCAAATATTATCAAGATGAAGTGCTTTGCGATGTGGTGGACATGGATGCTAGCCATGTGTTGTTGGGGAGACCCTGGCAATATGATGTTGACATCACATATAGAGGACGAGACAACACCTATATGTTCTTCTGGAAGTCACATAAAATTGCGATGGCCCCCGCAGGACTCCAACCAACCAGCAAAGGCCACAAAGTCGATGGTCGATCACTATTGACAATCGCCGATTCTGAAGCAGAGTTCATGAAAGATGCAAAGGAAGCAAATGGAGTCTATTGTATGGTTGTTAGATCTCTTGTTGTGGAGGGACGAGAAGAAATTCCAGTGGTGATAGCCCCTAGCATTAAGTCAGTACTAGAAGATTTCAGAGAACTTGTTTCCGAAGAGTTGCCTGATAAGCTACCACCGTTGAGAGATATTCAACATCACATAGATCTTATTCCTGGAGCAAGTTTGCCTAATCTGCCCCATTATCGGATGAGTCCGAAAGAGTGCGAGATTTTGAGAGAACAAATAGAAGGCCTGTTACAAAAGGGGTTCATCCGTGAGAGCATGAGTCCTTGTGCCGTTCCTACCCTGCTGGTGCCCAAGAAAGATGGAAGTTGGCGCATGTGCGTGGACAGTCGAGCAATCAATAGAATCACCGTCAAATACCGATTTCCTATTCCCCGTTTAGACGACATGCTGGATATGTTGGAGGGCTCGAAGCTATTTACGAAGATCGATTTACGTAGCGGGTACCACCAGATTCGGATCCGACCTGGAGACGAGTGGAAGACGGCGTTCAAAAGCAAAGACGGATTGTACGAGTGGTTAGTTATGCCCTTCGGTCTGTCTAATGCACCTAGCACCTTCATGCGGGTGATGAATCAGGTATTACGACCTTTTGTGGGTAAATTTGTTGTGGTATACTTTGATGATATACTCATATACAGTCGAGCTGAGGAAGAACACCTAGGTCATGTGCGACAGGTGTTAACTGTTTTGCGAGAAAATCAACTATTTATTAACCTGAAGAAGTGCAGTTTTATGACTAGCAGTCTCTTATTTCTGGGATATATAGTCTGTGCTGAAGGAATTCATGTAGATGAAGAGAAGGTGCGGGCAATTAGAGAGTGGCCTACACCTAAGACTGTTGGAGATGTTCGGAGTTTCCATGGTCTAGCCACTTTCTATCGTCGATTTGTTCGGGATTTCAGTACCATTATGGCGCCAATTACGGAGTGCATGAAGAAAGGAAAATTTTTATGGGGTGAAGCCGCAGAAAGGAGCTTTGCATTGATCAAGGAGAAATTATGCACCGCACCAGTCCTTGCTCTGCCCAGCTTTGAAAAGATCTTTGAGGTGGAGTGCGATGCTAGCGGCGTCGGCGTAGGTGCTGTTCTTTCACAAGAGAAGAGGCCAGTTGCGTTCTTTAGCGAAAAGTTGAGCGATGCACGACAGAAATGGAGTACATATGATCAAGAGTTTTATGCCGTGGTACGTGCCTTGAAGCAATGGGAACATTATTTGATTCAGCGAGAGTTCGTGCTATATTCTGATCATCAAGCCTTAAAGTTTCTGAACAACCAGAAACACATGGACAAAATGCACATCAGGTGGTCTACTTTTCTTCAAAAATTTCCTTTTGTTATTCGTCATAAATCTGGTGCTACTAATCGAGTTGCTGATGCATTGAGTCGTCGAGCCAACTTATTGATGACAATATCCCATGAGGTTGTGGGATTCGAGAGCTTGAAAGATTTATATGCTGAAGATGATGATTTCAAGGACATTTGGACTAAATGCGAACAGAACCAAGCCGTTAGTGATTTCCACATCACTGACGGGTATCTATTTCGAGGAAATCAGTTGTGCATCCCAAGATCTTCTCTGAGGGAGAAATTGATTCGCGATTTACATGGTGGCGGCTTGAGCGGACATTTGGGCCGAGACAAGACCATTACCAGTCTAGAAGAGAGGTATTTCTGGCCAAAACTGAAGAAAGATGTCGGGATCGTCGTTAAGAAGTGTTATATCTGTCAAACCTCGAAAGGTCAGTCCAAAATACTGGTCTTTATATGCCTTTGCCTATTCCTAATGGTGTTTGGGAAGAATTGTCTATGGATTTTGTGTTGGGTCTTCCTCGTACCCAAAGAGGCGTAGATTCTGTGTTCGTGGTAGTCGACAGGTTCTCGAAGATGGCTCATTTCATCCCATGTCGCAAGACGTCAGACGCCTCTCATATTGCACGATTATTCTTCCGTGAGATAGTTCGTTTACATGGAGTTCCTCAATCCATCACTTCTGATCGTGACACGAAGTTCCTTAGTCATTTTTGGGTGACATTGTGGAAGATGTTCGATACTTCATTGAACCGTAGCAGCACTGCGCATCCCCAAACTGATGGCCAGACGGAGGTAACAAACAGAACCTTGGGTAACATGATTCGTAGCATTTGTGGGGACAAACCGAAGCAGTGGGATCACGCACTACCACAGGCGGAGTTTGCATACAATAGTGCTGTTCATCGTTCGACGGGAAAATCTCCTTTTGCACTAGTATATACTTCTGTCCCAAAACATGCTGTGGACTTGGTACGTCTACCTAAGGGTCCCGGTATGAGTGTTGCAGCGGAGGCTATGGCAGAACAAGCTCATGCCATACAGGAAGAAGTAAAACAAAAGCTCGAGCAATCCAATGCGAAGTACAAAGCGGCCGCTGACAAGCATCGACGCTCCAAATTATTCGAGGAAGGCGACTTTGTCATGGTTTTCTTGCGCAAAGAGAGATTTCCAGTGGGAAGCTACAACAAACTGAAGCCCAAGAAGTACGGCCCATACAAGGTTTTGAAGAAGATCAATGATAATGCATATGTCATTGAATTGCCGACAGACATGGGGATTTCTCGGACTTTCAATGTGGCAGATTTATATGAGTATCATGCAGAAGAACCTCTCTATTCAGATGATAACTCGGGGTCGAGTTCTTTCGAAGTGGAAGGGACTGATGCAGAACGGGTGGCGGACGCGTTTCGGGGGGCGATGAACCCGAAAGGGTCCATTTGAAGATTTCCAACTATTTACAGAAAAACCGGCTAGTAGAAATAAATGGCGCCCCGAACTCGGAATTGGCTGAAATTTTTACTGGAGGTAGATGTCGAGGAGATCTTCAAGAGTTGTCGCTACGCCACAACACGTCCTTATTTTTCCATTTTTCCCATTTTTCGGCCCTCAAAATGGCATTTTTGCTATTTTTAGTAACTTTTTAGATTTAGCGTATCTCCTTCATAATAATTCGGATTTGACCGAAATCAAATCCCACGATCTTCTAAGATCCTCTAGAATTAGTTATAACAAACTTTCGTTTTTACTATTTTTAGTAAGTTTTTCCCTATTATAAAAGGGAGGTTTGTAATCTAGGGTTGGCAACTTTTATCAATATATTTCTGAGTTTTAGTATTCTCTTGAGAATTGTGGTTTGTTGAAGGATCTCAACGCTTGTTGGATCTTTATTTTAGTTTTTCGCTGCGTTAATTAAGCTCCCAAATTTTTCATGAAGTTGTCTTTTACATAGGCGATCAGTGGAGCTTTATTGAAACAACAGTCACTGAAGAGGACATTTTCAAAACTCATGTGTTTGGAAAAACAGTCCAGCCTATACACATAACCCTGGGATAAATGGTAAAATTTATTTTCTAAATGACGACTATTAATATGAAAAACCAAAAATCACATGAAGCTACGGGTGTCATTTTCCTTACTTTTTATTCAGTTGAGTATTTAGAAACTACAACATTAGCTCTATCATGAATTTACATTTGGTTTTCATGGGGTCGATCTAGGTGATGGAGAAGAAAGGGGGCCAAGTCTAGGGTTTTGTTTTTCAAGGAATCGATACGGGGGAGGGGGGAGAAGACATTTAATATACCCACCGAGGGTGTGTTTTCATGGAGTCAGCCAAGGTGAGGGAGAACAGTGGGTGCATCTAGGGTCTGGTCACCATAGATTTAGAAGGAAAAAAAATGAGTGTCAAAAGGGAGGAAGAAGTACAGGGGAGATGGGGAAATATGTGGGGATGGTTGGGATTCCATATGAAAGACGATCATATTTTGGGTTTCAGTGGAGAAGCTTTCATGGAGATTTCAGCGAGGGAGGGAGAAGAACTGGTACGAGTTCATTTGGGGATTGTATATGCGATCCCAAATGAATGTATACTGATTATGTTTTAAGTTAGGGTATTATAGGTATTTTACATATTTAGGTAATCAGATGTAGCTTTCTCGCCAAACAAAAATCATGTTTAAATGGCTGATTTGGTTTATTGCATTACTTCACCAAACATGATTCCTAATCACGTGCTACAGTAACTTGTGGTGGAAAATCAGTTCCAATCACAGCTTTTACCAAATCGCAGCTTTACAAATCCATTACCAAATGCTGCCTTAGCCACTGTGTTTGACCATCAAAGGGGATTTCGGGGGTGGGTGGGTCGGATCCACATGAGTTGGTCTCCCTCAGTAAATTTATATATATTTCTGTACTTCGTCTGTGATGTGGAAGAGACGCGGACAAAAAATGGGCGTACCAAGGGCATTTTAGTAGTTTCAGACGAAAACATGGCAATATGGTAATTTAGGGAACCACGTCTTGTTCACCTGGAGTATAATCGACTGAAAAAAAAATCGGCAGTGAGAGGGAGAACGAGACAAAATTCACCCAATTTTTGTCCTTTTCTGATCGTTTTGCAGATAGGCCTCTAGATGCAAGATTGTTTATATGCAGATAGGCTTCCCTGTACGTTTTATAAATTGGTCCTTAATATTTTTAACTAACTCCCTAACAAAAATCGACTAATTTTGTCCGTTTTCAAGGCTCTTTCCATATCCACCCCCAAGTTCTACCAGTTTTACAACCAAACCCTATATGTGTTATAAACAAGTTCCTGATCCAAATTTTCAGATTTATAACTAGATTCCTGATCTCAAAACATGACTTTCTGGACTTTAAATTTCATAAAATTTTATCTAATGATTTTTCAGACCATTAACATATCCATAAAATCATGGTCAATCCTGACTATAGGCCGAGTAGGCGAATTGCTATGACCCCTTCTTCAGAGAGGGTCCCATAATTCATGAATTTTTTTTGATATTAAACTTTTAATAAGGGTAACTTTACATCCAATTTATTTTTCAGCCATAAATTTAATATACAAGTGTTTTAAACTTTTTAAAAATAGTATATCTCATCTAATGAGGTATATGTTTTTTTTTAAATAAAGCATATACTCTAATGAATTGTATAGATGCATTTATAAAAATTGTAAAAAAAATATATTTATTGAAGCACATATCATGCTAAAGTGAGAATATGCTATGATAATTTTCTATCGACACATATGAGACTAGAATTGAGGTTAGAATAAAAACTGTGTACCAACACTGTAAAATTATATATTTTTTTTAAAATAACTTGAATATGTCTTCCTATTTATTTTAAATTTATAAGTTTTTCTTTGAAAACATAATCTTTGTTGACATCATTATGCAATTTGAAAAAAAAATAAATATCACCCGTATCTTTATATATTTAATATATTTGTAGGGTATTTCTATTTTATGAGGATTTATTTATTTTCTATAAAATAAATGATCATATTTCTGTGATTTTTATTTCTTTTTAAAAGAAGAACTCGATGATTATTTTTTTCGTTATATTTTATTTTCTAATTATTGTTATCATTTTTTTTGCTTAGTCTTGATTTAATATTTTATTAATATTTTTTACTATAAATTAATTATATTTAAAATTTAAAGTAAAACAAAATAACATAATGACAATATTAGAGAGATAAAAATAGAGGATACATATGCACAAAAACAATTATAATAAATTAATAAAATTGCTATATACTCTAATTGAAAAAATAAAATGATAACAGATTAGAAATTCAGATCAAATTTAAATTTAGAGAGAAAAAAAACCTAAATTTTAGAACAACAAAACTTGTAAATTGAGAATGTAAAAATAAATAATAATAATAATAATAATAATAATAATATTATTATTATTATTATTTATGTGCCCCCATTTGAGAGCTCCCAAATGCCTCCATCATCCGGTGAGCTTCTAAGCTCGTTCATCCAATTTGTTGAATAGTGAAAAGTCCGTTGGAAGTGTTGTTTCTCCCCCACTAGTCAAATTATTGGAGGAGCACAATAAAGTGGGCCCCTTGGAGATGTTTGTTCTAAGAGAATTCAGTGATGAGATGCCGCTACAGATCGATCCCACATATGAAATTTACATTTACTATGATTTGCGTGTGTATAGAGGGTGGAACATTCACTTATATCATCGGGACTCATCCAAGATTGGAAAAAATATATATTTGTTTATGGGCAAAGCCGCGTTTGGTTATAATAGGATTTAGAATAAGTGAGAATTAACCTGAATAACTTTATAACCAATATAGGGTGTAATAGGCTCAATCGCTCTTAGTAGTTATATCGAGATAGATAATTCACGCTGAATAATTTTTTTTTGTTTGATTGTCTTTTATGTTATTCTTATTGAAAAATGTAAAAGTGACATTTTTGCTTTTTAGTTCACCATACACAAAGTGATGGATAAATGAATAATAAGCCGCCTTTTGGATAGAAAATTAAGCTATTTTGAGATTTATGATTATTCTAATATAAATAAGAATAAAATGATTTTATGTTTTGCTGCGTTTTGAATTATTCTCTTTTGAAAACGTAATAATAAAAAATTTGTTGTTTGGGTAAAATTTGAATAAGGTGTGGATAAAGATTTATAAAAAGTGAAAAAATGATGATAATTGATTTATAAGGGATGAAGATAGTTGATTTGACAGTGACCTGCATATTGTTTTAGGTTAAATAATATGGAATAACTTAATTTCATAGATTAGCTGGAATTCATATACCAGTTTATAATAGTTTATTTGAGCATAAAATTTCTCATTTATTCCCGTTCAAATTATATCCATTTATTCCAACTTCTATTGTCAAACCCCTTGTAAAAGATTATGTATCAATATCTTAGTTGGATAGCACCTAATGTTTTTGGGGTATTGTTACTGGACAGTAGTGTGAATCATTCTCCCTTGTGAGTCAATGGAACAAGAACGTGACAAAAATACTACAAACAAATGCTGGAAGTAATAATTAATTTGAGAAGGGAAGCAACCTTTTGAAAGTGCTAAGAACGTAACAAAAAAAACCTACAAACAAAAAAAAATTATTATTATTATTATTATTATTATTATTATTATTTATGTGGCCCCCATTTGAGAGCTCCTCCCTCATCCGGTGAGCTTCTAAGCTCGTTCATCCAACTTGTTGAATAGTGAAAGTCCGTTGGAAGTATTGTTTCTCCCCCACTAGTCAAATTATCGGAGAGCAGAATAAAGTGGGCCCCTTGGAGATGTCTGTTCTAAGAGAATTCAGGGTGGAACATTCACTTATATCATCGGGACTCATCCAAGATTGGAAAAAATATATATTTGTTTATGGGCAAGCCGCGTTTGGTTAGAATAGGATTTAGAATAAGTGAGAATAACCTTATAACCAATATAGGGTATAAAAGGCTCAATCGCTCTTAGTAGTTATATCGAGATAGATAATTCACGCTGAATAATTTTTTTTTTTGTTTGATTGCCTTTTATGTTATTCTTATTGGAAAATGTAAAAGTACCATTTTTGCTTTTTAATTCACCATATACAAAGTGATGGATAAATGAATAATAAGCCGCCTTTTGAATAGAAAATTAAGCTATTTTGATATTTATGATTATTCTAATATAAATAAGAATAAAATGATTTTATGTTTTGTTGTGTTTTGAATTATTCTCTTTTGAAAACGTGATAATAAAAAATTTGTTGTTTGGGTAAAATTTGAATAAGGTATGGATAAAAATTTATAAAAAGTGAAAAAATGATGATAGTTGATTTATAAGGGATGAAGATAGTTTATTTATAAGGGATGAAGATAGTTGATTTTACAGTGACCTACATATTGTTTTAGGTTAAATAACATGAAATAACATAATTTCAAAGATTAGCTAGAATCCATATACCATTTTATAATAGTTTATTTGAGCATAAAAATTCTCATTTATTCCCGTCCAAATTATATCCATTTATTCCAACTTCTATTGTCAAAAGCGGGAGGTAATAATTAATTTTGAGAACGGAAGCAACCTAGAAAGTGCCTTATCTTCTATAAATATGGATTTACATACATATGAAGAGGCCGGATTATATCAATCTCAAAATAAGACATGAGGGGGAGTGACGGTGAAATCCAGCAGGAGAGCACCACCTCAGACACAGAGCCTGAGGTTGCCATAGATATTGAAGAATCATGGGTGGATTCTGTGAAGAGCAGAGCGAATGCCTCTTTCGTCCCTAAATGGCGGAAGGAGCCGATCTCCATCTTCCGGGTCCCCGCCAATCTGCGCGCACTGCACCCGGAGGCGTACGAGCCGACAGTGGTCTCCATCGGCCCGTACCACCACGGCAAAGTTCACTTCGAACCGATGGAGAAGCACAAGTGGCGGATGTTACGGCGCCTCCTATCGAGGAGGCGCGATGAGGATGCACTGCGTGAGTGCCTCCACAAGGTTAAGGCATTGGAGGAGCGTGCGAGGAGCTGCTATTCGGAGGCGATCGATATGGGAAGCAATGAATTCGTAGAGATGATGGTCCTTGATGGGTGCTTCCTCATCGGTCTTCTACTCCTCCAGTGGTCGGAGACCATACAAGGAAAGCATCAAAACATAAAGGCGATAACGGAGGATGCTCCGGTAGTGTGGATGGGACAGAAGGACGAGGAGGAAATGCACTACAAGCCTTCGAATCTGTTAATCCTTGTCGATCAAGATCTCCAAAAGGTGGAGAACCAGATGCCTTTTTTCGTGGTGGAGGCCCTGTTCGACTTGCTCGTGCTCCAGTCAGATAATGGACCAAGTGCCTCCATCTCCATGTACGATCTCGTTCTGACTCTTCTCAACCGCTGGAATCCAAGCTGTGATCCCTGCACGGCCACAATAAACCCCAAAGGTCATCATCACCTTTTCCACCTTTTTCATGATTTGCTTGCGCCAAATGATCACTATGAGAATTCAACCGATCAGCGTAATTTGATCATCCGGGGATTTTTGAAGATCAAGAAGGAGATTGAAGATATTCTGCTTCAAGTACACGATGCACTTCCATCGTTCCTTATCAGGGGCAAAACCTCGGGCCGGGCCACGGAGCTGAAGGAGTTAAAATGGACCTCCGGCCGGGCCACGGAGCTGCAGGAGGAAAAATTGACCTCGGGCCAGATAAAGTGTGCAACGGAGCTTCAGGAGGCTGGGGTGAAATTCGTGGAGAAGAGGAATTGCAGCTTCTTGAATGTGACGTTCAAAGACGGGGTGGTGGAGTTCCCCATCCTCCGCATCTTCGACGACACTGTGGCGCTCTTCCGCAACCTCATTGCCTTCGAGCAGTGCTACCCCGATGCAAAAGGGGACATCACATTCTACGCGGCGCTGATGAACTCCTTAATTGACACTCCAAGAGATGTCAATGTGCTTCACAGAGAGGGATTACTACAGATTGAATTGAGCAGCGAAAAAGAGGCGGCGCAATTCTTCAACAGTCTGGGTAAGGAGGTGATCTTTGATAGGCCCCCGAGCCAGTTGTTCATTGAACTGAACAGGTACTGCGATTCAAAGTGGCATAGGTGGAGGGCGGTGCTGGCGCGTGACTACTTTGGCAGTCCGTGGGCGGCCATCTCTTTGCTTGCGGCCTTCATTTTTCTGCTTCTGACTTTGTTGCAGACCGTTTACACCATGTATAGCTACTACCACCACTCTTGATCTCACTTTATAATACGTTTCTAGGAATAGATGGTTTCATATGAGATATGTGAAAATAAAGGGTACTTTGCATCTTTGCGACCTAGCTAGAAGAGTGTGAAAGAGCTTACACACATATATTTGTGCGCTTCTGCATGTGAAAAAAAAAATGTTATATGAGCATTTTGTGTGAATCTATTTTTATGTATTATTTTTAAGTAATTTTCATGTACAATGGGATCAATAAATCAATGTTTACGTATATTTCTCCATCAATGACACCTTACCTGATTTGGTCGGATCGACTATATAATTAACATTTCTATGCTGAGAGAACTGCTTTGAAATAGACCTTTTGTTAGTATAATACGAGATACTCAACAAGCAAGAGAAAAATAAAAATAAAAAAATACTCGATTGAATCACTCATGGCATTTTATTGCGGAAACACTTGTTTGCATTGAGAATGTTCCATAAATGACACGAAATTGTTTAAAATTAAAGTAAATATGCACGATTTTCTTCACATAGGTTTCAATTAAAATGACAACATTTTTATTAAAAATGATTCTATATCACTTATGTATGACTTCCCTACTGGTCTACACAAGAATTGCTATAATTGCTATTATACGGCTCAGAATCAATGTCTTATTCAATTCCTATAATAGAGTGATAAGAATTTGAAATAAAATGAGGATTTTGTGTTTCACCTAAATAGTAAATTCATGTTTATTCCTTTTTTTATTTTGTTTTTAACATATGAAAATACGCTCAAAATTTGGACATTTTATTCCTCAAAATATGGTAATTTATTTTCAAAATCTTTTTGACTTAGTCACACTAAACATTGAGATGTGCATGGGTTATTTTATGCATGATGTGTTAGGATGACACTTAAATCAGTCAGATTTCTTGGCTGGTTCTAAATTGAATACCCCGACCATTTCTGTATCCAACATTGTTATATAATAATTGTAGATGCACCAGTGTGAATGAGTTATTGACCTACTGCATGCCCACATAATTAAGTGCCATGCCATGTATCTTATATATGTAATGAGATCTTTTTTGTTAAAGACTAGAAAAACTTATGTGTGGAGACCTAGAAGTGTAAAAAATTAGATGAGTACACACCAGATATTTCTCATGAGAAATCAATACAATTAAAGTGAAGATATTTATATTATATATATATATATATATATATATATATATATATATATATATATATAGGGAAGTGATTACCTGCGGTCGTGCGGTCTTGGGGTCCATCGTGCGGGAAAACACTTCGACCATCCGTTTTTATTTCCTTCGATCAGATGGTGATGGAGGGTTTAAAAAAAACCAATAAACCACTTCACCCAGTCAACCGGTTCCCACTTAAAACCTTAAGCCCCCGTTTGGATGCCGGATAAGCCCCGGATAACTCTGGATAACCCCGGATAAAATTTGAGCCCCGTTTGGAAAGCCCCGATAACCTCGGATAAATATGCTAGAATAAACTGGTATAAAGTGATATATGGATTCCAATCAACCCCTAGAATAAAAGTTATCCTAGGTTATTTCATCCAAAGAATAAGTGGGTCCACTGTCAAATCAACTGTCATCACCTCTTATAAATCACCTGTCAAATCAACTATCATTACTTTTTACCTCTTATAAATTCTTATCCATACTTTATTCACATTTTACCCAAACAACAAAACATTTATTCTTACGATTCCCAACGAAAATAATTCAAAACATAACCAAACACAAAATCACTTTATCTTTATTTATACTCATTTATACTTGGATAAATAAATGCCCAAGAATAAATCTTATTCTGTATCCAAACGGGGGCTAAAAATCACACACACTCTCTCTCTTCGTCACCATTTCTAATCGAGAAACTAAAACCCTAAAATCATAACCCCTCTCTCACCACCTCCAACCATCACTCTGATTCCTCTCATCACTTGAAATGCATCACCAACCCATTCGAATCAAGTAACCTCGACGAAGGTTTTTTTCTTCTTAGTTGTTGGATATTTGTTGAGTGTGATAAAAAAAAGGAAGATGAAGATTATATGTGATAAAAAATGGTTCTCCTTTTTTTTGTTGAATGTGATAAAAAGGGTAAGATTAAAATAGAAGAATTGAGAGGTGATTAAGATAGCACACAACAAAGAATTCTTCCTGCACAGCATGAACATATATTTTTTTGGTTTTTTTTTCTTTTTTGTTGAATGTGATAATTTATTTATTTATTTATTTTTTTGTTAGTTGCTGGATATTTGTTGAATGTGATAAAAAAGGGTTTCTCTTTGTTTGTTTACTAGTTGATGGATATATGTTGAGTGTGATAAAAAAAAAAGAGTTCCCCTATTTTTTTTTATAATGTAGATTGAAATGTATATGTGTTTGAATATGTGTGTTATTTATTGATGATGCAGGTTTGTTCAATTAAAAAGTTTTTGTATTAAAGAGGATGTAGTCTGTTCCAGGTTGTTTTAAGCAACTACAAACAGGAAAAAAAAAGTTATGTAAACATCTGATTATTGCAAAATATATGGCATTACAAAAAGTTGTATATGCTTCATAAGCAAGACATATACATCATTGAATATCAATTCTACAATACCAATTCTACTTGCAAGCCATTTTGATGTTTCAAGTGAATGAATACAAATTGTCCCTTGTATTTGAAAATTTGCCTCAAAAGAATATGTACATGACTACAAACACCTCAAAAGTATGGGAAAAACCAAAAGAAAACAAATAAAAATAATCTCTACACTGCTCCTACAACAATGACATGGTATGGTGGATCACGGCAGAAGACGAACCCATCTGGAGAACTCATTTTTGTACAAGCCTTGAGAACTTTTGTTGCATTATTTATGATTGCAGCACCAATAAGTGTGTACTCTTGATGCAGACATCATAGCCGTACAATATATGGACGACTGAGATCAAATGGAACACAAGAAGAAAAGACATCTTGATGAATCGGGAGCATCGTGACTTCAAACAGCCATAACTTTTGAACCGTAGATCAAAATCGCTATTATAATATGTCCACGCGTTCGTATCGACGAGCCCTACAAGAGTAGTAGCTATGCTACTACGCCATTTTTCAGAGCGTTCTGAGATCGTCTTGGGGGTCAAATCGACGGTTCAAAGTTATTTTTACTATTTTTGGGTTGTTTTGAGGTTGTTAGGATTTTATTTCTTTGTTAGGATTTACTATATTTAGATTTGAATATCAAATCATTATTTGAATTCAAATTTGAATTTTAGTTAGGATTAGATAAAGATCTATTAGATTTGTTTGTTAGATTTAGATAATTAGTTGAGATCCTAGTTTGTTGGGATTCTCTTCTATAAATAAGCTTGTGAACCCTATTGATTATTTAGTTTATAAATATTTGAAGTTTAGTTATTTTATCTCTTGTATTTTGTTAGGAGTACTAACAATTGCAAAGACCTCCCAATTCTCTATTATTTCATCCGAACTAGTAGATTATTGAAGCCCAACCCCCTGGCATTCTTTTGAAGAATCAACAGCGCGACGTTGGAGCCTACCGATTTCGTTCTTTTGAACGAATCCGTAAAGAGCGTGGTAACACGCTGCATCAACTCTCCTGGCACAAGAAAATACAATGAAAATGGATGCTTAATCTCTTGGAGTGGTGGAACCTCAGTCTGGACTGCATTTAAAACACCTGACAATAGATGAATAAGTCCCAGACATGAACCTCAAACGAAAAGAATTCATGTATGAAATGAACAGAGTTATGGAGGCTGTAATACCAATGAAATAAACATTGTAAGTCTGTGCAAGGAGAGTCTAGAACTGTTAAGAGGTAATGGCACTTGTTTACATTCACTGATTGACAAGAAATTATTTCATATTAGCTCTATTCATTAAAATTTCTATGAGCTCAAAAAATGAGACGAGAGCAGTTTTGCATGTTAAAAAGGGAGGCTAACATAGTAGGTTGGACACAGTAATCTAGACACCTTAAACCAAACAGGACTTGTTTGCATTCAATGTACTTATCTATTTGAGAATGAAAAAAGCAGAGAGAATGCTACATGAGTAAGAAAGGTTATTCTTAAGCAATGCATATGGAAATATTGGAATTATGAAGAATACATTTAATTCCTAAGAAAATATCACACCCATGAACTACTAAGATCTGTAGAAAGATAAAAACTTAAAAATTTAAAAGCACAACAGAAGGATTTCACTCCAAGTATGTTGATAAATATCGGAAAGGGTGCTAAGGGTGTTGTAATAGTCAGAATCTCCATAGCAATTTCTCCCTTATCTATCACATTCTAATAAACAAACAAAGAGAAACCCTTCTTTACCACATTCAACAAATATCCGGCAATTAACCCAAAAAAAAAATTATCACATTCAACAAAGAAAAAACCAAAAAAATATATGTTAATGCTGTGCAAGTAGGATTCTCTGTTATGTGCTGTCCTAATCACGTCTCAATTCTTTTATTTTAATCTTCCCTTTTTGGTCACATTCAACAAAAAAAGGGAACCTTTTTTTATCACATATAATCTTCATCTTCCCCCCTTTTTTTATCACACTCAACAAATATCCAACAACTAAAAAAAAAAAAAAAAAAACCTTTTTTTTAATCACATTCAACAAAAAACTATAACTAAAATAATGAAAACCACTTTACTGGTCAGGGTCGCAGAGAGAGAATAGTAGGTCAGAGTCATCGGTTGGTCTTCGGGGTGGTTGTCGGAGCGATCGTTGGGTTCGCTGAGGTTACCTGATTCGAATGGGTTGGTGATGCATTTCACAGTGAAGAGAGGGATCGGAGTGATGGTTGGAGGTGGTGAGAGAGGGGTTTTGATTTTGGGGTTTCAGTTTCTCGATTAGAAATGGTGAGGAAGAGAGAGAATGTGTGATTTTTTTGGTTTTAAGCGGGAACCGGTTAACTGGGTGAATGGGTGAAGTAATTTATTGGTTTTTTTTTTAAACCCTCCGTCACCATTTGATCGAAGGAAATAAAAACGGATGGTTGAAGTGTTTTCCCGCACGATGGACCCCAAGACCGCACGACCGCAGGTTATTGACCTACTGCATGCCCACATAATTAAGTGCAATGCCATGTATCTTATATATGTAATGAGATCTTTTTTTTGTTAAAGACTAGAAAAACTTATGTGTGGTGACCAACATAGATGTGTAAAAAATTAGAAGAGTACACACCAGATATTTCTCATGAGAAATCAATACAATTAAAGTGAAGATATATATATATATATATATATATATATATATATATATATATATATATATATATAGATTTTCGATAATATGCGGTCGGTGCGGTCGTGCGGATTCGACATGCGTCGTCCGATCGCGGGTCCATCGCATCCAACGGTCGACGTGAATCGCACCCGACCGTCCGATGCGATGGACCCGTGATCGACGGCCCGTGAATCGCGACCGCACGACCGCACGACCGTATAGTATCACGACTATATATATATATATATATATATATAGACTCGTGATTACGTGCGGATTGCGGTCGGTGCGGATTCGATTACGGGTCGTCGATCACGGGGTCCATCGCATCGGACGGTCGGGTGCGATTCACTTCGACCGTCGGATGCGATGGACCCGTGATCGACGGTCCGTAGTCGAATCCGCACCGTGCGGACGACGCACGCTATCACTCGACTATATATATATATATATATATATATATATATATATATAGGAGTGATTAGGTGCGGGTCGTGCGGTCGTGCGGCGTCGACCACGGGCCGTCAATCACGGGTCCATCGCGGGTCCATCGCATCAGACGGTCGGGGGCGATTCATCTCGACCGTTGAATGCGATGGACCCGTGATCGGACGACTCACGTCGGATCCGCACGACCGCACGACCCGCACGCTATCACTCGCGTATATATATATATATATATATATATATATATATATATATATATATATATATATATATATATATATATATATATCAGTAATTCTCTCCGAGAAACGCCCGCATCTTCACATTTTACGGACACATTAAATCCCATTAAATGGATGGTTGGGATGATCTGTAGAAAAAACAAAAGGTCCACTTATCCCTGATATTAACCACACCCCCAACCAACCCCCAACCCAACCCAAACCATAACCCATAACCTAACCCAACTCAAACCATAACCTAAACATAACTCACCCATCCTCTCTGTCTTCCCCTCCAAGAAACGAAAGAGAAGAAGACACAGAACAAGCAGCGTCGGCAACAACGGCGTCGAACTGTTGAGGGGCTTCGGGGGCGGCGGTTGCGGCGGCGGCGGTCTCGCTCAAAGCCCCACTTGGCCCTCTTTGTTCCCTCTCGCTCTCTCTTTCACGTTCTGTCTCACAACCCCCCAACCAGCACACTCTTGCTCCTTGATCTCTCTCACCCCCTCTAACTCTCCCTGTCTCTTCTGGACTCGTCGGAGACGATGAGGGTGCCCCGGATCTGACACAGTCGTTACGACGACGTAGAGCCGGATCCGATCCACAGAAAACGATCCCCTTTTTTATCTAGGCTTTGTACGAAATTTTTGCTCAAAAGTTTTTTTTCATCTATGATTTGTATTTTTTTTTCCAATGATGCACATTATATATGTGACATGAGATATTACATTATGTTAATGAATGATAAATCAATATCTATTTGTGTGATTTTGTGTTGATGAATTGATAATTACAAGAGATATGTGACATGAGATATTACAAGACGCCTAAAATGTTGATAATCAAGATGCTTTGATGAATGATTATTCATCATCTATTTCAATAGATTTTCTTGCTCAATGGATGATTTTTTTATATATAAATAAGAGTTTTTTATGATAATGGGTAGACAATTGTAATCCGTTTTGATATTAAAAACTGAAGTTATAAAAATCTAAACATAGGGGAGAAGAAGAGAGAGATCTAATAACACTATAACAGACACCCGTCCCCGCGAAATAAACACCACGCAAAATAAGAGTTGATCATGATCATTGTTGTTGTGCTGAATTGTTGTGTTGAAATCATGATGGAAAAATCAGGTTTCATATTTAAAAAAAAACATGCTGCTTGATTTATGTGTTATTGCACCCAGCCGAATAAAATGCTTAATTCATATTTTTTTATTTGAAGAAAAAAGGATCAACATGGACCATTTGTTAAATGTGATATCTAATATTCAAATGAACAATTTTAGCAAATAACAATCCATTACATAATATTCTGAGCAAATAACATTCAAACAATAGCAACTGCAACAAGTTTTTATTCATTTAATTACATGAACACAAGGTTCATTCATTTTTTTACATGAACATGAAGACAAAAACTTCTGAGCAACATTAACATTCTTAATCTTAAGCCATCTTCCACAAACAACAACAATTAACATCACCATCAACAGACAGCATCATCAACTACCAAAAACAGCTACATCATCAACATTTTAGGCCTCTTGTCCTGTAAAGATTAGTAACAAAATACAGAAGGAGATTAATAACTTTTATTCGTACGGGGTAAGAACAAATAATCATAAATTTCAAGAATGAACTACTTTTTTCAATAATGCAAATCTGAAAAAAAAAATCTTCAAATTCACAAATTGAGAGGCAAAGAACTGCAAAAATGCTAAAAACAGAACTTCTATATCTCAGAAAACATTTCAAATGCGTGACTTAAATAAATCTTTCAAATTAGTGAACCCTTCAAATGCAAACTAGAACCGACAAGAAACAAAATAAAAATCAAAATCATCTTCTCACACCCAAATAAATAAATCGAGGAGTGATGGGAGGCGGCCGCAGCGGCGTTGGGTTGGACGTGGTCGGGGAGATTGCGGGCGACGGGGAGGGTGGCGATGATCCGTCGGTAAGCGGCGTCGGGGAGGGTGGGTTTTTCGTTTCTTTGAGGGGGGAGAGTCGGGAGACGAAGAAGATGGGTGGGTTATGGTTAGGTTATGGTTTGTGTTGGGTTAGTTTATGGGTTATGGTTTGGGTTGAGTTGGGGGTTGGTTGAGGGTGTGGTTAAGACCAGTGATAAGTGGACCTTTTATTTTTTCTACATATCATCCCAACCACCCATTTGATAGGATTTAATGTGTCCGCAAAATGTGAAAATGCGGGCGTCCGTCGGAGAGAATTACTGATATATATATATATATACGCGAGTGATAGCGTGCGGGTCGTGCGGTCGTGCGGATCCGACGTGAGTCGTCCGATCGCGGGTCCATCGCATCCAACGGTCGAGATGAATCGCCCCCGACCGTCTGATGCGATGGACCCGTATATATATATATAGAGGAGTGATTAGGTGCGGGTCGTGCGGTCGTGTGGCATCGACCACGGGCCGTCGATCACGGGTCCATCGCGGGTCCATCGCATCAGACGGTCGGGGGCGATTCATCTCGACCGTTGGATGCGATGGACCCGCGATCGGACGACTCACGTCGGATCCGCACGACCGCAGCGGTCGTGCGGATCCGACGTGCGTCGTCCGATCGCGGGTCCATCGCATCCAACGGTCGAGATGAATCGCCCCCGACCGTCTGATGCGATGGACCCGCGATGGACCACGGTCGGTGCGGTCGTGCGGTGTCGACCACGGGCCGTCGATCACGGGTCTATCGCGGGTATATAGAGGAATGATATTATGCGGTCGGTGCGGTCGTGCGGTGTCGACCACGGGCCGTCGATCACGGGTCCATCGCGGGTCCATCGCATCAGATGGTCGGGGGCGATTCACATCGACCGTTGGATGCGATGAACCCGCGATCGGACGAACGACGTCGCGTCCGCACGAGCCCGCACGCCGCATATTATCATTCGACTATATATATATATAGGCAGCTGATAAGCTGCGCGACGTGAGCGAAATGGACGACATGCGCGACGCGTTCTCATCCGTCTATTTTAATTTCCACCAAATCAACGGACGATTAATAACGCATACAAACATCACGTCGACTACTATTATCCACTAAAGATTAAAAACAAAACCCACTAAAGATTAAAAACAAAAAAACAAAACCGGGTCCACTATTATTATTCACTATTGACCGATTAAAAACAAAAAAACAAAACCAAATATACCCATTATACCCTCCCTCAAATAATCCCCTTCGACACTCTCTTTCTCTCAAATTTTCAACCAACCCTCTCTGGTTTCCTCTCTCTCTCTCTCTCTCGATTTTTTTTATCCCCAAATTGAACTGTATAACGTCGGCGTCGGCGACTCCCCTCCTCACGTTGACGTCCGCGACTCTCCTCCTCACGCGGCCCCCCTCCTTTCGGCACCCCGTCCCCCTGCGTCGTCCCCGTCCCGACATCGTCCACGCCCTAGCATCCTCAACATCCATTGTAAGTATTTCTTTTCCATGTTCTGACTATTTAGGATTTTTTTGTTTCATTTGTCATTTTGTTTGATTAGATAGGGTTTTCATAATTTTTTTGTGATTTTTTAGGGTTTGTAAATATGTAAGTGTTAAGGGTTTATGGGTTTTTTTTTTTTTTGTTTCCTTTTCACATGGGAGATGATGTTTGTACATCCAGATGCTGAAATCAATTTTTTTTTTTTTTGAATTTGCAAAAATCTGTTAAAGAAAAAATCCTTCATGAAGTAGATATGTTAAAGAAAAATCCTTCATGAAGTAGATATGTTCTTTAATCAGAATGATGGGATTCCCAAGCTTAAAAAACCCTTATTCAAATCTCAATAACAGATGTATTCAGATTTTGTTAAATTCATATGTCATGGATAATTAGATAATGCTAAGATTGAGTGTTTTTGAGCTGTGTGTGTGAATTGAGTGTTTTTTTTTAATGTGATGACCCACATGTCATGGATAATTAGATAATGTTGTGATTCTGATGAAGCCATTCTTTACATTATGTATATGTGTTCTTGTAGATGGAACATTCTAACATGGAGTCCTCCAATGGACCTACGACCAATATTTATTGTTTATGTGGGAAGAAAGCTATTCTAAAACAATCACGAACAAAATCTAATCCATGGAGATGGTTTTGGTCTTGCCCTGAAAGAAAGGTAATCATTGGTTAATTTTTTAATTGGTAATTAATTGGTTGATTTCATTTGTTAATCATTGTTTTTTTTTATTACATTTAAATTAGTCGAAGAATGACGTCAATGGTTGTAACTTCTTTCAATGGCAAGACGAGAGTTTGAGTAGCTTGAATATGATGGTTTATAGCAATGAACAACAATGTGGAGCAATAGAGGAAAATTGTAAAGTGTTGGTGAGACTGCAAGCTATGGAGGAGAGAATTTCTAAGGTTGAAGCATTACAAGAATGTGTGAAAGAAATGAAGGAGAGATTTTGTAGAGTTGAAGCACGACATGAGTGTGTTGAAGAACAATTGGCCATCATATTAGGGCATCGACATCATCCATCTTTATTGACTATCTTTTTTTTTTATCGTATTCATGTTGATCGGGTTATTTGTAGGCTCAATGTTAAATGGAGTTTGAAAAACGAGCTTCAATGATTGTAACTTGTTTTCTTAAATGGATATGTAGCATATGGATATGTTTAAAATGAAGGTTGAAACTCTCTTGATGCTATAATGAATTCAGAGTGTTTGGTTTATTTGTCCCCCTCTTTTGATTTATTATTTGTTATTTGGTATCCTCTTGATAGGTCTCCTGATATAGTATAAGACTTTATTTCAATGAATTTAATTCCACAATAATCACCTTCAACATCCATCCAGTTTTTTTTTCTTCATTGCAATTCTATGGAAGATGTAGGTCTTGTTGAAGGCACTGTGTTAGAAATGTTACATGTGTGGAACTGTGTAATTTGGAGAACCTGGAGAATATGCTCAACCCTTAGGCCCACTTTTTTCCACAACATAAATTACTTGTGACTGATTGAATCAGCCAAAATCTTAAGATGACTTTCAAACTAATGCAATTTGAGGGAGGGTATAATGGATATATATTTGGTTTTGTTTTTTTGTTTTTAATCAGTCAATAGTGGATAATAATAGTGGACCCGGTTTTGTTTTTTTGTTTTTAATCTTTAGTGGGTTTTGTTTTTAATCTTTAGTGGATAATAATAGTCGACGTGATGTTTGTATGCGTTATTAATCGTCCGTTGATTTGGTGGAAATTAAAATGGACGGATGAGAATGCGTCGCGCACGTTGTCCGTTTCGCTCACGTCGCGCAGCTTATCAGCTGCCTATATATATATATATATATATATATGGTCGCGATTACGTGCGGTATGCGGTCGGTGCGGTTTACGACGTGGACCGTCCGATCGCGGATCGTGCGGTCGTGCGGATCCGACGTGAGTCGTCCGATCGCGGGTCCATCGCATCCAACGGTCGAGATGAATCGCCCCCAACCGTCTGATGCGATGGACCCACGATGGACCCGTGATCGACGGCCCGTGGTCGACGCCGCACGACCCGCACCTAATCACTCCTCTATATATATATATATACACACACACACACACACACACACGGAACCGATTAGGTGTGGTGGCGACATGGGCCGTCCGATCACGGGTCCATCGCATCCGACGGTCCGATGTGAATCGTTCATCACCGTCGGATGCGATGGACCCGTGATCGCGGCCGCACCAACCGCACGACCGCACGTAATCACTCCTATATATATATATATATATATATATATATATATATATATATATATATATATATATATATCACCACATAAAAGAGCCTCAGGATATGAATTGAGTTCGGATATGATTCGGGTTTATTTGGGTTTGGGTTAGACTCAAGTTAGGTTCATGTTTGATTTTAAAAATGTATTATTTTAACAATTAAAACTTTACAAGAGTTAATTCTTCGCATAATAAAAATACAAAAGATAAATATAAGGACCATTTTGATTTATAGAATAAAGATATGAAAACTATAGAACTAAAAAGATTTTGGATAAAAATAAATTATATAATTCTAATTTTATTATACACATTTCAAATTAGAATTTTACTTGAAACATTTTACTTAAATATGCAAAACTTCGGGTTTAGATTGGTTCGGGTTATCCGGACTCCTCAATCCAAGCCCAATCCAAATTAGGTTCAGGCTCGGACTCGAAATGAAGCCAAATGCAAAAACTTCAACTCAAACCGATCCATAATTCAGTTGGGTTAGGTTAAACTAGTCCAAATTGCACCCTTAAATTTGTTGATATAAAACAAGAGTACAGTTTGTCTACTTCTCTTTACTATGGCCTCCTTTCTCATGATAAAAAAAAAAAAACCATTGTCAACTGTTGATCTGAGTAATGAAACCATAGAATTATATTAAACTCGTTATGGACTTCTTCTCCTCTGAAGACTTCAAGCCTTAACGAATTTTGCTTCAACGAACCTTTATGGGCTAGTTTGGCAATGAGTTAGGGTTTTATAGATAAATTATCCTAATTTTAAAAGGTAAAAAATCTGTCAAATTTGTTCATATTTATATTTGTTACAATTAGGACAAAATGTTAGGATAAATATTATACTAGCTTTTAGATGGAACAAAATATCCTCATTTTCATTTCAAAATTAGGACAATTGTCCATAGTTTATCCCGATTATATTTTATACCAAACAAAGATAAGTTGTCATCCCACTCACTTATTTTCATAATTACCCCTTATTCCATCACTTATCTCTTTGTCAAACTAGCCCTATAAAATTATGCAATCCACAACTTCGTTTAAATGCTAGTGGTTTGACTAACATTAGTAATTAAATAGCGAATCGAGTTTTGGTTAAGTCCATAAACACATCTTATCTCTATGAAATTGATCAACTGATTTATTGGAGGAACGTTCTTTAAAAATAAGAAAATGAAAAGACATCAACAATTAAACAAAGAAAATTTTGATGTGACTGTGAGAGAATCGATGACACAAGCACACATGCTTGTTGATAATTATATAAAGAGGAGCTTAGCAGACCTAACTTATCAAACTTAATTTTTTTTGGTTTGGTACAAGAACTTAATCTTTTATTGGTAAGCTATCCAATAAGAGATCAATGCTGAAGAAGGATAGAGTGAACTCCACCTTTTCCATGGCAGTGATTTGGGTGATGTGGATAACACGAAATTGGGTGGTTTTCAAAGGCAAACGCTTCAATTTTGAAAATCTGTGGGAGGAGACAGAAACATGCATAAGAGACTGGGCATCATACTTGGTGGGTGTGAAGGGGCTGAAATTTTGGGTGAGGTACGTAGGTGAGGGAGTGATAGTGAACCCAAGTGATTTTGGATCTTGACCACGGGATAAATCTCTTCTCCTCGGATCAGGGGGCCAAGGCCATTTGAGTCTTCATTTTGTTAAATTTGATTGTATTTTCTATTCCCTTCACCCCGACTTCAAACTTTGTAATCTTTCATATTAACAATAAAGGAGACTCTGTCTACCATAGATTATAATAAAAAAAAAGGTTTTTTATTTTTAACTCCCTGAAAACTACAGTATTTAGCGATCGCCCCCTCCATTCTTCGTATTTGGCTTTTACTCCCTATATTCAAAGGATAATTCCTTGTTACTCCCTGCGAGGGACCTATCTGTAAATTATTTAATTTTCTTTTTAGTTTCTAGGGAGTACAAATGAATTATCATTTGAATGTGGGGAGTAAAAGCCAAATACGAATTATGGAGGG